>VXAA01006133.1:618065-666545 GCA_013399115.1 Anseranas semipalmata
TTTTACAAAAATGAACCTTAATATCCTAGATATAATCCAGATTGAATATATATAAATGAGGAGTACTTTTAAGCTTGGAGTCTTTTTAAGTATGGAATGTATCAATTTTGAGGATTTAAAAAAAAATGTTTCTTGAAAACTGTAAAGGTGTAATCAGGGTACAAAGACGCATGATTCCTCCTCCCCAGTAATCAGCAAAATCTCATCAGTAAATGTGCATATTTGTATCTGATTATATCATGGGAAATTCAAGGTCATGTCAAGCTCAGTGCTAAAAATAGAAGTATAAGAGGAAACATTTCCCTCCTCTCTCTCTCTCTTTTATTTTATTTTTTTTCCAACATCCAGCATTTTTTTGTTTGTTTATTTTCAAACATACTGTAATACAAGTCAGGTTCATTTTAAGGTCATAAGTGGAGATAAAATATAATCATGGAATACATCTCAAATATAAAGGTTGCTCTTGCTAGGGTAGTTTTAATCCTCTGTAGAAGTTCGTTTTAACCAAAGGGAAATGAAAAAAAGAAGTTGCTTCTTTGATATCAGCTTTAGAACTCAGCCAAAGCCCCCACTGCTCATGGGCTAAGCTTTTAAACAAGCTGCAGTTCACAGAGTCATGGAGCAGCTGAGGTGGCAAAGGACCTCTGGAGAGTGTCTGGGTAAACACCCCTGCTCAAAGCAGCATCAGCCAGAGCAGGTTGTCCCTGGCCTTCTCCATGCTGCCTGTCTCCAGGGACGGGGACTCCACAACCTCTCTGGGCAACCTGTAACAGTGTTCGACTACCCTCACTGTGGTTGAGTAGGAGGAACTAAACCTAAAAAAAAATTGTCAGTCAGTCCATCGTCTGTGTATCTTCTGACAGAGAATGTCCATTCCGTACCAACCAGAATGTATGTGTAGCAAAGCTGTGTTAGCTTTGCAGTTGTACACCAGTGTGCATATCAAACTGTGTGTATGGCAACTATAGACAACCAGCAGATTAGCTAAAGTTAAATAGTCTTATAAGCACCCATAATTCGTCTTGTGCTCATCTGTATTTATGGTTAGAAAGGTCACTTCAGTATTTAAGGATTGTTTGAACAATATTTCTAGCATTTCTGAGTTTTTCATCTCTCTCCAACTTGGCCTTGGTTTATTACTTACAGGAAGTTCAATTTCATTTTCAATAAGCACCCAACTTTGCTGTTTATTCAAACTTTATGTTATTATTTGATCTTTCCAAGTATCTCAAGATTGCGTAGTTGTACTGTGAACATCATGAGAATAGGCTTGTACTGGCTTCCCTGAGATTTAATAATTTTGTCTTCTTCTGGTAGAAGATTGATCTTCAGCACAGTATTATTTACATGAAATTATGCTGATTCATTTTATAAGTTGCAGATACCAACAGAAATTTCAGGGTCTGGAAGAGAAATAAAGAGCAAGTCTGTTAGGTAAGTTCCAAAGCCTTTGGATAAGCAAGTTTTTTATAATTAGGAAAGAATTACCTATTCATTAATACCATAACAGAAGATAAAGATGATTGTCATTTTTCAGAAAACCTCTGAAATGCTTGCTCTGTGCTCTTTCCATGAATCAGTTCTCTTGGAAAGCTTCCACATCTCCGTAATGTGAAAACACTGTGGGGCTGACTTGTGTGGCCTCACACAGAAGGAAGGTTCTGAAATGTCCCAGGGGAGGGACTTGGCCTGGGACTTCTTTGTGGTGTTCTGTTGTTCAAGAAAAGATTGAGCAATCGAAGTGTTGTGGAAGGGGGAGATGCTGGGCAGAGCACTAAATAGCTAATGTGAATTCTAACTTGAGTGGTACAACCTTGTGAAAAATTGACAGTGCTGAAGAAAACCCCACATCACCTCCCTGTGGGGACTAGGCGTGTGGTGGACAGGAATCGGGCAGAGCAAGGGTGGTGTGACAGGGTTATGGTAAAGGCCACAGAAGGTCTCTTTGCCCTGTGCCGCCCCCCCCCTCCCCCCCATTTTCCTTCAGTAGTACAAGGGGAAGTGTGTGGCGTTTTACGTCAGTTCTCAAGAGCAACTCACCCTCAGCAGTCAATTCTGTGGTAACAAATTTCAGAGACAGGCTTAGGAATGCATTCTTGCTCCAAAGTCAATGCAGGTTTGTAGGCACTAAAAGTCTTTTTCATGGCTTGTTCTTAAAAGTCTGGGTATAAATGTGATGGGGAAGAATTGAAACTAAACCAGTCACTGTTTTGATTTTTACAATTTAAAGGATGGACATCTTCAGTGTTTCAGCATTAGGCATACAAAAATTATACAGGGGCATTAAAAAAAAGTAACTATGATTGAATTTAAGTGCATTTTTAACAGCATGTGCTTTTCGGTCAGCACATTCTGGTTTAGATAAACACTGAGTTGGCAAATGGTGAGTGACAAGGAGTGGCTGGTTAGCGTGTAATCACTGAATGAGTCATGAAACCAATATTATAATAATTATGCCACTATGACATCAGGTTTGCAAAGCCCTGGATTTGCAAATATACAAACCAGTGGCTGAGAAGTGGATTGCAAAAAGGCACCTGTAAAATAAATTAGCCATGCTGAAATGGGAGATGACAAAATGCAAGTGCCTCCTAGTTGCAGGTGGTGGACATGCTGACTATGGTTTTTGTGGGTGACTTAACAATACAGTGAGACATACCTGCTGTATTTTGTGCTTACAAACATGTTGATAAGGGTGCAAGACCAAGCTAAAATTTTCCAGTTGTTTGTGCAACACTGGCACAGAAAAAAATCCAGAAGTCTCATAAATAAGCAGTCTGGTGTTTCCTTGGTATGCGGGAAACCCCTTAATGGCAACAGCCAACAGGGCCCATTACACAGTTATGAATGACGCCAGTCTACATGATATAATTGTAAGGCAAGCAGTACTTTACACAATGTAATGTATGCTCGTACGGTGAGCATACAAGGGTGTGCTAAAGGTCTGGTGGGCAGGAAGAAGGGGCAGTCCTGACAAACAGCTCACCTCACGACTGGGAGGCCTGGACGACCTTTCCGCTAGATGGCTCAAGAGCATCCTGTCAGGCTTTGACCCTTAGCACTGTATTTTTATAATCACAGCATGTGATCGTCACACAAGGAGAGATACCATAAGAAGGGCCAAGGTCCCAGTTGAATAATTGACTTTGTGTTTCCACCTTGATCAAAAACATAAAATCCTGGGTATTCAGAAAGCCATGTCCCCCAAATATTTCCTTTTAATGTGTTATATGTAGGAAAACACCTTAATTTTTGAAATATATCATTTCTTTGTTTGTCATATTGCCAGTGTGCATTTTCGATTTTTAGGGATGCAAATGTGTAAAAAGCTATTGCAACTTTTTAGAAGCTTTGAAAATGTATTTAAACATCATTAAAGTTGGGATGGTTTCTCTGTGCATGGTTGTCATCTCTGAAGGATATAAGTCAGATGTAGAACAATTAACATGAAGCAGGTATGCTGTTAGATGTGAAATCAAAATTAGGCATTCTGTTTTAATTCTTCTCTATTTTATGTTTGGTTGAATGTAAGTAGTGTCTGTTTATAAAGAAGTAATTAGTTCTAAAGAACTACTTATTTCCCTCATCACATCATATTTGTCAAAACAGAATCATTTACATGGTAATTAATTATGATATTACATGCAATGGGCGGATATTTTGGTTGAGAAATAAGTTTCTGGAGCAGATGCACTATTGCTGAGAAAATTTCCGTTTGAATTCATAAGTAAGGCACATGTGGAGAAATAATGCAGAAAAGACTCACAAAACTTAAAGCTATGTAGTAAGTTCTTTTACTAAGCTTGTTTTGAAAGATCAGAAAAGCAAACTGACTAGCTGTATCTTTGTTTAATCAAGGATCTCATGGCATCTTGGCTGGCAGGTCAAGTGCATAAGAGTCAACATGTCTATATGACATGTAGCAGAGATTTCAAGTGAAACAAGTTTTTTTTTCTAATGCCTTTTTGTTTTTTTGGGGACTTCATGAAAAAACAAAAACATGATATCAACCAGTAAGTTGCTGTTAGGAAAAAGACCTACATGGTTGTTATAGTGTATGCATCATACTATTTGAAGGCTATGGTAACTTTTTCATGACTGATGATTAATTGCATAGGCAAAGGTTATCAAAGGAAGCAGTGACTCAAGTAGCTGTAGTTTTTGTTTCTTTTCCAAAAATTGCATATAATTGCATATACTTGGAAATACTGACATAATTATGCATTTATTGCAAGCATTAAAACTCCACTTAAGTCAAAGAGCACATTTTTTGGAGATTATAATCCCAAGAGTGTAGTATTTCTGTCATTTGAAATAAATACATTTATTTACACAGTGACAACAAGTTTTGAAGTAGGAGAAGTTCATCAAGGAATGAATACAGGAGTCTGTAGCACCACACCAGCTTCTACTGCTCAGGAATCTGATTCACGTTTTAAAAAATGAATGTTTGGGGGGGGCAATCCATTATTTAAGTAATAGTTGACTGGTAGGTATGGTGAATGTGATTAGAAATAACTTAGGTAAGTTAAAAGGAAACTGTGAGAACGTTCTTGGCATGAAGCGTCTCCCCGCAGCTTCTGAACAGGCAGGAACAGCTGAAGGAGGAGCTCCAATAAATAGGAACAAGAGTGAAAATGCTTCTCCAGCATCTGTTGTTTGGCCAGTAATCCAGGCTACTTTGTTCTTCTGGTGGGGGTTCATTTTCACGTGTGCCGTAAACCGGCACCTATAAAAGCGGACTTGATTTGTTTCCTTGTTTGGTCAAGTCATTCCCATAACTTCTCAGGCCTGTAAGATGTCTCTCTCTGACAACCCACACGTTTTCTGATGACAGTTAACCCCATCCTCCAGTCCAGTGAGAGACAGAAAGAATGTTGATTTCCCAGTTTATGACAAGGTTCTGTTCTGCTCTTTGTCTGTCTTCTTGCCCAAGCAGAGTAGAGGCCAGCTTTCCAGCACGTGGTCTGATTTATGCCATGCCTCTGAAGTTTGGAAGTTATAGCTGGCTTTCTTCACTGCCTGATTTTCACTTTCCAGGAATCTCTCTTCATAGTAAGAAACTGTTATTTCTTGTGAGGTTTCTATCCTAAAGAGATCTTAATAAAAACACTACAGACTTTCATGTCCAGTTTGAAACCTCATGTGTGTAGACATGTCATCACAGTCTGAAATTTCCTTTTCCGATGTTATAAGACTTTTCTTTTGTTCCTAATAGATATGAAGGCTTCTTCTTGTCCTATAATACGAAGAAGGAAAAAGTGGTGCTATCAAAGTATTTTGAGGTGATTTAGTTGTGAAACAGTCCAGAGAACATAAGAGCAGTCATTTACTTAGGCAGTGTAGGAAATAAAAGTGGGTGTAGAAACAACTAAAGTATATAAGGAAGCCTGATAATATATGAATATTGCCTTGCTACCTATATCAGGTCAAACTTTAGAACAAGTGTTCTCAAAATTCAGACTGAGATTTAGGAAACCTGAGAAGGTATTGAAATCTGTTAATAAATTGATTCATGTAGCTCTGTTTACCAATTTTTTCATATTGGAAACATCTGAAGGTTTCTAGATTTATTTATTTATTTATTGCAGTTTTGAAGTCATTTTAAAGTGTGGGAAACTATTAGGTTAGTAGTTGTTCAAAACAGATGTTTTACCCCTGACTACAAAATGGTGGTGATTGGTCATATGAAACAGTGCAAACTACAGAACTCATCTCAGAATGCTTTTATCCGGAGCACAGCAGGAGACACTTACTGGGATGTGAACATAATCTGGAATTTAATGTAATATTTAGTTGAACGAAAGTTCCCATTTACTTTGGAATATTCAAATACTTTGTTCAATCACTTTTGCTTTTAGAAGGTGAAGAGTTAAATACAAATCAATTATCTTATTTTTAATCAGGGATCCTGAACATGTTTGTTCTGCATACAACTGAATGAGCTCCTTTGTTTTAAATCTGTTTAAAGCTATCCAATCCTGGGAAACTGGAGCCTGCAATTTTCTGTATACCAGCTTTAATAATGACTAATGAATTCTATCTGTGGTGAAGCAGCTTGTCTTGTTTAAGCAAGATATCATTATATAAACAGATCTCTTTAATGAGAAAAGTAATTATTGAGTCAAAGCCAAAGCAATCGTTTCAAATATGTTGCAGTTCTGGTCTGGAGTGCTGTTCAGAATCAAGGCAGCAAATCACTGAAACATTTTTATGAATGAATTCTCAAAAAAATGTTTGGAGCCTGCCTTGGAGGCTCCTTAGAGGCATAGGGCCATTTGGACAGAAGTTCTGCATTACTTTGCAAGCTCCCATCTTGCTTTGGTCTCCTCCAGTGGCTGGAGGCAGAGATCCTTGAGACCCATGCAGCTAGAAAAGCTTCCCACTGGCTCCTCTATCTGATGAGTCTGCCTCGTCACGTGGTTGCAGGACAAACTGCAGCACTTCAGGTGATATTACCTGAGGTGTGAAATTCAGACAACTTTAGCGGGAGAACATTACTGTGAGAATTGGATATTAATGGTTGGATATCAATTGGATAATGATGCTTTTCAGGTCCAGCCTCATTATTTCCACAGCACATCAGTCTCTTTAAAGTGACAGGAAGAGAAGGTTGAGGACACGGATGGAACAGACCATTTCACTGCTTTCCTTCTCTCCTAGTTTTCCAGCTCCAGTTTCTGTGCGATTTCATTTAATCGTCCTGTTTAAATGTGCTATGTGAGCATAGCAACAGAAAGCCCTGCTTCTCCATACAAGACACAAGACAGCTTACTCACTGACAATGGAAGTGAATCCCACACAAAGCACCCAGCTAGCTCAACAAAACGCACAACAACAAAGCACACAATTATTTCATAAATGTTCAGATACATGAGCAATATTTAAAGAGATAATTAGTATTAAATTAGTCTTGTTCAGAAAAAAAAAACAAGGATGTTCAGAAGCAAGGAGGATTCAGTCTGAAATACCCAAACCTGTTCTGTCATTCAGCAGCCTTTTCCTTTTAGATGGAAGTGCTATATAAGCACTGCTTCTCAGTCACACATGTGCAGGCTTGTCTAGGTTGTGCTATTTATGACATTATAATTGGAATGAGAAATGGTCACGATAAATAGGAATGGTGTGGATAATAGAATGCAATAGAGATCTTGAAGACCTTTGTCATCCTTTGATCTTCATTTATGCACACTGTTAAAAGCCCAATGAAGGCACTGGGATACAGAATGGAAGGAATTTCATGGACTGTCTGGAGCAGAGAGAGGTAGAAACTCTCCAATATAGTGGATAAAACAGCAAGAAGAACCACTGTCTGGTACCTGACAAGGGAAAAATTAAAAGAGAAGTTAAATGCGAATTGTTAACAACAAGGGGTGATGAAATAGCTTGCAATATAAGTAATGATTTCTCCATTCCCAAGTCTCTTCAGTTCAAGACTTGCTGTTTTTTACTGGCAGAATTAGTTTTTTCTTATTGCAAAAACAAAACCATGTGGTAGTCAACAATGCAAATATATTGGAGTCAATACATTTTCAAGTATCTGAAACTTAGTTCGTAGCAGTATCCTAAAAGTAAGGCTAGATGTGGTGTTGTTTCTTCTGGCCTGTCTCTGGCATGTCAGTTCCCAGGGTGGTAAATCAGAACATGGCTGTGGCGTTACTGATCCGTTTGCTTTATATGCTGGTCCATAAACTGCAGGAAACGTACATCGGATTCTCACAGAGCTCTGCTGCCTGTGCGCCCTCGTGGAGGACTGACAGCCAGCCTTGGGTAGCCTTCTCAGCTGTTACAGGCTATGGTCATGAATCAGAACTCTTCAGTTACTTAAATCTGAGATCCCTTCACATCATATTGCTTCTTCAAAATCTGAAGAATGATTATTTCTTCAAATCTCAGATTCAGTCAGATTTCTTCCAAAGGGCATCTACAGTGCTTATTTCATTGTTAGAAAACACGTGTAATCAGAGCAATGTGCTTGAAATGTCATTGAGATGAAAAATGAAGTTTGAAAGTCAGCACAGAACTGGGTACAGTGCACCCGCACAGCTTTTCCATGGTGCAGATGTGTATCGGGGTTTGTTTTGTGAGGCTTCACAGACCAAGATGCATAGCGCTGTGTTGACAGTACTAACTTGTGGAAAGCAGTAGCTGTTGTCCTGGTTCAAACAGGTCGTTATTATCCATGAAGCTGACAATTAGGGACTGCTAAGCTTCCTTTCAGTTATTCTCTTGGCCTGAATCCTAAAGACATTGCATTAGTAGTGCAGAAATGGAGTCTTGGGGATTGTTTTAAGTGCTGAAGACTCCCTCCCTTAACTTACTTCCTCCTTTATCAGAGACACAGCTGATTAGATAGGAAAGCATGCTGGCTGGCGCCTTCCCACCCCGCTTGTTTTTGTACCTCACTGCTGTGTAGTGCCGGGGCATGTTCCTATTCATTTTTCATGACCTTTCCTCATTACACCCTTTTTAATTGCAGCTTGTTTCTGTGACCTTGGAGTCCTCCAGGCCGATCCAAAAGATCAGGCACTGTGTTTTTAAGTTACCTTCTGAAGAGGCTGGAAAGACGACGAAATTTTTCAGCAAAGCAGTTTGTGTGTATGCATAGCAGTTACTTTTTTATCATATAATCTTTGGCAGAGTGCTGTAGCATGTTTTTTTATTTTACAGCTGTGCATTGAAATTTCTGTCTTAGACACTTTGTGAAGGCACTGTGTAGCTATTTATATAGGAATACGTACCTATAAATTCTTGCAGCCTACCAGCAAGTTAATGAATTCTTGTATTGAAGGATTCTTGATTACAAATCTTTTATATTTGGTATATGGGTGGCTGTTTTTATCAACAAATGCATAGTCAACGAGTGTTGTGTAAATATCTGTCTTTGTTTCACAGGTTTTCAGTCCCACGTCTTTGGTGTACATCTCTATACTGACGTGTGTTTCTCCCATTCTAAAAACCATACAGTTGTAGTGGCTTTGAGCTAATACCTGTTTATTGCAGCCACAGACGAATTAGATCATGTGTTGAACTTATGCTATGGCAAATAAACAGAATTAAAAATATGCCTTTTGATGTGCTTTACCACATTTGGATTCCCTTGAATAGATATTTTATTTTGATTGTTGGATTTGTTTAACGTTTCATTCACAAGTTCCATATGCAAGTAGTTTAAAAAGTGTCACTATCCTTTATTGATGACAAAATGAATTATTACTCATTATAACTACTTCCTTCCCATCCAAAACCATCTGCCTATCAGGTTCAGTGCCAAAAAGGAAAGATGTGGAAATCGTACACTATGTTTTGAGAAAACGCAGAGTATGTCTACCTGCGTAAGAGTACAAGAACATATTGTTATGGATCCGTTCTCCGTGTATTCGAAGTGGGCCGGATGTGAGGCACTTCTGGCCAGAAGTTGTGTAACCTACTTGGTGTGGCACCGAGCCTGAGTTAACATACCTTGCCTCTCAGCATCAAGTTAATGCTGCCTCATGCCTTCTGGATTGGAGCTTGCTCGGACCCGGTGAGCTGGGTGGAGCGGATGCACGATTGTCTGTACGCAGTCAGGTCAACATGCTCTCGTGCTCCTTGAAGGGGTTGGAGGGCTGAGGCATGAGCACGCTGTGTACAGCCCAACACAAGCCTTATCAGAGCACTGTCATTAGGTTACAGTTTTTAATGTTGCGGCTTAGTATGAGGTGAATCTGTTAGGGCCTGCTACTCGGATGCGTCGCGTTCTTACAGGTCTCCCTAAAGGTGGAAGGGGGGAATCTGAATTCATCCAGAATGCCCTCATTTGGATATAAGTTGCCTTGCCATAGGTGTTTAAATCCATCAGTTCTGCAATTGTTGTAATATATTTTATTATAATATCCTGTATGGGAGGATTCTTAGAGCAACGTGTCCTCTTTCACTGGTATCCATGCCTCAGAGGCAAATCAGACTTCTTTGTTCTTCACCAATGGTGCTTCCTTTCCATATCTCCTCTAGCTCATCCGCAGAAGGAAAATGGCTGGGATGTTTCTGCACCTTTTTGTGCAGTTTCCCTTTTTTGGAGCCATTGATTGCTGCTGTAAGTCACAATGGTCTCGGGACTGAAGCAGAGGGACAGCAGTAACAAGCTACAGGGATGCAAACATTTGTTTTATTTTAAGTGTGGCTCCACTTTCTAGTAGCAACAGATGAAAACTGTGCTTTGAATCGTACTAACATGAGTAGCAGAGTACATAACTGCAAAGCTCCTGTGAATAAAACCTTGCTGCTCAGTGTTGATGAGCAAGAGTAGATTTTCCCCCACCCCTGGCTCTTGAATGACTTAAAGTATATTTGAAGGGCAGAGTTTTAATTTAGAAGCATGCAGAGCACCAGCATAATTTAAAATATTGTTTCCATTAATTGTAGTTTTAATTTCATTTGGTGGTTGCAAAGTTAATATTTCTTTTCTAGAAGAACATGTTTCTTCTTAAAACAAGTAGGTGAATACACACTTGTGGCACTAGTAACTACTGCTGAGAGCAGCACTTCTCTGTAGTCAGCTGGTCAGGAATGAAACATGGTTTTTAAGTTTCTTAGAAGATTCACTCTAATAGGATAAACAGCTGCAGTCAGAACTAACATTTCTGCCTTTCAGCCTTTACACTACTGAGTTGTTAAATATTAGTATATCATATATATATCAACTTCGTTTCAACAATATTGTGTCAACAATACTGGCACTTGTTACAGTTTATGTGTTAAATACCTACTGGCACCAAAGATTCAATTCCACTGACTCAAACAAATCTTTTGTTACAACAGCAGCAAAACAATCTTTTGTCTTATAGCTAAAGCAGAAATATAAAATTACAGGAAGAATTTTGAAGAGAACTCAGTGTTAACCAACATATGCCCCTACTGAAGTTAGGGAAGGTTTTCTCTTTCAGCTGAAACCTTGCAAGTCCCGTGTCAGCAGCTTCTGAAAAATCTCTCTGGGGGAAAAAAAAAAAGTTGTTTAAAAGAGCTGGAATTGTATGTTCTGTCAAGCCTTTGTTGCTTTCTTTGCAACTTGAAAAACTATTTAACCTGACTAACAACAACAACAACAAAAAGAACAGTCTGTTCAAGGTCTTCCACTGGCTCCCATAGGCTCTGAAGCAGGCTCTTACAAATTAATCTTGTGAAGAACACATGATTTGTGCCTTAGAATGTCTTTTTTTATAAATAATCACAGCAATCTAGTAAAAATGTGTAATTTGGCTAGAAAGAGATCTTACTTTTTGAAGTGCTAGGTAACTAATGGAAGTAGGTCATGTTAGAAAATCTTACAGTTTTTTTGTTTTATTTGTTTGTTTTGGCAAAAAGAATGTAAAACATGCATGCTTTTCTTTAGCTTCTCTTGAAATGTGATTTGCTGAAAGCCAAATTTATGCCAAAGCAAGGGCCAGTATCTGCTTTAAGGAGATGAAAACATCATTCCTTGTAATGAGTTTGTAGAAGATGCTAAAAAATGAGTAATTTCCTACCGCTTATAATGCTACCCAATGGTAATCATTGTACCAAGGGATAATCCAAACAATGCCTTCCTCATCATTTCTGGAAACATTTTCCATTGTTCTTGTTCTGGCTTCTTCTGATGATGTAAGATAATAATGAGCAGTAATGCGTTTCAGTGCTATATGTTTCCAGGAGCCCCAGGTTTGTGAAATAGCTTGGAAGGTAACAAAGTCAAAAGAAGGTTAGAGTATTTTCTCACCTGATCCCACATGACTGAGCACATCCTTTGTGTTATCCCTTTTGAGGACTAAATCTACATTTGATCTCTGTATAAGACATAAATATACAGCATAAGAAGAGTGGGCTGGGAATTTACAACAGAGGGACCCAAGAGTAATTTCCTTTAAGTCAGTAAGCTGTATGAATATCATTTATTTATTCAGTTCATACACAAACTGATTTCTGAACAGTCATTCCAATTTATTTTAATATGCAACAAAGGAGGCAAATTTGTTTCTGGTCAAATCTTAATGTTTTGTTCGACTGTTTGTTTTTTTGTTGTTGCTGTTTTGTTTTTGTTTTGTTTTGTTTTTATGCCAGTTTCAACCAGCTCTAATAAAAACCAAAGAGCTTGCCCCGGACCAACCAGGCAGAGGTGTTCCCTTCTAGCTGCAGCATTGTAAATAAGCAGTCGATGGGGTACCCATGTTAGAGCTCTCGCTTTTGTTCTTTGGTGTAAGTAATGCTTCTGTATTTTGTCTAAACAAGAATCATGTCTACAGGAGGGAGTGCTTTTTTATGTGTACTGTAGGGTATAAGAATCTCCTGTAGGAGACCATAGAATCAAGGGGACCACTTGATTCAAATATTTGTCCAGACTTATGCAAAAAGAGGTGTTAACCATGATTTCCAAATCCCAGCTGTGCCTTCTGAGTTCTGGGATATAGAAGGTGGAATGTGAACAGCACATTTCATTTTCATTTTGTTGACTGACAGGGTTTGTAAATTTACTCCCTCAAAATTAAGCGTATTTCAACACTTTTCCTGCACTCCTCCTGTCCTCTCTTCCACATTTTCTTACTTCTCCCCTTTTCTTTTCTTTTCTTTTCTTTTCTTTTCTTTTCTTTTCTTTTCTTTTCTTTTCTTTTCTTTTCTTTTTTTTTCCTATTTAGCAAATTCAGATCAAATACATGAATGTTTTCAGGTTGATTTTTTTATCTTTAATAAGCAATACATCAGCTTTCCAGTTTTTATACTCAGTTATAAAATTATCATGAGAAGGTGTACATAAACAACATTTATGGGTAACGATAATATAGAAAAACTCATCCAAATAGGTGTCTTGGGTCATCCCATATTCTTATGAGTTTAAAAAAAAAAAAGAAAGTTATATGTTTATATTGATTTAATAAGCACAGGGTTTGTAGGCAGAATTGTCTATCTTTTCTTACTTCAAATAGATTTCTGCTTTATTATTTTACAGTATATTGCTACTAATTAAAATTGTCACAGACAATGCAAATTGCATTTTGTTCAGATTTTAGGCAGTACAAGATTTAATTGATTAATTTCATTGAAATGAATGAAACTAATAACATAAAAATGTTGTTTGCTTTCAATATTAGATGCTTAATTAGTAATTAGGCAGATAGGACAAGTAGGGAGGGTATTTCCTGATGGTTGACAATTCATTGAGTTGAGTGCCAACAGCAAATCTAAAATCCCTTAACTGCCATTAATTAATTATCAGGAAATACCCGGCTCGGGTGGAGTGAGTCATTATGCTTCCATTCCATGTAAAACTTTGGAGGGTGAAAAGAAATCAAAATAATGTACAAAATGGATTGTACAAAGACAGTGCTGAGACCAAGCCCTTGTTATTCACTCTAGTTAGACAGTGATACAAATAGGGCATCATAGTTGTCCTCTTCGCAAGCACAGCTCAGACACCTAAAATTTCAAAGGTGCCTACAGGTTTAGAACTGCAATGGGTGTAACCAGGATATGTGTTTAGTGGGGGGTAGCATTTTCTAAAATGCTTGAGCGAACAGTAACAACTCCTAAGGCTTCCTCCTAACCCATGTCCTTTAGAAGTTACACTTATATTCACAGTTGAGAACGGCTTTGGTTGTTGATACTTCATCTGGAGGGTACTTATTCACACAGGATAAAATTAGGGTACAAAAACTGTTGCAAGAGTTCAGGACTGCTCAAGTGTATCTCCTACTTTTCTTTGTAAATTGCTTGACTAATAAAGATGAAAGTATAGATAGATCTTGATAGCAAATCATGTCCATTTCACCCAAATTATACCGTTGCTTTCCAGTATTTCAAAGGAAAAAAGAGAAAAACAACTCTCTTTTTAAACACTCCCCACGCCTAGACCTCCAAGTAGCCATTAACCTAGAGAAATACAGTAATTAAATACAGTAATTAAAAATATTTGATGGATCTCCTGCATAAAATAGCTCATGCCAGTAATTTAACAGAGGTAGAAAATGTGTTATTGGGGAGGAGGGAAAAAAAAACCTTTATTGCTGTATTAGGATGTGAGATTTCATTAGTACCCCGAGACCAAAATTTCAGATGCATCTAACATTCACAGTCTCAGGTTGCTCAGATTCATACATGTGTGTTTTAGGTTAAGAAGCTTTATAACCCCAGGACTGTAATGTTGAAAGTTGTCAGTCTATCTCAAAGATAGGGAACAGTTCAAGAATTTCTTATTCCCCTTCCGGTATCAGAATTCAACAATATTCCCATCTTGAGGTTTCTATTGCACTGAGCTTTTATCCTTTAAAAAATTATAACATTGAAAAGCCTTCCCTTAAATTTCAGGGCTAACTTGGAAAATGTTTAGCACTGACTAGCTGCACTAGAAAAGAAAAAGGCAATGAAGCACCTTTCATCTATGAAAGACGATCCAAATGTATTCTTTTTTTTTTTTTTAACACTTTCATACCATTCACAGATCTTAAGGAGCTTTTCTGCCTATATGCTAGCTCCTAGACAGAGAGCACTTGAAACAGTGTAAAATAGCCAGGATGAAAACCTGCTAGTAGGTGATGACAGCTAAGTGTATTTCAGTGACAGAGGTAAAAGGGCTCCATCACAGAAGCACCACAGCGCTTTTCAGAATCTATATTTAACTCAAGCAGCTTCTTACCCCCACTGTTAGATATCTCAAGGTCTCTCTCTTAAAATGCTTCTTTTTATTTTTTTTCTTTTTTTTCCTAGAAGTAAAGAGAATTTAAAAATATATTTAATTATTGATGTTTCCAGTTTATAAAAGATACAACAGGTATTTTTAAAACTCTACAAAATACTGCTAATCAAAGCTCTCAGAATTACAATTTGCTGTGATTTTCTTAACTGAAAAGTTTACTCGAGATTTATAAAAAGTTTTCTTCAGGTTAGCATAATATTCCATATTTCAATAGTAGTTTCAATATTATCTGGATTATCTGGATCCGGTTTCAGAAAATGATAAAAATGCATAGCTGGATTGACTTTTATTTTCTATTTTAGGCCAGTTTTGAAGATGTTTTCAATGTTCATATTTACATAGCTTTTTTTTTTTTTTTTTTAAAGGAAAGATTGTGCCTGAGTAAAAATAGACATGTTGGCATGTTGTAGTTGCACACATCTGAATTTTAAGTGCATGTGTTTTTAGTGTATGTTTGGTGTATGTGTAGTGTTACAGAGCTATATTTGGGTTGTACTTGCATGCAAACATTCCAACCTCAGCATTTCAAATGCTTTGGAACCCCAAAATTATTCCCAGCTAGAGTGATAAAGATTATTAAAGAGAGGATTCATAATTATCCTGTGAGACAGGTCATAATAGGAGAGAGTACCTGTGCAGTTATACCGATCGTTTTAACATTTCCATATTTAAACTTCCCATTATTATGTACAAACTTATCTTACATGTAAGAAATCCAGAAGTATAATTTAGACAACAGGGACATTCCAAATACTTAGCACTTACAGCTATTTTTTTATTAAATACAACTAGGATTTGGTGAGGATTTTGCGGGATCACTTCCTGTGTACCAAGGCTGTTCATATTGTTCAGAAGTAGATTTGACAGAACATCAGAACCCGTGAACACCAGGATGTGCAATACTTTATCTTCATCAGCACCAGGTGCTTGAGCCCTACATTTTTTTCCATCATTAGACTTTCAAGAAAATGCGGGTACAGAGTTAGAAAAGTAATTTTAAGTGGTGGTGCAAGAGGTGGAGAAACAAATGGGACAGAGAAAGAAAGGGGAAACTGTAGGAAATATATAGCAAAATAGTTAATTTCCTTATATTTATGAAATAAATGAGTTCCCACACATTATTTTTGACCAGAATTGTTTTATATTCTTTTGAAGAACCCTTGAGAATCAGTTGATACCAGGTATAGATAGCTTATTTAGCCACAAGAACCTTGCCTTTTCTTTAATAAAATAATTCCGGTTTGTTTTTAGAGTGTTGTGTCTCAGCAAAATTTTACCACGTTTAGGAGGAAAAGGAATTCTAATGCATCTTAACAAAACTCAAGAATACTGTTGTTATTCAATGGCTAGTTGTTTAAATTTAAATGGTGTTTCCATGGGACAGGAAAAAAAACTACTGATAAGAAACAATGTAGTGTAATGGTAAAGATCTTATGATTGTGAGCTTTTCAGTGATCATTCTAATAATTCACGTATGCTCATAATGGAACAAGATATCTTGGACTTAAAAATGAAGGGTGGATATTACTGCATAAACTGTATACAATGCCTTTCAAGCTTTTTATTTAGATGCTGTTTAAGTATGCAGCTCAAGTCCCGCTATCACTGGATACAATGATACAACTTCAAAGGGCGCAAGAGCACACCCGCTTTATCTGATCTAGTAGAGATACAATGGGACAATGAATACAATAACACTTTTGTTTTTTCAGATGTAAACTTAAGGATAAGAAAAGAATGTATTGGATTGCTCTAAGTTTTCCCTGTGGGACACACCTAGGAAATACTATAATATATATATATATATATATATATTTTTTTTTTTTAATCAAGAAGAAATTGTGGATTTTTTTTGCAACCAGATCCCATTCAAAAGATTCAGCCACATTTTTTAACTTAACATCTAAATCAAATTTCTGTTGAAAGAAGCTAATACCATATGGCCTAAAACTTAGAGCTGCTGATAGTCTTGCCCTGTCTTAAAATCACCAAAATAGCTAATGTAATACCATTACTAGGTTACCTGTTAACTTATGGCAGCTACATTTAGAAGTTCAGACTTATAGACAAAAAAACAATCTTAAACGGTCTGGTACTAATTACAATACATTCTTAATGAGGTAAACTGACCACCTATTTGAAATTTCACATCTCTTTATCAACTCAGTTGTCTTAACTAGAAAATGGAGGGAGAGTTCATTTGAGTACCATTGGAGATAAAAAATAATGAATTGTTTGACTGAACTAATGGCAAATGATTGATATTATGGAATATATTACAGAAAAATATGCCCCTCACATTTGATGTCGGTGGTACATTGTTTGAATCTTCCCTTATTCCAAGCTGCCTTTGATCTAGTCAGACTTGATATGTTATCCCTTAATTACTTTGTTCCATTTTGTTTTATTGCATCTGTGCAATGTAAAAAAGAATACTGTGCTTAATATCTACTGGGCAGAGACTGTACTGGTGTCCATAGAGACAATTTCATTGGCTGCACAGATTGTAAGGAAATAAATTTCCTTTCTAATTGTAAGGAAATCAAAAAGACTAAATCTATTCAGGCAGCAAGGTGTACTTATTCTTTCTGAAAAAGAAAAAAAAAAGTTGTATAACCTTTTGGTAAGTATTTCTGAGAACAGATAGATAAGCAGATCTATGTTTTACAAGCCTCTGACACACATTTCTTCTGCCAGACTATTGTTTTGTGCAGCAAGAAGTGAAGCACTGGCAAGTTTGCACAATGATGCACTTGACTATGACTTAAAACACATTTTGAACCTCAGGGGACTTTTAGGATAGAGATGCCATATGTAAATATGTGCTTTATACCTTATCTCATACAATGATTAGAGCTAGTTATAATAATAATAATAATTTTCGTTAAGAAAAGGAACAGGAAAAGGTTCTAAAATTGCTGATGGGGTCCTTGGAATTTGATTTCTGAAGTATTTCTTTGGTCATTTTGGCATTTTATTCCATAATGGATTTTACTTATGATATGTGTAATACAGTTATGACTGTTATTCAGTTTGCAATTATAAAATGTTTTTGTCTTAGTTCATTTTAGAAAGGTATTGAAGTATGGTGGAGGTGAATATGAGAATATTACTTTTTTTTTTTATGTGTACTGTTATCCAGTAGCTTTCCCATCACATGGATTGTTTATACATTTAGCAACTTACCGTGGCGTTTAAATGAGCCTGTGGATTTGAGGCTTTCAAGCACTTTTTTTTTTTAACTTTACCTTACTAAAATCTTGACTAATATTTTTCAATTTTAACTTTGTTGTTCTGTACAGCACTATCACATGTTCCCTTGGATGCTATATAATGTACGTATTCTCTACCATAAATGATGATAAATGTGGTAAAATGCTTGTTTTGTCTTTCAATCATCAGTAAAGACTCTACATATGTGTCTTTTGAATAAAGACATTTTTGTGATAGATCATCTGCTGGTGTAAGTCAGTGGAGCTATGTAAGTTGACATCCGCTGGTGATCTAATGCTAGGACCTCTTCCCACATCCCTTGAAGATCACAGAATATGAGTAACTATACTTTAAAAAGACTTATTTCACTTGACATCCCAGTCCTTCCAATTTACCTGTTATGCCTTCTCCACTTTAACCTGTGCAGAGTAATAAAGTTATACAGGCATCCCCGTGCCTGTGTTGTGGCTTCTTGCTGCTTTCACCCATAGATGACCAGTGTATGTAATGTATATCCAAAGTAAGCCGGTGTGGTGGAACAAATCCACTGTCTCTCTTGATCCACTGTATCTTTCTTTAATGCCAAATTTTAGATGATAAGTTGTTTTTGTGCTTTTGGTTTTGTTATTTTTACAGTGTTACAAGGGATAATCAGAACACACTGGGAATGCACAAGTGTAATTATAGGAGAAAGGCTTTTATCTTCAGCATTTTTACTACTGCCAGAACAAGTAAAACAGCACACAGCTTGAAGTTCACAGGTGTTTGCAGGGCTGGCAGTCACGGGATGAAAGTTGTGCTGTTTTCACCAGTAAGCCAGAAAATCTGCATATATATCATTGGCACAAGCTGTTGTCAAGAAAATTTCAAGGCAGTTCAGTGCATGAAGTAAAAATACTGAATTCAATTCAGCCTATTTTTATGCTTAATGTATACCACAATAATCATGGGAAAAAAATGTTTTCTGTAGCATGAAATAATTTGCTGTTGTACTTGAATCACACATTTTCAGTATTGTTTTCATCCCCTGCCTATTTTTATGATTTTTGATTCAGCTGTCATCTACTTACTATTCATAACTTTCATTTTTGTCTGAAAGGAGTATCTTTGCTTTAGAGAAAATAGCAATTGTCTGATATTACTCTAATTTTTAAACTTAGCCAAATGGTAGCCTTCCTGCTACCAAAATTATTATCAGTATGTTTACTGTATGGGCTAGGAAAGCTTTAGACTTGATCTGAAGTGGTATCCTGCAGGATTATGCGCACGTGAATGTACACCAAAGACACTGGAAATAAAAAACAAAGGCAAGTCTTAGCATCTCTACCTCATTCTGTACAGATGAAAGTTGAGGGCAAACATATAATTTCTGATTCCTAATTGGGTTTAGTTGAGCACTGTGTTGGAAGTGAACAGGAGACTGTTGTGAACTGTGGATGCCCTGGACAGATAGAGAAATCTGTCACTTGTGTCAATGCATACACCTCTTCATTTTCCAGCAGCAAAAGTGAATGTTTGGTCTGTCAGTGTGAAACTCGAATGACTTAGTTTCATGCAGTTCTTCCATAGGGTTCATTAGACCTTTGTGAGCTTAGTCTTAAGTCTTAGAAAATGTAAATTATTTATTAAGTTTAGCTTTCTTTCCAAGTAACTGTACAGCCCTGGAAAGGCAAACACGTCATACAATGGGTAGTTTTTTCAAGGCATAGGTGCAATTCAGGACGAAGGAGGACTTCACTTTTAAATGATGTCTTGAACAGATTCCTGTTTCCTTTCTCTCCTCCCATTGCAATCCTTTCATACTCTGATACATACAATTTTTAAATGGCAAAGAAACTATAACATTCTTGACCATGATTTGGTTTATTCACAGTTTTATAATACATTAATATAATCTCATCCCAACTCAGATCCTAAATTTTCCCTCACTCTTGTTATTTCTGATTTTAATTAACTTATTTATTCAGAATGCTGAGACTTCCATTAAGATTTTACTATCGTCTACTAATTCAGGAAGACTGTTTTTCAGTTATTTTGTCAAATAGATAAAATATATGTGAATATTTTATACTCAGTTGCAAAGATGTGGAAACGTTCTTTGCTTTTGATTATAAAGTTTTGGGCTTTGGGATGTCTTCTAATTGATACATAAAGGATCTGTAGCATTCACTGATGATCTCACAAGTGACATATGTCTCATTCTGTTGCCCATGTTTTCATGTTTTACTTCATCAGTTATGTCATTCTTTGACGCTTTTCCTATTGCATTCTCATCACTTTTCTTATCTGTTTCCACATTTGTTTCCTTGTGGTATTGCCTCATTCAGTGCATTACACCCTCCAAGTTCCTTGACAGCTTCTAGATTCATTCCTTTTCTGCTTTTATGTAAAGGTTTTGTTCAGCCTTTGATTTATTTTCCTCTGGTGCCAGTCCCTTTCCTGCCATTTCAGTTGTACGGTGCTCTTTCAGAGGTATTAACAATTCCCTGTGTTTACTGGAATGTACACCATTAGGGGTTTTCATCCTCACATTCTGGGATTTTGTATTCCTCTTATTTTTCTACAATTTGTTGTTACATCTGAGGCTAAATTCATGAGAAGCTCAACTGCATTTGATTCAGGACATGCGTGAGTTTTAAATCCACCAAGTGAGTTCATGTACCCAAAACTTGTCAAGTAATTTCTCAGGCAAGATTCTTCTGCAGTCTCTTCCTCGTTCTTTCCCCACCTCTCCCCAAATATACGTCTTGCCCCTTATGCTGCTTTTCATCATTTCTTTAATTCATATATAATAAGGAACATAGTATTCCATACTGCTAGTACTTTTAGCATAAATTATTTTGAAATAATTATTTTTGAGATTGCCCAAAGTAAGTGTGGAGTTTATGCTAATAAGAAGGGAAGAAATATTTTCCCCATGAAACTCCATTGATTTATATAGAATTGCTTTGAACCTATTGCGTCAAGCTCTCTGGTTTTCCTGGTCGTAAGCTACATAGAATCGTAGAACGGCATGGGTTGAAAAGGACCTTAAAGATCATCTAGTTTCAACCCCCCTGCTCTGGGCAGGGTTGCCAACTACTAGAGCAGGCTGCCCAGCGCCACATACATAATTAGCAATGTAAGGTTTTCGTTTGAGTCTTTGTGTCATTTCAATGCTAAAGGCACTGTGGATATTGAAGATTAGGGAGAAAAAAAAAAGACCAACCAACATGTTTATGACAGGAAAGTATGAGAATGTAGCAATATCTGATTTTTTATTTTATTTTATTTTTTGCTAATACCACTATTTGAGCAAAACTTCCTGATACTAATACACTTATTCCAAATAAATAAGTAACCTGCTTCAGAGGAAGCAGGGTAGACTGACTGATGACTAAAACAGAGGGAAATGTGCTTCATTCAGAACTTTGTATTATGGTGTTTTGCTGACAGTGAATTAAATATCTTTAATGCCCTACTAGCTTAAAAACCATATTAAGATACTGTAGTTTTCCATTAAGCCATCATACATATTGAAAATTAGCACCTTTCCCTTTATTAGGAAAGTTGAGAAATTTCATTAGAGTTTAGACTCTAAGTTTAAATTCAAATAATATTGGGAAAAAAGAAAAAAAGCAGCTGCACTTGCACATGATGGGTGTGAACTTACCCTGAATTTACCCTTTGGAGAGTTGAAATTGCAATGAAATGTCATTGATATCAATTGTCTGGAGTGATGCTGCACACTAAACCAGGCTTTACACATTGCCTGAAACTTTCTAAACAGAATAGACCAAGTTGCACAACTCATTTCACTTTTATTTATTCCATTTTTGTTCAATGCTACATGCATTTTTGCAAATATGGCATATTTTTCTCTTTATTTATTTTTACCTAATTGTGGGATAAGTGAACGGGCAGTCCAAAACTGGGACAGAGATATTAATCTTCCCTCTAAGTGTGGACACAGAATTTAACCTGTATTAGGGAACATTTCAACCTTTTATGTCTCCAGTTCCTCACTCACTCTGAAGATGCACTAGGGCAGACCGACCATGTCTAAAAACGACATTGCATTTGGAATCTCGACTAGAGTTCACCCAAGCTACCCTGGGCACATCCTTTCCTTAGAAAATGTGCTAGTTTCAGGTACTTCATTGCTTTAGGTCCAAATTTATAACCCCCACCCCCCACCCCCAAAAAAAAACAAAAAAAAAAAACAAAAAAAAACCATATTGTTCTTCTCTAGTGTTTATTTTATTTTCTTTATATTTTGTGTTTATATATTTCTTTTCTATTTTTTTGGAAGAGGAACTACTGATTTGGTTGCTCCAGAAAACAAACTGCAATGCCTTTATGCAGCAACCATGTTTGTTTTTGATGTGGCTGTTTTCAGCTTTTGTCATCGAGTTTTCACAGCGGGAGGGGGTACTATACAGTAGGCTATAATTATGGGTCCTATGGAAAGGCAGGGGTAGTAAAGGATAAACACTGTATCCTGTTAGGAAACACTGCTTTGTAGGCAAAAAAAAAAAAAAAAAAAAAAAAAAGGAAAAGAAAAAGAAAAATCTCCTAGATCAATATTGGAAAGAAAACATTTTGTGCATAAGTTTAAAATCAATTTCTAGCAGCAGTAGCA
This sequence comes from Anseranas semipalmata, assembly GCA_013399115.1. Classification (NCBI taxonomy): domain Eukaryota; kingdom Metazoa; phylum Chordata; class Aves; order Anseriformes; family Anseranatidae; genus Anseranas; species Anseranas semipalmata. The sequence goes on from VXAA01006133.1 coordinate 640,601, forward strand.
CAGTTCTCTCGTTCTTGCACTGGGCCGAGTCTTGCCATTTTACATGCTGATGTCACATCAATTTCTATACAAATTTTTATGCAAGGCAATGATTTAGCATTGACAGTACTTACTCTTGCAGTGAGGATGATGGATTCTTCTACAACCAGAGGTCTGTACTTGGGAACCGGAGTTTCCTAGCACTCCAGAAGTTAGAAATATAGAGCAACTGGTTTCTTTTACTGTCCCTAGTGGTCCTCTCCAGAGGCTTTCTGTATAGCTTCAGGGGGAACAGCAGTGACTTCTAGCACAAGGCTTTACACTCAGTCAGGCAGTTCTCTGTAACAGTTGACATTGTGAATTGTGATTGCTTTGGTCGTTCTTTGCAAAAGCAGAAATGTCCTGATTTTTAGAGTTCATACTACTACAGTAGGAAATACAGAATGCAAAATAAATAGTGTTGTTCACAGAAATTTTAACCCTTCCAACAAAGGCCAGAGGCACTAAAAACTTGTATTGTTGCACTGGGTGGGCAAGATCAAGTCTGATGCGTGGAGACTGAATTTAAGACAGACACCGTTCACTGCTGGCATGGCCCTATGCTCTTTGGCCAAATGTTCAAGCAGTGGTCATGGGCCTGATTTTTCAGATGAAGAAAAAATTGACATAATTAGGTGCCTAAATACCGACACTAGACTTGCAATTGATGGAACTTAGTTAGCTGTTGTGAACAACATTGCAGCTAGCATTGATCAGCTGGCCTTCACGACCCGCTCTGTGCAAATGAAGCTACGTGCCTCAGAAGGTCAGGGAGTCTCTCTAATGGCACCAGCTTGGAGCCTGGACCGCAGCATTTGCCCCTGCATTCTGACAAAATGGATAATGGGATTAGGGGCTCAGCAAAAAGGACTAATAATCCTTTAAGAAATTAATAGGATTTTTCAATACTAAGTTATAATCATCACAGCCAAGATTTTTTTTTCTCTATTTATGTTCTAAGTGTTTTCTTATCATTTTGTGTGCTGCTCTATTATAGTAGCATTTCATGTGTTGCATGTCTTATAAGCAGTAAAACATTTAAAGGAGGTTACAATTAACTCCTTCCTATCCTTATGCCTTTCATAAAAGGATAGAAGAGAAAGCAAAATGGCTTCAAAGGACTGAGGAGAGGGTAGAAAAAGCATGATTTATGAATTAAAGCCTGTTGGATACATTTAGTGGCAAGTTACTTGTAGACAGTAAAGTTATGGTAAGATGCCTTTGTGAATCATTGGTCATGCTTCTTATCTAAACATGAAATTATTGGTATTGTTACAAAAATTTCTTCTTAGAATTGATGTAATGTTTAAGCTACTTTCCTGTTTCTACCACTTTAGTGAATTGGTAGAATAAATTAGGACAGGTAGAACAACTGATAGTACTCTCTGAAGCCCATTGAAAGTCTTTCAGGGTGAGGAATAGCTAATTACTAGCCCAGTTATAACACAACATGTTAGAGAAAGTATCAGTCCTGATGGTTGTAATAAAGCCAGTGATATCAGTGTAATTAACCACAAAGTTAGATGAGTGTTGCCTTGTGAACTGCAGGTTTATGCCAATTCTTTCCCTCTTTTATGAACCAGCTGCTTTGCCTCATCTGTGGTAGACTCTTCCTCCAGGTATAAAACCTGCTGTAAAAAGGCAATTAAGAAACAGAGTGCTATGGAGAATAAATAATATCATCCACCAGCACAGAGAAGGAGGGAGGACAAAGCAGTGTCTGGAGAAAAAAAAAAAATAAACCTTCATATTTCAACATTTTTGAAGTTGAGACATTTGACTTGGGAAAATGGCTAAAATGTTGAATCAAATTGTCTGAAAATAGGGCTGGGATAAGGGTAGACAGCGCTAAGCTGGAAACATTCACACAGAATTAAAAAAAAAAAAAAGAAATAAATTAGGATTCTCTGGCAAAGTCCCACGTCACTGCCAAAAAGAAGGGAGGATGAGAGTTTTACAGTAAGACAGCTGATTGTCCATCGTGCATACAATCGACCATTCCAGCAGAGCAGATCTGGAAAACTTCTAGACTCTTCTAGGCTCCATGTGGTGCAGGAATGCAGGTTAGATCTTGCACCTACAATGCCAGCAAAATGATTTTTAACAACTGCTTTTCTTATGGAAGGCTTTAAATCAAAAAGAGTGTGGGAGGATGAACGGTGATTACTGTAGTAGCTTGGCAGGGGGGGAAATGTAGAATTTTAAAACTAGACCACAGTAGCATAAAAATTCTTTATCAGCACTGGAAAGAAATTGATTGTAACTTGATGTAGCCTACAGTGTATGAAAAAAAGTAACTCAGCTGACAACTCTTAGTGTGTTTCATACTTACTTGTATTTTTGCTTAAATGTTCAAAACGCCCAAGGACTTTCCCAGCACTCCCCAGTTACTGGGCATCTACCCACCTGCATCCATGCCCTTTCTCCAGTGAAAAGGGAGAATAAGGCAATTCTTCCCCACTCCAAGCTATAGTTTCTAAAGAGAGGAAGCTTGTGCCTTGTCAAGGAGGTGCTGGTGAAAAAGCAGCTGGATGCAGGAGAGCAGAGGATATGTGGGTAGGATATGTGCAAAGCTCAGTCTAACTGCAACCTGAGAATCACTGTTGTGAATGAGGATTGCCTCTATTTTCTTTGGCTCTGTGTAAACACAAATCAAAAACTTGCCTACCTGCTTGCAGTCTAGGAAAACTGAATCAATACTCTGTCAACACAGAGGGAGCAGCGTGAGCCGCGTTTCCTGCCTGACAGCCACAGTACTTCCAAGGTAGAAGTGGCTTTGTGCTGAACCACTGCAAGGCTAGCCCTTGGTGAGAATGTCTGGCCCAGAGAAAATAGCAGGTGACGTTCGACTGCTTTGGCTTTTGATGTGAATAGAACATCTATTGTAAGAAAAGCTCTTGTTTACACCTCTGTTAATCCCTGGAGCAAGGATTCATAGCATATGTTAATTGGAACTTCCATTGATTTTAATGAGATTTCCTGCTGGGGGTGTTAGCCCCAGAAGACTCTAATACTTTTAACGTGTTCATTCTAATGTTTCTGACGGCCATTGGCAGGATCCATGATAGAAATATGTTAACAGCCAGCAGGATTCCCAGGTATCCACAGTAAGTCTGAGGGGTCCATGATCCTTTACAGGCACTCGTTGTAGGGAGGCAGATTTTGTCTAGGGGTCAAACGAAGCAAAAGGAGACATGCTCTGAAGAAAACCAAGTAATGAAGACAATTCTGAGAATGTGTTCTTGAGTGAATTTGACTCTGTGCTTGTTTATAGTACATGTAAATGTGGAGGGATAACAGGGAGTTCCTGAATGAGAACTATTGTTAAGAAGAGCAAAACTCACTGTGGAGTAGGAAAAAACAACTACAGAACTAAACAAACTAAGAAACAAAGGGCAAACAGGTGCAGAACTTGGAAAAATTAAAAAAAAAAAAAAAAGAGGCTTTATTTTAACATCTTAAAATTTAAAAGCAGAGATTTAAAAGTTTATCTGTTGTTGTGAAGAACCAGAATATGATCTACACAGACTTCCCTCCTCTTTGATGCTCCTAACTGCCAAGTAGCAAGTGGCAATGATTGATTTTGTTCATGAGAAGGTCGTTTTCTTCTAATTTTGAATTGTTTTCTTTTTCTTTGCTTTTCTCTTACATGGGCCTCTACTTCTTCCTTATTTAGACAGTTGAATAAGGATTTAGGAACTTTATGTTTTGTAGATTTTAGCCTTAAAAATACAGATACAATAATGAACATTTGCACTGTTATTAGTGAAACAAGCAACTGTTTAGAAAGCACAAACAAAATCCAAGCCTGAGGGGAGCTAGACACTTTTGTTACACAGTACTTCTGCCGTAAGGGACCGAATAATAAGAGAAACGTTGTTATCTCGTTTAAGAACATGGGATGAAGAACGGAGCAATGAAGTGACTTGCTAAGGTCTGAGCCAGGAATAGAATCCAGACTGCCTGACTCCCCTGGCAGGGCACAAGGAGAGATTGCTCTTCTCTCCTCCATGAGCGATAAGTGAGGGCTACCTGCTTAACAGCCTGGATTTGATGACATATACACTGTATATCTTGTTTAATGAATTCTGTTTTTACCAGAATGGAGGTCTTTTTCAGACAAGTGTTGTAACTCCTTAACGATAAATGATTTGTGGGCTGAGCATGTCACTGCTGGAATATTACGTCTTGATAATCAAAGTGGCTCTATCATGTCAGAAAACACTGGTATTCATTTTTCAGGGAATAAGCATCAGAAAAGTCTTTTCAGGACAACCTTTCCTGTGCAGCCCTTGTTAACATTTACTCCTGAAACACATGGTCTGTCTGAAGGAGTGGTGATAAATCTGGCACCTCTGATATGGTTTAGAATACAGATGCAAAAGTCTTTTTTTTTTTTTTTTTGAGTTAACATTGTCCAGTGTGTGCAGCATGGAACTCATGCTTTAAAACCAGCCATTATGATACAGCAATATATGTCCTAAGGAAATGTTCTTATGGTTTACATCTGTAAAAATAAATTCTCCAATAATTAATTATAATCCAAGCCCTACAGAATTGTAATTCCAGCCCTGCTGGAAGTTGAGTTGGGTAGATCCTAACCTAAGAGATAAAAAAAAACTTGGAAAAACCTGTCTGTCATGTTGTCTTTTTCAACTGAACTTAAAAAGGTATGTCTGAGGCAGAAACTAAAAAATTACCTGAACTCAAAAATTAACCTAAACAACGTTTAGAACAGCTCCTAGAAATTTGTTACCTGATTCCGCAGAAAGTGTACAGAAAGGTGGGTTATAAGATATGTGGAGATGGGGTTTAAGTGGGAGCCTCTTTGCTGAGTACACAAACTAGCAGAAAATGTGGAGTTTGCCCACTACATATTCCCAGACATGTCCTTAAGCTCTCTTTAGTGAATGCCATTCTCATTAAATTAAATTGGACTCGTTTGCAGATAGCAATAAGATAATTGAGGGAGTTCTTAATTTAGAAGCAGTTTATGTGGTTATTCCACATGAAGTAGCAGAGCTATAAATTGTTAAAATCAGGACAGGGATGTGAATTTTCAGAGATAAATTTACCAGTAATAATTGCTAATCTCCTGTGGTGAGTCATTGCTTTAATTCTGAGAGGGTCTTCTTGGGAAAATAAAATAAAATAAAATCCTCACTGTTCTTTAGAGGAGGAAAATGACCCTTGTTTTGAAGCATTGTAAATTAGTTTTCCTAATGGCTACTGATTTCTAGCAGACTCTATGTCTGGGTAACTAAACCTTTCGGGGTAGGAGCTCTCCATTTTTTTGTGTGCTTGCATGGTATCAAGCATACCAAAGTTCTGGAATGCTGTGGCAATGAAAATGTGGGATTACAGTAATTTGCTGGGAAAAACATTGGGCATGCTATCAGATGCATGATGCTAATAGATCCTTTCAAGCACATGATATCAAAAGAGAAAAATCCTCCTTTCGGCTACTGCTGAGTTCAGGAACTTTCTGTATATGTTGTCAGGACACCTGCCATATAAAGGTTAGCTTTGTGGAAAATGTAACCACTTTTCTCATTTATCTGAATACTTTTCCCTAGGTTGCTTCTTGAGCTTGCTTTCAGTTCCCTCTAATTCCCATTTTAATGGTTATGGCTGAATGATGCACCATAGCAAAGCAACCTCTGTTGAAATAACTTTTTTTTCCCCCATTATCATGTGAAAATGTTTAGAAGTAGAGAAGTTTTCACTATAAAACTTCAAAGCCTGTCTGCTCCCTTACTGGAGTGACATTTGCTCCAAAGCTTTATGAACGTAAAATTAGAATTTCTACTTACCTTTTTTTTTTTTTTTGGTGTGGTATTTTACATATCAGTCTTATAGAGAAAGTAAAAACTCTTGTCACCAAAATTAATTGACTTAAAAGCGCTTTCCTTTCCAACTTTCCTGCTAATGAAATATTTGGAGTTTTGTAGTTGAAACTCAGAATTATAAGGAACATTATAAAAATATATTCAAAAAGGTTCACGCTGTTTTAGTGATTTGGAATTACAAACTGAACTTCTTATACTAAAGGCTTTTCAGTTTGCCTCTAAAATGCCAGGAAGGCATGCCTGTTGTAGAGGACAACAAGTCATTTACAAACTGCACAGTATATTCAAGGTATTGTTGAAGATGATATTCTTTCCATCCAGCCTGTTAGTCACTAAACAGTAGAATGATTTCTCTAGGATGGTTTTTATAATATTTTCTACTCTGGTAAGCACTCACTTTAGCAAATAGTGTTGGTTNCTGATGCAGCAGCCCGGTGACCATTAGAGATCTTTTTTTTTTTTTTTTTGGTTGGTTGGTTTTTTTTGGAGTCTATAGGACTGATTTTTTAAGGATATGTTTAATAAAGAGTTTCAAAATTGAGCTATTTGGATTGCACTGTATGTGACTCTTATCTTCCTTCTAAAGAACGTTGCAGGCTTTTACTAATTTGCCAGGAAACCACTGTTCAAAAACCTAATCCGTGTAATAAGTAAACAAGGAAATGTTAAGAAAACAGAAAATGTTTGTAGAACTGCCAAGTTATTTTAAGCTTTGGAAATGATCTCATAAAATGGAAAAATAAAAAGGAATGTAAATGACTTATTTATTAAAAGGTGGAAAAATGACAGAAGTTGGACTGCTGCAAGTTTTCTTCCTGATAGAATTCCCAATCTTTTTGATGAATGATTCAAAGGAAATTGTTGTGCTTATCATTTAAAACCATGATCAGTCATTAGTTCTCTGAGATGATGATGTTAGCAATTTTATCATTCTGATGTATCAATGTCTGATAATAGGTAATACAAGCAGAACAGTATAAGAAATAATCCATAGAACATATTTTTTTGTGTATTTCAGAGCACCTCTTCTGTCCCCACTATCAAAGCATGAGATCAGCTTTAACTGCAATCTCTTGCTTACCACCCAGCATTATGTTCCAGCCAAACCCCATCTTTTTTTCCTTCCAGCATGTAAAGGCATTTTCATCAGCTAGCCTTACTCAGATGAGTTCTGTTCTCCCTATATCTACGGTAGCTAATTGAACAGTAAATAAACACATACGTTAATATATGGCATGCCTTGGTAACAGACCTTCAGGTCTTATCACTGTTCTTCGTACCTCTGTTCTTCAAGTTTTGTATTTATTGTTTATTAGATCACTTCTCTACTGAGATTATAAATTACAAGCTTTGTTGTCAGAAAGAATTTTATCTGATCTTGGGACTTTATTGATTAAAAAAAGCATAAGAATACTCAGGTGAATCAATGAAAAGATTATCTTTTACCTAAGAGTGATATGTTGGACAATTCTGAATTTCCAAAAATATAAAAGTCATCTGATTCCTGGAAAAAATCTTGTGGTGTTACAATTTTTTTCTTGAGCTAGTTTGAACAAACTGAAAATGCATTTGACAAAGAGAAACACATCCCAAAGTTAAACTGCAAAGTTTGAGAAGTACATTAGTTATGTAACAATTCTGCTTTTAAAGCAGATAGTCAAGTAATAGTCTACAAATCATGTTTTTTTCACAGCCTTCCTGGTTCCTCCTCTTCTTTACAGATGGCTTCCAGTGGGTTTAGTATTTGACATCAAGCACATTTCTAAATGAATTCTGATGAATGGCTTAGGAGTTGTTAGATGATGGAAGATCAGTATCAGATGCCCTGAATAAAAGAGCAAAACGGGGTTTTGCTGCTTTCTGAAATACAGGTACTAGCTGATAGAGTAGAATTACATTACCATATTAAAATGTTCCAGACAAATTTTTTCAAAGACATAAAATGACATCACATAAAGTGTTATTTTCCTCTAAGTAGAATAGCAAATGAAAATTCACTTAAACTTTTGTTCAATTAGACGTGTGATGGGAAAAGTTCACCTACAGTACTTGACAATTCAAAATCTGGACTTCAATTGCTAAAAGTCCATTGAGCAAACTCTGCTACCTTTTGTCTAAAAATGGGCTGAGCATTATAGTTTTATATGGCACATAAAGCTCTTTTTTGCATTGGACAATGGTGTGTTTCCCATTATGCTGCTAAGAGCCAGTGAATGTTCAGTAGTACTATCTGCAATGAGGTTACAACGAGGGGCATAATTTTGAAACTGATGCTCAGAGTTACTTGTACATTTCTCTGTCATTCTTAGGCAGAAATATTGCATTCTTACCTAGAATCAGATCCTTTTTTATTAGCTTTGGAATCAACATGCCAATATAACAGGGTTGATGTAAAGGCATGAATTCTGGCCTTTTACAACATGACAGTTGATAAGATTAGTTGATCAGTAAGTTTGATCCAGGGCTTTTAAAGATACTTTCCTGAACATTTCAAAAATAAACTATTTTTGCACTGACATTGTATACCAAGGAAGCTATTTTGGTATGATTCATATCCTGATATTTATAAACACTCTGATAATTTCTGCACCAATGATAGATGTTTCCAATAAATTTGAAATAAATAGTTGATATATGTTCTTAAATATCCTTATATTAGCATGTTCCATCTTGAAATTCAGTCATTGAATGTTTGCCATTCTGAGATCAGTCTTTTATGGCTCTCTAGTTAAAGTAACTTGCCATCATACAGTGCTGTTACTTTGTCTTGCTCGGTGGGTTTCACAGGCTTTGTGAGGCACCAGCTACACACACCTATAGACAGATTACTGTTTGGCCTCCCTAGCCACCAGAGTTCAGTTTTTGCAGAACGTTGCCAGTAAGACCATTTACTATGCCTGTCAGTCAGATAGTATCCTTCTCGCTTCTGTCTTGCTTACCTCTTGAATGACAGTCTTTATATATATTTGGCTAAAACACCTTCAGACTTTTCCCCTAAGGCATGCTATTGACTAATTACTATCAACTTGAATACACGAAATGAGTAACGGAAATGAGTTACCTTATTATTGGCTATAATTTTCTGATTTTTCTTGATTTTCCTGATTTTTCAGTTTTTTTTTTCTTTTCTGATAAAACTGTAAACAATCCAGAGTAAAGGCAGTGTCTTTCTCCAGATTCCTACACCATGTAGTCTTGATCCTTCATGGAGTTTTGAATACTACAGAATACAAGTAAATAGTGATACTTAATAATAATTTACTCATTTTAGCACTGAATATCACTATTAAGTTGGATTTAATTATAGTTTTGTGTGAGAGTCCATTCTGGGTGGAAAAAGAAACAACAACAACAACAACAACAAAAAACAACAACAAAAAGCACATCATCTCTTACTGCAGCCAAATATTTGTAAACTGAAGTTGCTGAGAGCCGAAGTGGTAACAGTCATCTTGCAAACAGATGGGGCTGTCCTGTGCTTGTGAACTTTTGCCTTGGGAAACAAGAGGTAAAGGAAATGAGGGAGGAAAAATAGGAGCAATGCTCAGTAATTATTACTTATTAGGCAGTATTACGTTGCAATAATTGTTTTGTTCAGGCACATACGTATCACAAATCTCTAGAAATAGTCTCAGAGTAAATCAGATGCTAGCAGGTAGGTTTCATTTTGAAAATTAATTGCCACTGGGTGTTTGTATAATCATGTGTGGCTTTTCCTTAGACACAGTAATCAGAGACAGAGTATTGCTCTAGGCTGTTGATGATGTCATAGATTAAATTATGTCTGTAAATAGAAATTTACATCCTATACTTTCAACATCTACTGTATTTCAATCTACTCTTTAGATTTTCTGCTTTGAAGTCTAAATTAATTAAATTAATAGGGTTTGTGAAAGTGTCTCGGTGTGGTCTAAAATTTAGGTAAGAAAACACGTATTTAAGAATGATCATTTTGCTGTGCAATGATGTTAAGTGCCCTTCTACTTGAAAGAGTGAACTTAGTGGCAGCATATTTTCATTTCTGATTCTCTAGAGCTCCCTATACAGACTGAATGTTGTTAATGCAGGTTGTTGGTATTTGCTGCTAGGTTTTTTGCATCTTGTTTCATAATTGGCAATGCCACAGTGTTTCATGAAAAGTGAAATTGTTACCTGTTTTGAGTCTGATTAGGTAGGAAATATTTTCTGCAGAGATTTGTACACAAAATCTATCGGTGTTTTTGATTATTACTTCATGCTTTCTGCTTTCTAAAATATACTAGGATGCTGCAAAATAATAAAGCATACTCATCATCTCTCTCTTAAACTCCACTGACACTATTCCAACCATTACAATTTTTCCACAGGCTACCACCATACCACTGAGACACATCCAGTGCAAGTCAGCTGGGATCAACCTGAAATTACTGGCAATGGTGGAGGTGCTTCTATATCCAATGTCTCCTGCTTCCAGTAGCAAACTTGTCAGGTTCAATACACAGCCCATGAGGAAGCTGGAAACACAGCCGTTTGTTGGTTTAAGGTAATCATCAAAAGTAAGTGCTATTCTAGAATAAGCTTTAACAAATTTGATTCTGGATACTGCTGCCTCTTTAGCAATTCAGTTTCCAGTACCAAAGTCGGTGTCCATGTTTAATTTCATGCACAATTTGATATCAGTTCCACTATACCAAATAGCATGAATATTTTGGTTTTAAAAATAGTTTTCTGCCTAAAACTTTTGATGCTAGTGAATCAGCTCTTTCATGGAGTAGGATTTTATTACTTCAGGGAAACAGTTGTTGCTTACTAGGGAATATTTTTTTTTTCATAAAAACTGTTGTTATAACATTTGCCTGAGTCATAATTAGCTGAGGGCTTCGGTGACCAATTATCACTGTGCTTGATGCTGTGGACAGGCTCCTATAAGGTTTATATTTTCAGTAATAAAGCCATGCCTTTACACGGTCGCCATTTCAAAGATTTTAGAATGCAGCAATAACATATTCTGAACAGTAATATGATGTGTTATCTCAAATACACATTGGTTTTGAAAGCTATTGCTGTTGTTGCAGCCCCTCTGTGGAGCATTCTGCTCATATGAATACTCTATTTTATTATTTCATTACAAAGTCTGGTAACTTGTTCGACAAAGGTAAGTTTAAAGTAATTTAAGCTGGTTGCCTGGCTCTAACTTTGTGCTACAGTGACTGGGGTATGCCTTTCTTCAGTAGGAACTACTGCTTCCTGCAGAGAATGGAGAGGACCAAGAGGAGGTTAGATTTGATAAAAACCATTTGCAAATCTTATTATTTCCACTTGAGGAGTCTATCATCTCTTTTAATACAGAAGTATTTAATCTAATTTAAGAGTGTTCCCATAAAGGACTGACAATTTTTAAGCATGAGATCAATTATCAATCCTATTTGTGTAGCTAAGCACTCTAAAGATGTAAATGAAGAATACATAGAAATGGAATGTTTTCTAGTCAGCAGAGCCTTTGAGAAGGTTTTCAAGCTTATAACTTTTCTAAATTCAATGGACTTCTTTTTTAAAATGCAACCAACTGTTCTGAATTAAGGTCATAACATTGAAAAAGTAGTTACTATAAAAGTGAAAAGAAAAAAGCTACTTCCTCTGGCTGGGATTTTTGTAGAAGCCAAAGCATGACTACAAAGGTTCATTGACATGATGGCAGAACATAAAAGTAGTTTATTGAAGATGGGATCTACTTCCAGTAAAACAGCAGGAATGGCTTTAATAGAACTTTCAAAAAGCCATTGGAGATGCTTGGAGTTTGCATGTTCTCTTTGATTTCACGTATATTAAACAGTCCTGCACATGCATTCACCAGTAGCTGGCCTTATAATCTGCACATATCATCATTTGGCCTGCTTTTTAAAGGCTGTGGGAATAGTCTTATGCTTATTCCATTATGAGTTTCAGATTGTAGTTGTGTGGCTTCGTTTTGGTTTTGGTTTTTGTTGTTTGTTTGTTTGACTGAACTAGTTCCTCACTTCGAGCAGTGTTACTTCTTGCCGCTGGTGCCACTTTCAGAAGTTTAGTGTGTTGTAGTGTGTACATATAGATACATATATTTTAACCATATTTCATGAAAATACAGTCTGTAGTCTGTGAAAGCTGAGCAGGACTTCATTTGGTGAGAAAAAAAAAAAAAAAGGATTGAAGCTGTTAATATCTTTGACAGTTGCTGTAAATGTTTTATCTTTTTGAATTTAGAAATCAGAATGGCACAATAAATTCATTGTGATTTTAGTTGGCTTATATGTATTGTTTAGGAGTAAAGTGTTAACATAGAGTTTGCAGCAGTATTATTCTGCACCAATATATACAGTTCGCAGCAGTAATTGTGACCAGCCAAGAAGACTGGGTTATTCAAGCTCTCTCATCTATTTATTTTAGAAAATTAGTTTGGCTGCTTATCAGGAAGTGACTTGAGGGAAGAAGCACAGTAATTCAGTTATCAAACACTCCTTTTTCTAACTCTTCCAACAAAATGCATATGAACTTAATGTAAGAAAAACATATATTTGCAGCTTCGTGTTTTCAGTAACTTATTATGTTACATGCAGCAGGATTCACCCTCAGGACAGGTATCTGTCATGGGGATTGGCAGGGGGAAGAATGAAAAAGTCTAAGTGCAACTAAAATATATCATTCCATGGTAGGCAGTGATACTATTTCCAGGCTCGGTAGCTCAGTCATCTGTTTGGAGGGAGTTCCTCCAGCCTCTGGAAGCTACCTTGTAGCCTTTGCTCCTGATCCCCTTGGGACAAGTAATCAGAAAATCTCTAGCCTGGGGACAGCAGCGTACTGCCCCGGGGCTGCTGTTGCTTTTTGTCAGACATTGAATTTGGATCACAGAAACTGAAATGTTAAAGATTGCAGTTTATACGTTTTAAGGAACTGAAATAGTAATAACTTTGGAGAACATTCAGAACAATTCTCAGTCACTGTTCAGAGCTCACACTCTGCTGCTGTCAGGGAGAAAGAAAACAGCCATACAGGAGTAAATTCACAAAAACACATGACAAGCATGAGAATTCCCTTTCCCCAAGGCTAGATTTTCTCTGAAGAAAGTTTCTGATGTCCATGGGTAAATTTATTTCTCTTTCTCTTTCTCTTTCTCTTTCTCTTTCTCTTTCTCTTTCTCTTTCTCTTTCTCTTTCTCTTTCTCTTTCTCTTTCTTTGCCAGTTGTAACTTTATTTGCTTCCCACATAAATTCACAAAAATAATTATCCATAGTGCATTGAAGAAAAGCACTGCATCAAATTCATCTGTATTTTCATTTCAGTAGAGCAATCATCTTCAGCCCACTTTCAGTATTACCATGCATGGATTCAACACATAACTACCTAAATGCTATGAATAATGCAACAAATAAGCTCATCATATACTGATGAAGTTGCAAAGAACTTCTCGTATTTTTAATAATTTAAAGTATAGGGACTGTCTGTTTTTTTGTTTGTTTGTTTGTTTGTTTTTTCTCTAAGAGTATGTAGCCTCTCCAACATGCTTTATATGCACAGTCGTGAATGTGCCAGCAAGATTTGTACCATTATTTTATACCCATTCTGCAGGTAACATGAAGAAAGCTCTAGGAAGAGCCTAGCATTCCTGTGTCCATAGTTGCATATTTATCATTTTGGTAGAAATACAGAGAAACAATAATGGGTACTTTGTTGTAGGGGAGAACAAAAACATCCAAAGGGCCTTGTATGAACAGACTCAAAATATTTGAATAAATACAGAAGAAAGGGAATATGTTGACTTCTTTAAAAAATATAATTTGAAAGATAGCTAATGTCAGATATTTTTTCAACAGTTGCTACTTTTCTGTTCCAATTTAAAGAAACAGGCAGAATTCAAACTTGTGGCCTTTTGGACTGTTGCAGCAGGCTGCAATTTAAGTTCTTTTCAGCATTTCAGATGTGTTACAGGACACAAGGCAAATGTATTAATACAAGGATTTGGTTAGAAACCTAAAAGAGGAAAGAGGAGATCTTCACAGAGGCTCAGAACAACTTTGGGAAGTATCAGGAATGTCAGGCTATAGTTAAATGATAATGTAATTTACATTACTGGATGTAATGATATTGGGAAAGAGGTGAATGTGTAAAAGTATACAGATAGGTCAAAGTAAGCGTCCTGCCTGCCTCAGCTGACAGTGTATGGACTGCTTTGGAAGGTGGCCTTTTTGGAGACATTTTTGCCTAATCTAGCTGCATGAATCAGCAGCCTCACACTGCTGCTTTGCAGTCGGCTGAGAGTTGGACAGAAGTCTTAGTGACTGGTCCGAGTAGTTATGTTACTGGGACAACAAGTGTAAACTTCAGCTGTTTGGGGACCTTTCCAAGAAGAATACTGGCACAGTCGTGCTATAGGCAAAACGGGAGTTTTACATCTTGTGCATCACAGACACCAATAAATCTTAGTGCTATTACAGTGAGATTAAAAACAAACAAAAAAAGGATTTGTAATCTATTTGGGTTGGGCTGGGGGAAAAAGAACTCTGGATTCAGGGAAGGGCTACATTGTTCGAAACATTTGCCTGGCAAATTCTTTTCCTTTCCAAGAGTAGAGAGGTGGGTGTTTTAGGTACAAAAACATGATCACCAGATTGAATGTAAACCTGAAATGGTTTCAGGAGTTGAGTGCTCTGGCACAGTACAGAGCCCACAGCATTTGTTGGCTTTGAATAAAATAACATCAGAAAATGGAAAACAAGTACACAGTTGTCTGATTTTGTAATAAAACATGAGTGTTATATTCAAGATTTTTTGATAAAATCTCAAACTACTGCTGAAGGTGAGAAACTCCAAAATGTTATAAAAGCTGTTAACACAATTTGCTGTTTTCTCTATAAGGGTGTTACAAGCATATCATTATATATCTTAACTATTATTTGTTTATGGGTACTGTATAACCTGGGGGAGGTGTTTGTTAGATGGTTAGGTGGAATGTGTCTTCCATAATACCAGAAATGAGATATGTTTGAATGGCCTGCTTCATTGCAAGTCTGTGTACTACATAATGCTAAAATACATGAGAAAAACTGAAGTAGTAATTGTTTTTAAGCTGAAATGGGACAGGACGGGATAGAAGGGGTTAACCAGCTCTGTGCAGCTCTGCTTTGTTTTATCCAGTGTGTAAATGGAATAGTTTAGTATGGAAACACTGACAATATCGTTTCTCCTCTGATAAACCTGTGGTCTGGGAGGATGGTCAGCTTTGTTAGGGCAACTGGGACTGGAGCTAAGGGCAGTAATCTAAACTGCCAAGGCATAATTCTTTAGAGTTCATTAATTTGTTCAACACTGCTGTTACAGAGTCTTCATAAGGATTAAATAAAGTGTTTGAAGGGAGTTTGAAAGAAAACAAATCTATGCAGAGCCCTTGAAAGATGGCTGTAGAACCTGCAGAAAACAGCTGGTAGGAAAGTAGCAATTTGCAATTAGAGCAGATTTCAATGGTATATGGGACTGCGTTATTTATAAGATAGACCTATGCTGCAATCGGGGATTTAAAATCAGGGATCTGCACCAGCAATTAAGGCATGTGTAATGAGTATAGCTTTTATCTACCGAATTTGAAATGATGTTACACACTGAGAAAAGGAAAATATCAGAGAAAAATAAATGCAAGATATTCTGGCTAAAATGGCAAAATACCAGATAGAGGGGAATACAGGAACTTTTAGTATTTCAGAATTTTGCTTTTCAAGTTCCATAATTTTGATGAGGGAATTTTTTTTTTTTATAGTCTCCTAAATGTAATTACCTTCTCTCCCAGTAAAATACTTTTTAGTAAATAACTTCAACTTGTTCTAAAAGTAAACAATTCTTTCCTTCAGTATTTAATCAATATTTGGAAACTGTCATCCAGCAAATGACAAAAAAAAAAAAAAAAAAAAAAAAGGATTTATTTCTCAGAGAGGACTTCTGTTACTGTATTTCTTCTGTGATGATAGAAACAGAGTTTAATATGTAATATTTGTTTTATTGCCATTCTATTTAGAACCTGATCTTTCGTGTACTGACAAACCACCTCTGATGGAGACCCCAGCAGCAAAATTAACAAACAGCAGCAACTTGACATCTTGTTCCATGAAGGGCACTGATTTCCACCGAAGAGAGCAGGTCTGGCATATTTCTGTCAGACTTCTTATATGATAAACTACATTTGGATGTAGTCTGGAAGATGACAAAGCATAATATGCTGGTGGCTTGCGCAGGTAAAGTAGTCTTGAAAATTTCAACAGATTCCATTGCTTAGAGCTTTTTGCTGATTGAAAGCTTGTTAATTAATCCATTCAGTTGCTACTATCGAAAATCACATTAAATGAGTATGAACTAAATTGAGAAAAAATGTTTTTTTTTCCTCTGTCTCCAGGTAAGCTGCTTCTTGGGTCAAGATTCTCATGTCAGATACACTGAAGTACATTGAGTTCAGAACTGTAGCATGGGAATAAAGCCAAAATTGCTGGGGAATTTGCCTGAGAATATAGGCTGCTTTAATGGTCTTGCAAACATTGATTGCACTTTCTGTGCTTTTGTGCTTTTTTGAAATATACATATACCCCAGCACAGGCTTCTAGTGACCCTGTTCTTGATGGCTTAAATATGTCTGTAACAATTTTTCATTCCATCTTTCACCAAACCTGGATATCTTCACTTTTTTTTTTTTTTTTTTTTTTTTTTTTTTTTGTCTAAAGAAAAGGATTAGCCAGTACAGTATGTTTTTACTATCATGACTATTTACTGAATGGTGGGCCGTATCAGATATGGACTCTTGTGGCAATTGTGCAAGAGCAGTAATTTTATAGCACAAAATTATTAAAGTTTCTTCAAGGACCTAATATAGAGAATGCTGGTTGATAGATCCAAAATATGCCCTGGAGTCTTGGAGAGACGTATGTTTTGCTTCCCTGTTAGCTACTGATGGAATGACTGTACTTGGAAATTTACCAGAGTAGATATTCCAGAAAAAAAATCATGGTTAAAATCTTTTGTTCCAACATGAATAAAGCAAATTGAGAATAAAAACACACAACCCTCTTTTATTCTGGAGGAATAGTGTCCACAAGGGGAGTTCTGGAACAATTAGTCTGGAGTAACTATTCTGGTAAATTGCGGTGGCTTTTTGTATTAGAAACCTTTTTTTTTAGAAAAAAAAAAAAGACACGTGATGTTGAAAAGAACGTCTTGTTTCTTAAAACAAAGTGAAGATATACTCAAAGAAGGCAAGGAAACTAAACATTTAAACTAAAAGGATCAATGTATGTTTAGCCTTGTTCAAATTCACATGAGAGGCTGAAATCTCATGGAGCTCTTCTCTTGCAGATGTCTCTGTATGGTTTATGGGACAGAATATGAGAATAATCCAGCACCAGACAGTGAGGACTAAAGAGGATACCTGAACCTGTTTACTGTCAAGAAGGCTGGCTCGTCACAGACCTCCACTGAACCAACAGGTAAAAATGGATCTTGTCATAAGTATGTAGCTCTGAACATTCAGGTCCTGCCTGGGGCTTTCTGGCACTCTGGCAGGACAGGTGCAGCTCTGTTGTAGCCTTCAGTAAGTTTGAGGCTCACATTTTCTTGAGACTGCAGACTTCAGAGGCAGTTAAACTAATCTGCAGATGAATTGACTTTGAATCTCAAAGCAAAACTGAATAATTCTAATGACACAGTTGGAAAGAATATAATATTGTAATTCCCTAACACATGGCCATGCTAAGTATTTGCAGATGATGAAGAAAGCTTGCAAAGAGAAAATGACAAGTTCAAAGCAAGTGGGGACAAACAAGATCTTTTTTGCTGAATTGTGCTTTCTGTCATCAGTGATGTGACAGCATGCTGCACACACCATCCATTTGTTACTAGGAGGGGTCTCATGTTCTCAATTTTTAAACTGCTATTTATACTGAAAGGCAGTGCTACACATCAGAAGTTTGGCCTTTTTCTGCATTCAAAAGAATGTATTGGATCATATGTCATGTATCTTTAGTATATCCCTTGAGCTGCTTTGTTTGACAGCATCCTTTAAATTTAAACATCACTCTTATGTAATGAAGTATAATCTTGCACCTGTAATTATCAACCAGCAGGGCATTATCTGGACAGTTCAAATTCACACTGTGTCCAGAAACGGAGATTCCCTATCCTGAAGGTGATTGCAATGAGGCAGCAGTGAAAAAAGTTCTAATTTTAGCAACAGTGGAACACATTATTGCCAGATACCCCTCTGTTCTTTCCAGTTGCACCCTGAAAACAGATGTACATATTGTAACTTTAAAACATCAGCTCTCTTGGTTCATTGCGGCCTGGAAACATAGTACAGTAGGCCTGGAAAAGGTAAGAATTTGGGTGTTTGCTTGAGTTTTCTGAAAGCACAGTTAATTTGATTTTTCATCGTATATTTTAATGTACTTCAGAGCATATTCTCTCCCTTTGTGGTAACTCACATTCTCTAGTAAATATCTATTATTTCCAACTTCAAGAAAACTATGATCCCCTAAGTGTGTCTCCCTAAATACATAGCCTGTCATCAGTATGCACAAACAGCTATCATGCCCTTGATTAGCGAAGAGCACACCCCTGTTGTCAGCAAACCTTTTTTATTTGCCAAGTTCTGTGTGTTAAAATCTGATGTTTATCCTGCATGTAAGTGATAACAATAAACTTTCAGAGGCTACTTCAAGTAAGTGCTCTGAAAGAAATGTACAGTACTTCAGACAAAGATAGTACAGAAAATATAGGAAAGTTACAATGAATACAGGGACTACAAGGTCAGCTGGTCAAAAACAATCCAGCACGTTTGCTGAAATCTATGGTCTCATAGTGGTTAGGAGTTAATGGATGGAACAAGCCAGAAAGGTGTTCAGTGGGCAGACCACATAGATGCTGTTGGTTTGTGAATGTGATGTTCAAGGATTAGGAGAAAGCAAGCAGGGCAAACCTGATTTTATTTTATTTTTTTATTTTATGATATATATTTTTAATTTATTTAATCCAAAACCGTGCTAGTTCTGTAGAGTTTACTTACAGTTCAAAGTGAAACATTGCTAGACTCGTCATTCTCATTACATTCATAAATTATTGTTTTCAGCTGCAACCAAAGGAGGCACTATGAAAGAAAGAAAGTATTTTCAACCTTCAAAAAGATCATGCTTACTTTTAGACAGTTAGGTTGGTCTAGACATCTTACTTAGAAAGATTTACTTAAGTCTATGGGAACCTTCTTATGTAGTCTAGAAACAGGACATAGTATTTAAACGCTACAGTAAATAACTTCAACAGTAAATATTGCTTGAACAGAAATAGGAATGATTTCTTTATCTTGGCAGCCGTTGTAGGGAACTGGACTGGATGGATGAGGATTTCATCATGTAGAACTGCTGTAGTTAAAGCCAGATGATATTATGTTGTGAATAAAAGACGGGCCAGGTAAAATTCAAGGAAGGAAAAGGGAGAAGTGTGTGTAAAGTTGCTACCCTATCCTTTCTCTTAAACATGTGCAATGTGCACCGGTACTAATGGAAGAAACTTCAGCCTCCCTTTTAACATTTCCTCTTATCAGCATGTGTGGGCCTTGGAAGTAAATGGCAAATGTCTGCAAATAGAGGGGTATGCAATTATTCTTTATTCTAAAGTACGTTTCTTTCACAGTGATGGAAGAGGCTGGTATTGGAGTTAAATCACTGGCATGCCATACACGTTTTTGTGTTTTGTTTTGTTGTTAGTTTTTTATGCCACGCAGGTATGGAATGTAACATCGCTCCACGGGCTTTGCATGCTAATATTGTCTTTGTGTATTTGGAGCATTGCCACTGGCCCTCAAAGCGTTCACACCATCCACGTATGTTTAGTAATTTCATGCTTCTGCTGGGTTAGAAATATGATGAATTCTTAGATTTGTCTGGCTTTCAAGTTGCAGCTGCCTCTGCATGTAGAAACTGATGGGGATTCCTTCTCCCTTTAGTTGTTTCAACAGCATTAAAAAGGCATAAACTGGGAATGATTGAGGAGAAGGCCGGAGATTCCACAGCACAATAAGGAGTGCACAGCCAGCAAACCAGCTCAGTGCATTCTTCCTTGCAGGAAGGCGCAATGCCAGTTACTCCCCAGTGCCAGAACAACTTCACTGAGGAAATGGGTGTGGGTTAGAGAATCTCTGAGGCTTAGCTAGCTTCACTCTTATGCCAAGTGTACCTCAACCGAAACAGAAAGTCTGGGAGTGCTCATGACTTGCCTACTGCGCTCCTCCTGTGGTCCCTGCGCAGCTGGCATGGTTGGAAAAAGAAGCTGGGCAGGAGCAATATTAGCTCCAGTTCCCAAGGCTTTGGAGACAGCGTTAGAAGGGAAAGTTGCTTGCGGGGATGTGGATTCCCACCGGTGCTGGTGCTTGGTGAATACTAAGAAATGAGGGGAGGAAGATTAAAAAAATCAAGACAATGCCAGTGAAGTATGGAGGTCGGAGAAAGATGGTGGGAAAAACAGTAAGGTGTAGAATGCAAAATATTTTGTTAGAATTTAAAAAAAAATGTTCATTTTCTTCATTGCAATTAAGTTCTTATTTCCAAACAAATGTAAAAGGACTTCTTAAAAATCTGTTTTTTCCATTATATAATGCAATAACATGCACTGTGTGCGGTGCTATTATTGCCTGCAACAAAAACACATTTCTATAATTCTGGTACTAATATGTTTCTATTTTTGCTTTCAATATTTTTCTTATTTCTGTGAAAGCTTCCTGATTCAGCTTTGCTTATTAAGAATTTCATGTATTTCAAGTACAAATCATTCTAATCAGTTTTTTAATTACAGCTAGAGCAGGCTATTTACAGCACCAACTAACTTCTGTAAACAACTGCTATAAACAAGTCCCTGTAGGGAAAAATAAGAAAGTTAAAAAAAAAAAGAAAAAAAGAAAAAAGAAAAATGGAGGTGATTAGCTTTAAATGAAAATGAAAAAATATCTATAGCTCATGGAAAATACAGAGGTGGACTGGGAAGGGCTATCCGGGTCAGACGCCAAACCTCAAAATGATCTGAATTTGAATTAGTTTCCCCACAGCTATTTCCAAAAAAAAAATTAAAAAAATAAAAAATTGAAGGAATTGATAATTGATATTCTAACTTTCTGAATTCTTGTAGTCACTCTATTGCTTCATCTGGATAAAGTGTATTACAATGTTAATGTTAAACTGAGATGATTTTTCTAATAGAGTTGTGAATATGAAAAACAAGGCAGTATCACTGTACCTTTTACAAGCCCCAGAATATTAATACAATTTTATTATAATTTTTCAAGGCATCTGTGATTGCTTTCTGTGAATTTTGTTCTTGTTTCAGATTCTGAAGTATCCATGGTGATGATCTGCCTACAGGATACCGAAAGAGGCCCTTGAACAAGGAAACCCTTAACTGGCATAATCTGCCCAAAATGTCATGGAAGGAGCCCATACATGAAGACAGTTCCTGGCTTCCATTAGGAATCACAATATGTGAGTCCCTCGTGAACAGTAGAAAGAAATTGGACTACGGGCAGTGTTCTGTGGAATATATGACCACAGAGCCTTCCGGGAAACCTAGCCAAATGCACTTTTGAGCTCCCTGTTAAATGCACGTATTTGGCTCATAGTCAAGGTTAACTAAATAAAATATGATTGAGTATTTGTGTTTCTAGCTCTTCACTGATATTTAAAGAATTAAGTCCAGTGGCATTTTGGGGTATTAAAAATAGGCACAAAATAGTCAATTCTAGCTTTTCTTCCTTTTTTTAAGTCCAGTATAGCCAACATTAGTTTTTATCATCATGTGCATCATAGTGCTTAAAAACAACAAAAGTGTTTGACAGATATTTCTGTTCAATGTAATATACTTTTTGTAACACTGAAAGATTGTTGTTCTCTACTAATTCAATATTTTGTTTTCTTATATATTTATGTGTGAAGCTGTTGCACGTACAATGGACTGCCACAACACAGAGCAACAGCCTGTCAGTATCCTTTGGAAGGAACAGAGGTGATAACCATTGGTTGTACTGCACCATGTCAGCGCCATCACCAGTTTAGCAGTGATCCATAATCAATGCACAGAAGACCTTCAGAATAACTTCCTCTGTTACAGTCATGTGTGAATTTCACGTTTAATTTGCAACTATCAAGGTAAGGAGCTAAGCAAATACGTATTTCTATTCAAGCTTATTTTCTACCTTATACATGAGGAAATATTGACTGCACAAATTATATATTTGCTGTATAACTTTAGGTTTCACTCTTAAACCCTGCCCTGAATGCTGGCCATAGGCCTACTGAGAACTTTAAACCATTTCTCTACATAAAAGAGCATGTTCTTTTAGGACAGAGCGAAAGAAAGACTATAACCTTACACTAGGCAGCAGGTCACTTGCACTCTTGGGCAACTCTAGCTCCAGCAGAGCTGAAAAACTCAGTTTAGCTCTCCTGCACTTAGCATTAAAGCTTGCTGTAAACAGACAACACATTCACAGAACATGCTTTAGAGGCTTGGATTTTTCTGTACTTATATTCTGTTAAATTCGGCTAATATGTTAAGCTTTATGTGAGTTAGCACTAATCAGAAGCTATTTTTCCCTTTGCAATACTTTTCATTTAGAAAGTTGTGAGTTTGAGGGAGAAAAAAACCTTGGGAGTTGTCATTAGAAAGTGTAGTTGCAAATATCTTTCTTTACAATTTAGTGTGCACATTTTTATTTTGGGAAGTGATAAAACAGAGTTTAATTTAAAAAGCAATCGTACATGTTATTTGTCTCACATGAAGCATAAACTTCATGTGGATGAATCTAAATTCTTCATCCAGTCAGTCTGTTTTAAAAGTTATTAAAAATATACAGCAGTGGGATGGTAGATAATCATTCTAATTATAACCACGTGGCTGTCAGCTCTGAACATTGAGTCAGGCTCTTGTTACAGTGCAGAGCCTGGCTCATGAAAACAGAACAGTAACAGTGTGTAAGTATGAAGTGACAGAGGAAAAAACTTTTGTTCATTGATTATTATTTACGGGAGTAGAGTATGCATAAACAGAACTTGCTCAGGCTTTTTTGTGAGATTTGAAAAAGGTACAAAACAGTTTTTCCTAAGGTTTTTGTGTCTAGACCTGTGTTTGCTTATTTGTTAAATTCATATTGCAATAGCAATAACACACAGAATAAGTAATTAATAATTAATTATCCTGCTGTTCCTAAAGGGCATAACTTTCTATAGTCATGGCTGCTGCCATGGTATAATAGCTAGAGCTGTAGCTCTGTGTAATCCTCAGCCAGATGCCTGCAGACTGGAATGTGTGTGTCAGTACATCCACCTGCTTTCCCCCCATCCTCCACTTGCTAATTCTAGGTTTGCGAATAGATTTGAACATGAAGTGTTCAAAGTGTTGCTCTAAACAAAACCTGATATGGTACAGAGTTTTGAACTTTGTAGCTGCAGTATCATGGAGAAGCAACAAATGGTAGTAGGGTGCATTGGTAGAGAACAGTAAGCCAAACCCTTAGCTGGAATAAATAGATACAAAAGAGTATTAGTAAAGTCTGTAACACTATCCACTGGTGGACATTCAGTCCTGGCCAATAGTGTTCTACAAAATAACCTGCAATTACAGATTCCTGCTCAAAAGTCAGGAATGGGAATTGGCAGACTGGATATTAGCACATTGTAAAATGTTGGTATCATACACACAATAGTATTAAGACCCAGTATGAAGAGCCTTGTGTGTTTAAATAGTCCTTGGCTTAATTAGGCAGACATTCTTGGTTGTTTTTTTTTTTTTTCCCCTTGCATTACAGCTTTTGCTCAGGTTTGCTTTTATAAATGTGTTGAAATGTGATTTCAGAGCCAAGTTGTTGCAAAGCTGCAGGAAAATGAAAACAATTCCTTCCTCTTCCTTCATCCTCAACCACTACCACGCATCCTTTTCAGACATCCAAGTGCAGTAAGTATTCTGTCTCACTTGAAGCAAACAGATGCACAGCTTTTTTAGAAAAAGTTTTTAAAAATACTGCTTTTTATCTTACCCAGAAATAAACAAAGCTAGGTTAAACAATTCAGTGAGTCCAATATAGCCTTCCCTACTTGAGTTTCCACAGTATTTTAACATTTTTTTTAGCAGTAAGTCACCATTCAACTCTAAATGTGTTCACCTTTCTATTTTTTTCTTTGTCACTTAAAAACACCAGACCATAAATCACTTGTCATATTTTTTTCCCAAAATAAACCCCAGTCATTTGTTCTCTTGTTTTAGCACTTCTTCACTCTCACATTCATTTTCCCCAAAAAGGAAAAGTGGAAAACAACTTTTTTTTTCCACAGCTCAACAGAACAGAAATTTGTCAATTAAGGTAAGATTTCTAACCCTATTTCTGTCGGGTTATATTACCTCCCGATTGAAAACAAGTTAAGGGTGAGGGGACATTGCAACTCTTATAGCAAAGACTTTAATTAATCAACTCTAAATTAACAGGTGTTTAAGAGGCTGGTGCCCATGCTGAGGTGCAAAATTCAAAGAACACGGTGCTACAGATTTGAAACATGCATGTCATTCATACTATTGTGCAGACACCATCAGGCCTATCTGAAGGAAAACAAACAAACAAAAAACTAACCACAACCAAAAAACTCACTCATTTTCTGTGCCTTTGCGTCTTGCTGGAACAAAACAGCTTCTGCACAGCTAAGTGATGTGGAGCCGCTTTGGTTGGGGTTTGGTTGAACACCAAGTTGAAAGGAAACTCATTCTAGGCTGATGGAATGAAAAAGATGCATTTACTTTAGCCTCTACTCTGCTGCCAGCTTATGATGGAACAGAACATTTGGTTTCTTAACTAATTATCAATAACTTAGTAATGAAAGGCATATTCAAAAGACAAATAAATAGGAATATGAAGCTATTTAGTAAATAATTTTAAGTGCAGCCATCTTGTAGTCATCTGTTCAAGCTTCCTCCAGAAATGCAACAATTTACTATTAAAAACTTAAGTATTAAATAAACACTTAAATACTAGATAATTAACAGTAACTCTATGTATGACATTCTCCCCGGGCTAATATTTAATTAACACACAGTTAATGCATCTGTGACAGCCTAGTTTGGTTCAGCTTCGTTATTTCCATTTTAGAATAAAAGAGATCTGAATAGATGTAGTAATGTTTTATTAATCAAAAACGTATACTTCTTTCAGCAATTAAAATGCATGATGACTTATATGAACAAAGTGAGAATAAAGCACAACCAAAAAATAACTTCACATTTTTTTCCATTTCATTCTTAGTGTAGGCAATAAATACAATGCTATAACTTCTATTGATCTTATTTACACAGTACAATACTAGAATGTTGCCTGGTTTCCAGCCTGAATGTTTCATGACATAAAAAGGAGTATATGTTGCAGCATTTGTACAGCCAAATACGCTAGTAGATCATCACAATGAAAAAATACATAGTACAGACGCTAACATTAAAAAAAAACAACACACAACTGAGGGGACCCTGCACTGGAGCTTCAATCTGTGCATTTTACTAACTGAAGGCAGTAGCATCAAAAACAGATGTTCCCTTTCATACAAAACTAACATGCTAGAATTACAGATACCAAATGTAATACACACGTTTCTGTAGCCCCTTTCAGACTGATACAATAAATCCTTGCTAAATAGCAACAACAACAAAAGAACAAATAATAATAGATGACTGCACGTTCAAAGGAATCTCAAAGCCCCTCCAAACCAGAGCTTACTTCCATCTCAGAGAATACAGATAACGACTACAATATTCCATAAAGTAGAAAATAAACCATGAGAAATATCAGTATAAGGATTTGATTTTAATTTATAGTGACAAAAGAAAAAAAAGTGAAAAGAAAGGAAAAGGGAGAGAAAAGGGAAAAAGAGAGAAAAAAAGGAGAGAAAAGGGAAAAAGAGAGAGAAAAGGGAAAAAGAGAGAGAAAAGGGAAAAAGAGAGAGAAAAGGGAAAAAGAGAGAAAAAAGGGAAAAAGAGAGAAAAAAGGGAAAAAGAGAGAAAAAAGGGAAAAAGAGAGA
>VXAA01006133.1:667064-731655 GCA_013399115.1 Anseranas semipalmata
GGGGGAAAAAAGGAGAGAAAAGGGGGAAAAAAGGAGAGAAAAGGGGGAAAAAAGGAGAGAAAAGGGGGAAAAAAGGAGAGAAAAGGGGGAAAAAAGGAGAGAAAAGGGGGAAAAAGAGAAAGACCCTGCTGTTGGCAGTGCAGGAACTGAAAAAAGTGAGATGGGAAGACAAAACAGGTAATTTATATTTTCCAATGCAAAATAGGACACAGGTTAACCTGATGAGGAGCTGGGAATGTAGCTCTCCTTCCACACCCACAAACATTTTCTTGCATGTCCAGCTGGATGCGCGTTTCTTTTTCAAACGCATGCCTAGAAGCATGCTGTGACTGTACACCTAGAAGCAGGACGATTTCTGTGCAAAAACAACCCCCCAATACCATTACAAGTTTCTCCAACAGAGGACAGGGAGCTATTAGCATCTAGTACTTTGTATTAAGTGACACAACTTCATAGGCTATTAAACTTGAAGAGCCTAGCTGAGAAGTAAACTGAATGAAAAATCTAATACCATATCACATTCTCAGCTGCCACTTATGTTTTAATTATAACAACCCACCAGGTACCATTGAAATAATTATCTGACAATATGCCGTAAAGGCTTTCGAAGCACTTTTAAATGGACAGGTACCTGCGTGGGCTTTGAGTCTCAGCTGGTACCCATTGATTCCAAAAGTGGAACTCAAGAAAGCTTTATACCAGTTGATGATCTGGTCCCCCGTGTGTAAAGCTGCTATACCAGAGCAGGGATTTTCTGCATCACTAGCATTTTCAGAACATTGCACAGATTTTTAAGTAACACTACATCGATCAGCAATCTCTAATCATGTTGTAACAGATACCATCACTGTATTCTTACAATACAAAAGGCTGTGACATCTGATTGCCAGATTTCACACTACTCTTTAGTATAGCATCCAACGGATTTTCACGTTATTTCCATCAATGAACCAGCCTTGCAAACAGAAATCTTGATTTTAACATCTTAGCTAAGATTCTATATTATGAAACTACATAATTAACAAAGTACTTTCTAAAGTCAAACTCCAGACATAAGAACTGTAAAAAAAATGCGGAAAGGTGCAAGTGGCTTGAATTTACTGCATCCTCCTACTGTTTTCCTTCTAAATACAAAGCATTTAAAGCCTTATGAAGTCACAAACCAATAAACACTGTGACAGCAAATTAATTAAATGCTAATGAAGCTTACAGAAAGGCTACTGACAAAAATGTTTAAGTGTTAAAATCAAGTTCTTCATATACAAAACTAAGTATTTAAAACTAAAGTGGTCTCAGAAAGAACTGTCTTTAAGTTTGTTGACTGGCTTACCAGATGCACATTAGCATTGTAATAGTCTACCAACTCCAGTATCCACTTTTCTTCTTCTTCCCCCCCAGCCTTGAAGTAGACTTATCTGCAAAATAAACCAATAAAACCTTTTTCTACTTCTGAGCTTTTGAGTAAGAGTTTTAACAATTCACTTCTTATTGTGCTCTCATTCTTGAGCAATTTTGTCATTTCACTTAAGAAAACTACTATTTCTTTAAAGTGTAAAGATTTACAAAATATAGATTGCTATAGTTAGACACATCTTCTCAAGACCTTCCTGACAACCTCCTCATTTTTCAGTGAGGCCTTTATTCACCAGTGGAACCAAAAGAAACAACTTATAAAGTACTATTCAGAATCAAGCACCCCCAAAATAATATTAAAATTCTCAATCCATAACGTTTTTGAAACTTTGTAAGACTAACCTTTTACTAGATTTTCCAAATAATGGACTAATATGTTAATAACATTAATTTGCTTGATTAATCTGAATCTTATACACTATACACTGGCTTTAAAGGTAGCATATAATTTGCACTGTATTCAGTCTTGCATGCTTGTCTCAGACAAAACAAGCCACAAAGGTAATCAAAAATATTGCCCCCACAATGAAGGAATAAATTAGCAAGCATATGGCCATGGAAATACTTGAAAGGAAACCAGAAGAAACAATATGACTACAACAAAAGCTGTACACGATTTCTTCCCAGCTGAGTAAATCGCTTAAGCACACAGTGAAGTTCCATCAGCTTGAATTAGTGTTGGGATGGATTTATAGGTATTCAGGTTACTACTTTTCTTTCTGGCAGTAAGGCCTCATTGATCTGGTCTGCATTGAAGTTGATAAGAAACTTCCATAAACTTGAGGAGGAGACACTTTCCTGTATGTGAAAACAGTTTAAATAAAATTGTTCAAAGCTTGCTGTAAACCATTACATTGCAATACAGAAGTAAGTAGAATCTTAGGCTTGCACTGGCATCTCTAACGCTTCATTTAAAATAGTGGTAAAATCAAACTGGCTCAGCATCAATATCTTTGAGTCTGTTATCTTAGACTACCTGTTTTTTGTTTGTTCTTTTTTTTTTTTTTAAATATAGTCAAATGCTAGACACAAAATTAACCTGGACAATCTACTGTAATTATTGCACCTATTTTAACCATTTTCCTTTTTTTTCAGTTTTAGGTTGAATTAAGACAGTACAGTATGTTATTTACACCCTAATTTTGTATAGGCAAATGAAGTGGCTTCAGTACAACACAATCTTTATACAAACTTCCAAGAAAATAAGAAATCCTTCATTGATTCCCTTTATACAAAAAATTGCCAACTTTGTCTACACAGTAGAAACTAAAGAAGCAAAGTTTGTATCCTTACATAAATGCACGTACATAGATAGATAGATAGATAGATAGATAGATGTATGGATGTCCATACTATATAGATAAAAAGAAACACAAACATATGTATATATGCATTTGATATATACATACGCAAAATGAGTTGGTTTTGTTTGCATTATTCAGGAGAAAAACATATCCCAGGTTAGGTAAAATCTTCTGGCCATGAAGTCATTAAATCAAACTTCAAGTTCATGAACTACGAGGGTGAACGCTGGCATACGCAGTCTTTGACAATCAACCATACAGCTTTTCACTTTTTAAAACAACACTCTCCATGTCATGATAGCCCTTCCCATTTAAATGTTCACTGGTGCAGTCGTGATTGTAGCTGTAGCCTTGAACATCACTGATTGATGATACAGTGTAGGAAGCGGTGCGCATAGCATCTGAGTGGCTGGAGCTGTGCTCAAATTGGATTTTGTACTGATTCCAATGTCTTCTCAAAACAGCTTGGACCTATGACAGAAAACAAAAACAAATGCACGTAAAACACTTGGAAAGATACCATTAGACTTCATTCTTTGATGAGTGAGTGCCATAATAAATGTCTCAGCAAATTAGGTAGTAAGGCTTAATAATCATGGAAACTGGGGGTACCTACATGCGATAGGTCATATGAGATGTTCTGAAAGACTTAAAATTTAAGTAGGCATTATTCTTTGTGTTTTTCACACCAGATTTGCCAGCTTATAAGAGGAGCAGCAGCAACACAATTTTCTGCTTTCTCCCCTATGGACTGAAGTCTAATGTGGACAGATAAGATTTACAGGTAAAAAGGTCATTTCTATTCATCCTTATATTCAAAAGGACACATCCTTAGCAACTGTAAATTCTTATATGGCCTTCTTATACCATCTGCTATGGCTCTAAGACAAGAAAGTTATTTTCTGACCACAACTTCATCAAATGACTAGAAAGAGAATTTCCTGAACTCCCTATTTCTACCAGAGTTAAAAATAATGCTGATAAATAGCTGAAGGCCCTAGCTTGTCCACTGAACGGATGTTATGTTTATCATGGGCTTCCTCTCCTACAACATGGTTAAACACCTGTGCATATTTGATTGATGAAGTGTTACATTAATGAAATTCACATGGAATTAGTTTTTAGTGAAGATGCCAAGTGAGGAATGCTAAGAATGGCAATAGCTATTGTTGTTGTTTTCAAATTTTTTTATTTTTTAAGTACCACCTATTCAAAGAATTGCCCACAGATCATGAGTATTTTATTTCCTTCCTCTTCACCCAAACTTTGCACCCAATGACTCTGGGAATCTCTTCTGCATCAACTGGCAAAGTACTGACTTTCTAGAAATGCTGGGGTGACGCTGATGCCCACATTTATCCAGCAGTGCACCCCAAATCACTGGTCTCATTGAAAATGATGACCTCCAATCATATCAATCAATCTGTGCGTATCACTAAGTTTCCATTTGTTCCACTTGTTCTCCTTTCCATGGCAAATTACCTCAATAAGACCATTGTAGAAAAGACACTGGTCTTTCTTTTATTGTAGAAAGAAACACGAAAAGTAACATATTGAACAATGTTCACTTTAGACAGACAACAAGCATGAGATGGGAAAACTTGAACTAGAATTGCCAGGTTGCAAAAGAGCCTTACGCTCAGGCCCTCTCGCACATTTCCTCCTAGTTGCTTCACTAACACGTTTGTTTGTCATATTTTCAGTTGTAAATAATATTTGTAAATCGGTCCTCAAGGGCATCAGTCCCCATAGCTCAAAAGGACCTCGATATTCATATAGAAGCATAGAACATCTTGGGTTGGAAGGACCTTAAAGATCATCTAGTTCCAACCCCCCTGCCATGGGCAGGGAAGACAAGTGCCTGCTGGCTATTTCTAGGGAGAAAAATACTCTCTTTAGTTTGCTTTCTGGCCAGTGACAGATTGCTATAAATAATATTTCCCATATAGGCAAACAATTTCCTCTGTGCCCTCCCCAGTGCCCACAACATTCTCTTGGTGCACTTCTAACTAAGCCATGCCTCTCTAGCATTCTTCCAAAAGCCTCTCTACTACTGCTAAATCTGTATTTCACCTCTGTCCTACTCTGTGTCTATTCTTACAGGGCGTTACATCCTTTCATTCCTTGTTACGATCTTCTCTAAACTGTCCAATCAATCATTTACAGAAGATGGGAAAATCAGTGAGACAGCTAATCCCCACCACTGCGTATACTCTGTTTAACAACAGGCACATGTCTACCCACAGCGTGACAACAGAAGTTCTATCACTCTTTACTCAGCTTTGAGCAGTTGCACAGAGCTGTAGATTCGGCTCAGGAGGGGCAGGACTTTGATACTTTGTTATAAAAAAAGATATTAAGCAATGCATTTAATCGAAGAAGGTAATGTCGTAAATGTAGTTACATTTCTCAGCCATTAATACACATGCCAGTTCCAGGTGGAGCATTCATACTTTCTCTTGAACAGAGTTTGGCTCCTGATATTTGCTATAGAAAACATTAAGAGGTACAGTAGCAGTTGGGAACCGCTATGATTTAGCTAAAAAAAAAAAAAAAAAAAAAAAAATTGGTTTTGGCATTTTTAATTGCTAATACCCCACTGGAAAATCTTGTTCCCACTGTCACTGAAAGGGTCAATTCCAGTATCAGTATTCACCTTCAAACCACAGACTTGCTGCAGAACAGCGTGCAAGTGCTAACACTGATGCCTCTCATTTTGTACCGTATATGATACAGTATATAATGAGGCGTTGCTATGACAGGTGCTGATGGAGAAGCATCTTCTACACAACAGCTAAGCTACAGTATCAGGCTAAGTTAAGGCATTGTTATGACAGCAACAGATTATAATGGCAACAGAATACACATATGCTTGCAGGCTCACATGCCAGAAGCAGAATTTTTTAGTAGACGAAGGAAACTTTCCTTTTTTGCAGACATTTTTTCCTAACTACATTGCCATTCTCCCCATGGATTTCCTTACTGATACAGTTGGTTATAAAGTAATAGATCCCTTCTAGAACAAGGTGTAATGGGGAAAAAAATAAAAATAAAAAAAGAGTCAATATTGGTCACTGAAGCACTGCAACCAGAAGTAAAACTGGTTTAAAAAGCATAGATTTCCACTATGTGGAGAGCAAATGGAGGCATACGTGTTTAACTAACAAAGGCAAGGCATGGAGTCTAAACGTTTTGTTAAAATGTCTGAATCCACATTTTAACATTATCCTGCCCACAGATGTTCGAGAATTCATCTGTCACCATCTGCAGGAGTTGTGGAAGAGCTCATCTTTTACACTGATCAGCCAATGGTGAGTGTAGGATACTGAATTACTGGAATGATAGGGTTTGCTTTTGTCATGCAGAAGAAGAGAGCGATGTAAAAATACCGTATGAGTTTGTAATAGTGGAAAATTAACAGATGAAGCAAAACTATTACCAAAAGATACTGTATTTTAAAATTAGGGTTTCAATTTGTTTGAGGAATAAAGTATCCTCAGAAGATCCGAGAAGATTACAATGCAGCACTGAGCAGTGGGCAATATTGTTTCCTAGAAACTCTGGAGATTTCGAGTACTTTTTTCCCCATTTTGCATTGGAGCAGAATAAATTCTCTGTCTGATTTTTTCCAAATGTCTCTTTTTAGCAGGAATTCTGAAGTATAGAATTTAGAAGGGAAAGAGTGTGTGAAACATTTATGCTGAATATGGGAAAGTGGTCAAATCATATCCAGAATGCTTAGTGATGTGTTCTGCTTTGAATCAAATATATAAGCAGGGACTTGAACCTGGATCAACTTTACCACAAAACCAGATCAAAAACACTGACCCAGGTCCTATAAACTGTGAAAAAAATCTTTCTTTTCTGCCTCCTTGGCAAAACAAACAAAACAAAACAAAACAAAAAAACCAACACTGACACTCATACATTTCTTGGGGGAAAAAAAAAAAAAAAAAACTTGAAACCACGTGGAAGTTTCATTGCAATTCAGTCAGCTTTGGATTGAAGAGGAAGAGGAAGAAGCGTGACCTACTTGAATCAATTCTTTTATTAGCCAAATACTTGACCCGTAAGTAAATATTACTGTCCAATAGCATTATATAAGCACACAACATCTGATAAAAGAAACTAAGGGTTCAGTCCTACGAAAACATCTGGTTACTCCCACACATCTGCTTACAGCCATATACTGCAACTGCACAAATGTAGAAGAAATGAACAAACAGATGTGTAGGGATAAGTGCAGGACTGTAATTGTTCCTCTGCCAAAAGTGTTGGAAAAGTACCAGTTATTTTTTGGTGGGATGTTTTTGTTCATTTGTTTTGTTTCTTTTTGCAAGCAAGAGCCATGTTAATGAGTGATTTTATCTATCTATCTAGCCTTTCTACCACTTTTATCTCTGACACTAAGGCCCTATCAGTACACTCTCAAGTGTAAAGCTTGGGTGTCAGTACTTTGATCTATTCAAGTTAGCAGCAAACGAGGATCAGTTCCATATATTAATGAAATGTGCTGCAATTCTCTGACATAAGAATGGAGAAGTTTGTTCTTGGGATTGACTGATCGTGGCTTCTCAGAAGTACACTTCTTATTCAACAAAAAATTTTGACCCAAGCACAATGAGGTGTTCAATTCTGATTTCAGAATGATATTTTTCAGCTGTGCAATATCCTTAATTGCTGAAACAAAACCAAAATATATAACAATACAAAATATCTATATATTAAAAAATATATAAATACATTGAAAAGTGTTACTCTACCTCTCCGTTGAAGAAGCAGAAAATTGTAGCCACGAGTAGACCCTGTAAAATAAAAAGATTCTGCTTTATTTCACATGTATATACATTTTTTCAAGTTTGAGATAATTAGAGGTTCCTGATAAAATTACGATGTAGATAGCAAAAAAGTGTACTGCAAACCCCAAATCTGTGATTTATTTCTACAAATACCTTCCTAAAAAGCAGTGGGCCAGCTATCTACCACGGTGTTTCTTTCCTTTAAAGAAAAGAAAATTCAGTGTATTGAGAAAGTTGAAGTCTTTTATAGAAATACTGCATAAAGTCTTTAAAAACTAAAATACCAGGATCATTTCTCCTTTATTTGCTTCACATGCCAACAGCTGTCTAGCTCAAGTGTTTCAAGGCAAAAAGTATTTAATTCTTCCTACCTGGTAATGCATAAGGATGTGCATCACATAGTCATAGATTTCCTCAGCGATCTCGCCTTCTGGTCGCCATGGAAACAGCACAAATTCAATGCCAAGCAGGGGGACCAGAATCAGGGTAGCTCTCACTGCTTTCATGTACAGGTTGGATTCTGCCTTGTGGGTGTCCTTCAGCTTGGTTATGAGAACACGGACGATATTTAACAGAAAGAAAAGATTCACCTGTTGGAAAAGAAAATGACACTGAAGACAGTCTGAAAATAATGCCCCCACACTATTTTGTTATACTAAAAACCAGACAACTCAAGAAAACACATAGTGCAGAGAGAACATTCTGACTATACAATAAGCGTAAGTTAAAACTCTCTGAAAACATCTTGAAGAGAACGAGGTTGGGCTCTGACATCTAATACCCAAGTCCATTCCTCCAACTATTAAGCAAGAGTCCATCCAGATAACTGTTGATCTTCCAGTGTTAACTAGTCCATGTACCTTTCTCTCTGCTGTTACAGTAATAGTACCAAGCTGAATGATGCTAGTAAGAAATTTAAATTGTTATTTCTGAAAAACAGAATGGCAATGGCTGGTTTATAAAAAGAATGCATAGAAATCAACTGCTGGCCATAATTTCTGCATGAGCAGCATCCTATGGAAGACCATAGGTGCAAGCCAGTATCCCTAGAGGTCTGATCTCCAGTATATAAATAAAGAAACTTTTTATATTGCTTCCAGCTATTTTAATGCTGTATGAGCTGTAATGGTTTTTGAGAGCTTCTGGAGAAGGTAAGCAATGCACATGGGTATCACCACAGCATCTGTAATGGTCACAGTCTGACTGAAGCTAGCCCATAAGAATTCAATGATTCTGTAATAATAATGTACCATACATGCAATTAGAGCACAGGTCTCCGCAGTTGAGATCCTGCAAAAATCTGGCCCTCGGTGGTTTAAAATCTACTATTCTTTGCCTCCTTAGACCTCAGTGACCTGTTAGCTCTGTTTTACAACCTTGATTGAGAAAAGGCTAAAAAAGCCTTCATCGTCGCCGGCATTTTATTTTAAAAATAACTGCGGTTATTTTATAGTCCTTTCTGTCCAAAGACTTTCATTTATTTTTACAGTTAAAAACCAAAACCAAACAACACAAGTACAACATACTCTTAGCATTTCAACATCAAATAAATACATTTACACACACATGCATGTATGTACATGCCACAGCCTAAGGATGTGAATAACCAGAGCAACAGCAACAGTAGGGATGATGACACTGTATTTTCATCTATCACTCAAAAAAGGCAACCCCTTAGAGAAACTAGAGCTACAAGAGCCCTGGAGAGCACAGGCAGTCCCAGCACCTTGCCCAGGGGCACAAGAGGCCAGACAATGCTGCACAGGATACCAACTGTGGAAGGCAGAGAGCTGGAGTCTGCTCCTTTTATCTCTTCTTCCAGATAATTGTTTCCTTGTCAGCAATTATCTAGAGAGAAAAGGGGAGGCAGGAGAGGGAAGAAGCCAGCAGAAAGACAGATGAGTCCCTTCTAAAATAACTAGGAGTTTCTGGTCTAGGAAGAGGCCTCTGGCTCTCTGTAGGACAAGTGCAAACGGGGAAGCCATTTCAGACCACGTGTGTCACCATGTCCTCCATAACCCTGGCAGAATTCCTGTCATGTCAATTAAGGTTTTCACGATAAACAGCTGTGTATTGTTACAGCAACATGGCCCTTGACAGATATGTTATGTTATTTATATTCTACTTACATGCTATTTAAATCATTTTAACAGGAAATTCGTTTACATAGGAAACTACTGCATGAATTTCTTCTGGAAGCTTCCAATACCTTTTGGCTTTGTTTAAGCAACCAAGGTCTTCTGGTTCTCTCTCAAGGGATTTATTTAGATTTTATGCAGCCCATGATCCTCATCTAACTTCCTATAGCACACACAGACAATAAGTCCTTCCTCCATTTCTAAATTTAATTCTTCTCACTTAAATTATTAATTCAACATCAATCTCTGTCTGAGTTTTCATCCCTCCTGTGGTTTGGCCAATTCCTATAATACTGTTCTTGAATGCTAAGTGAAGATGAAAGTTGAAGCAGCTAGGAGTAAAATAACATCCGGCAAATTATGTCATTTACAAACCACTGAAATGCACAGAATTCTTCTCCACTTACCCACCAAAACCAGAAAGCACAAAAAATAAACATGTCCGGACTTTGCAAGTAGCTATTAGAACAAACAGAAAAGATGAGCGAGGCAAAGCAGAGGACAGACTTGAGAAGAGCAGTGTTAAGTGTTAGTGAAAGTACGTAGCACCAATTTTTGATGAGTATTTCTTCTGTCACAAATACAGGGAGATCAGGATGAACCAAATTCTTACTGGAGTGATGAAAACAGGTCTTGATTTTAGCAAGGTAGTGAGTAGATTTTTACATTTAAGCAAACATAGGCCAGCAGAACTACTCGCATATACATTATCAAATTGACTGTGATGGTTTGTAAAGCCTGGAGTCCTGTTGTGCCAGCTGCAGTATGAACACAGAAAAATACTGGCAGCTCCACAGTGACCTGAACGTTGAACCAGGCAAATGAACAAAAATGGAAACAAAGGCAGGGAAGGCAATCCTAGACGAAAAGAAATGTTGGAGCCTTTACTAGAAAGTTAGTAGAATTTAAGTTCTGCCTTCAGAGTTGCAAACTTAGCTGAGCTTGTAAGTCTGTATGTCCTTCAGTTCTTGAGTTAAAAATTCCTCAGGTCCCTGATATTTCTACTTCTCCACATGTCCAGTTTGTGCTTGTGCTGAGCAGTATGGTAATCCTTATTAGTGTGTTGGTTTAAATTCTGTTTAAATTCCATCTTGGGTTGATATAAACAGACCATTCTCAGCTCAAGAAACTCAAATATTCTTAGATACTAGCTGGTAGCCATTGCTTGCTTTTAATACAGCTTTGCAGGTTGAGACCTAAGCCTACCTGCGCCTGGCCTCCTTGGGCACAACACCTGTATGTGCTCACGAAGACATGTTTATACCAACTTACGGACATTCCTGAGGCTGGGCACATGGATGCTAAGCTTTCAACTTTTTGTACCGAGTCCAGCTTAAAGTCAAGGAACAGATCAGTGACAAAGACAGAAGCAAACTGGGGCTCCTGAACTTCCTTCTAGTACACATTCACTGAGTTCACGTGCTGCTTCTGCTAAAAATATTTCCATCTATAAAAGTCTGTCAGTCTAAGACCCTACTAAGACTAATACATAACATTATTGCAGGGCAAACTAGACATCCCTTAAATATTATTTATACAAATAATGTCATAACTAAATCAAAATCTACTATTTCAGTGACACTAAACTAAAACTAAAACACTAGTGCACTGGCATATCTGAAATCTACACTGACAACTCCCTCCACTTTGATCAATATTTGTCTAGTGTAAAAACTAGCATCACCCTCTACTGTTTCATTCCCACACTACTTCTTTAATTGTGGTTGCTTAGGCAAACATTAGCACAACCGAAGACAACTCCAATCAAAATGCAGCTTAGGTCTGCTCCCATTTGCAGTTTCTTTGGCAGGGATCTGGCCACAGTTATGTAATAGCAGGGACCTTATTATCTAATTTGCAGTTTAATATTGTTACTGAAACTTCCACTAAAGCAGGTCATGCTTAGTAAAGTGTGAAAATTGTATCTGGCAAGCAGGATGCTTAAGCAAATGAGGGTTCTGTTCACAAAGTCTGAACACATGCATTTCATCTTCTGTCTATATCCCTGGCTTGTCTTTTCTGAATTGACATATTCATTTTTGTTATGAAAAGGAAAGAAATTCCTTTAAGGTATTTTCATTTCACACACATCACAGGCAAGATGTGTAGTGTTGTCCCATCTTCATTACTCCTTCATTGTTTTCAAATAAATTTACTGATTGTAAAGGTGAGAAAAATGCAAGAGAAACATGTTCAGTCAGCTCATGAAAAACATTGGAATATTAAAGGTATAGACACTTGTAAATTGCAAAGAGAATGGACACAGATTCTACCAAAACAAGCAAATACAGCAGATTATTATGCCTCCAATAAAATCAAAAGACATTCTTAGTGTTGCCTTGAGTGGAAAGAAGACTTGACAGTTTGGGACTCATCCCATGGATTTGAAATCAGTAGGAGTCTTGCCACTATTTGCAGTGTGATTTTGTGGAGGCCACTGCTGGGAAGGAGAAAATGATCTTACATCCTAAAATGAGGTCACTTCATGAACAATGGTATAGTTCTCATAATACAGTTTTTTCTGTTGTTGTTTAAGCAAGCTTTGGCTAAGACAGATTATATCTCATGTACATATATTAAGTAATGAGCTTTACTTAAGTGATTTATCTGTGAAGAGACACTTGGACAAAGGAAGCAATGATCCACAAAGCAATGGAGAACAGCACATATTTGCTGGGTGAAACATGGTGCCACTGAAGTGAGCAAAAAAATCCTATCACTTTTTGTGAAAACAAGATTTCATCATTTGTGTAAACTGGAGAGAAGAAAAGTTGAAAGGATTTAGAATTGGTTTGAAGTTTACAGACCACAGCACTAGTTAACCTATCTTTACAATATCATATATGGCTGACCTGACTAACAGGACAAGGGATTATCAATAATTATTAACACACCAAGGGCCATGGATCTCAGTTTCATGGGGACTGCCTCTGGCTTCCCATGCAGAGGACCTCAGTTGTGTCATAGTATCGACACCATCTTCAAAATATATATTCACCATTCAATTTCACTGTTAATGAAACTGCAAGTCACAAGAACTTGCAGGATTTATGGAATGGTCTTCAGAGAGAATTCTATATGCACAGAATGCCCTCTGCAAATATTCGTTAACAGTTTTAACATAAGAGGAATTTCACATAGATCAGAAACCAAATTGTGTCCAAAAGGTTACTTGATCTTTTCATTCTTACTGAATTTCCTCGCATAAACTGAAAAGCATAAGGAAAGTCAGTAGACATATATATAATACCTCTACCAGATCAGCTTGAAGTTTCTGTTAAGGTAAGTAGGTCCATATTAGTGTTTTCTTTTATTATGCACCTATTTCTATGTAGACATAAGCTTCAGTCCTAGAATAATTGAAGTACAATGTTGACTTATATACAGTGGAGTCTTCAGTTACTTATTTAGAATTTATTGTCTTCAATAGCAAAGATTCATGGAATAGCTCCTTAATGAGGTCAAGACTTGAGTATTGTGCATGTCTAAGACACCTGCTGGGTTAAGTGAGAGTCCTGCAAATGAGCGACTGTTAGCTCTAGGCTGTTACCAACTTTATAAGACCACCAAGAACAATTTAAATAAATAAATAAATAAATAAATAAATAGAGAAAAACAAATTATCTGAAAAATGCCTACCAACAGAGCAGCACAAATAGGGCCATGGATGATGTACAGCAGATGAGTATCAGAGCTGATCCAACAGCTAGAGAAAACAAACAGGGAAAGTAAAAACATTTGGTATTTTGTTATCTGTTCTATTCCTTTTTCTTTTCCTTAAAGAAAATATAACCGTTTTGCAAAGCAATTTGAGATACTACTTACTTGTCATTATAATACAAACTTCTAGCAACAGCATGTATGCAGGCAGGGATCAATGGAAAACCTGTGAAGAAAAAAGTGTTTTCTTCATATGTAAATGTAGCTAGTAAGTAACTAGCTAAGTAAACCTGCATCTTTTGCAGAGATCCTCTGTATTTTCACCTCACCCAAATTATGTACAACTGCAGAGCAAATAAAATAACAATGATCAATTCAGTCTCTTATTTTCCCAGATTTCTTTCAGAGGGGTGTACAAAGCCTTATTCCCACTATCTTATCAGGAATATTTCCAACATACAGATAGAAAAGGCAAATCAAATTATAACTACTTAGAATGTAACAATCAATCTTTATTAACACAATTTTTTTTTCAGGTTGCAATCCACAGTAATGGTAAATACTAAGTAATATTAAAAATATCAGTATATATATGACTATAACTGTATATAACTAACTGATATTTGCTGGGTATTCATACAAGGCAGAAAGGGAAAGGGACAGGGAAAGGGACTCTGGAAATGAGGCCAAATTCAAAATTTAAAAGAATAAATAAATAGTGATTTAGGGTGCTTGACATCCTGGTGGTACCTAATTTTCAGAAACAACTGAGCATCTATGAGCTCTTAACTTCCTCTCAGCTGTGTCTGTTGTGGGACAGCTAGCAATACAGGTACCATGTTATGTTGTAGCTGAATGTGCCGATACAATGAAGTGCAAGTCCTCACTTGTGCTTTGTGAATATGCTGTTGTGCATTATTTGAAACCACCAGGTTTGGTTTTTTAGTTAGTTTTAATACTGATATTACTTGAGATCTTTAGCTACAGCTATTCTGTATTTGCTTAGTGAACAATACAGGTCAAATGGAACTGCTGGAAAAATAAATCCTTGGCCATCTCTGAGTTCTGACCCTCCACCCTAGACATGGCGAGACTACTCTGAAAACAAACATTTGTTCCTGAATAAACATCTTCAAGATGAGGAACAATGAATAATTACTTCTTAATGTCTTCTTTATAATAGGAGACTATTTTCTCTATACAAAGGAGGAGCCACTTCCTGATTCCAGAAACACATAATCTCTCTTTCAGCAAAGATAGAGGTACATACAACTTCCTACGTTAATATTTCTAAGCCTGTTAAAACACCACAGACAAAGAAGAGGGGTGTGTCATCATTGTTCAAAGCTACCAGCTTAAAGAAGCAATGGGACAGCTGTTCAAATTCTCATGAAAAGGAGTAAAAGATGACATTGGCCTGAAAATACAGAATGTGAAATTGCATACCCCAGCCAAGAAGGTAATACCACATCAAGTGTTGTTTCTCAGCAAAAACAGCCACCACAATAAGAGTATGCAGGTAAATGCCTTCACACAGCATCCAGAAGTAGTTGCAGCCCATTAGGTACAGGTAGATGAACTGTGACACTTTGCAACTAACCTGCAGAAAAAACAGAGTGCAATATAAACTCTTAAGTTGCAAAAATCTCACAGAGACGTATTTGCAAAATGGAAAAAAAATTACTACTTGAGTCAAATATTCATATTTATTCTTTTTTTTTTCCACTACACTTACATATTTTCTTATTTGTATGGAATTAAAATTCCATACTTTATGGTGACAAAGTTGTTAATCGAGTCTGTATTCTTACTAAGCAAACATGAGAATGTTAAGATTCTCAAGCACGATGGCAGAAAGCAGTAGTGGTATTTCCCTTTACTGCAAATATTGAGACATTTGACCATTCCAACTAAAAGGGAGTCTTTACATTATCCAATGGTAACCGCTTGAGAAAATGTACTTTGATGAAGCTAATTCCCCCTAAGTTATATGAGTCACGACATAGAGAATGATTTACATTTTTAAAATGCTTACAGTACTTCCAATTCCATCATAGTCATAACTGAACTTAGGGGACAGTTCATATAGTAGGTTCTAGTAGGAAGCTTTCTTGTTGGGATATATTTGTATTCAAAACATCCCGAGACGTTCTTCAATTGAAATGCATATAGCTTATTGTGAAGAATAGAATGTGAGGTTGTGAATAAGAAGCAGTAACTTGCTGTTTTGGACATAGTAGACCTTTTTGTTTTTCCTTCTGAAATTGCTGTGTGTTTGATTGATTGATCTATTTCTGGCACTTAGCTTAAACCAAATTAAAAAAAATCAATATTGTTTTACCATGTTCTACTACCTAATTCACTTATTGATGATTATTAGCAGCTACCTCAAGCCTGTTATCCAGAATTTTTATGAGCTTTCAAAGGACAAATAGAATTGATCTTTTTACTTGATTCCAACAGCTTCTGGATTTTTGCCCTAACTTTCACAGAATTTAAATTTATCTTCCAGGTCTAAATAAAACTAAAGCCATAGTTGGGGATTTGTTTGTTTATGTATTTCATTTTCAGGCTCTTCTGTTGCTATAACTCCTAGCCTTTTGGGAGAGGCTACTGATTCACACTTAACCCAGTATTACCAGGAAATGAGAGAGAGACAAATCAGACCCTAAGGGATGGCTTTTTTGGTCTGCTCTTTAGTTTTGGAATATAAGGGTCAGCTTGATCTCCCTTCACAAAGAAATTAACTCTTCTCATTTCAACTCAAGATGGCAAAGCAAAAGCCAGAGGAAAGTAGCTGACAGAGCCAAAGTACACTCCAATGCTTGTTTTTTTTTTTGTTTTTTTTTGTTTTTTTTTTTAAGTGCCCTTCCTTGGTGAATTCAACTGTCATAACCTCTCTGACATCATCTAGAATAGGCTACTTTCTTGTAGTTGTCTCAGTGCAGAAGTGATCTGTACAAATTCAGAAGAGCATTTCAGTATGCTCTGTCTCTGAGGCTGTTTTATGATTTCGAAACCTCAAATGTGAAATGCCCGAATCACTGTTAGCCATCTGTTGTAATACGTAACATGGTTACATCGTTACTGAACATTTTAACCTTGCTATGTACATCATTTCATCAACTATTCATGCCTCATTTATCCCTTCTGCATTGCTGAAGTTTTTCACATACAAATCAACAAGGCTGCCAAATATACTTTCACTTACTGGATTAGTTGCAACTAACTCCTGATTGTTGGCAACTGCAGACAGTGAAATTATTGTTACAACAGAGTTGCAAACAAAAGAGAAAAATAGATTTTTATGCAGGGTAATCCTTTGGCAACTCAAGCTCCTAGAAAAGAGAAACAAGAACAAATGAATACACGAGGGGACAGCTATGCGTAATTGGGGACAACTCTGAAATTTTGAAATACTAGAGCTCTTTATTTATTATGCAGTCTTACATCAACCCTTTCTTCAACTCCAGTCCAAATTTAATAGAATGATGTGAAAGGTAACACCTTCCCTTAATGTCCAGTTTATTTGACCCCAGGAGGAAAAGTAAGTACATTCAATTCCAATACATTTACAACTAAAGACCTGCTTTGTAGTGGCTACCCAAAAAGGGTTTGCATATGGATAACACAACATGTTTCAGAAGATTTATACATTTGTTTTTGTTAGTGCCTGATTATTTCCCAATTAACTATCATACCTGAGCTTGAGGAAGCTGTCTTACCCTATGTTTCAATTTACCCAGACCTGTCAAGATTTTTGGAGGACAATTCTATTTTACTCACATTCTCAGTCACTTCCCTAATCCTATAGCTACAGAAATACCCAAGTAAGTAAAATAGTGAATAACTGACCTTGACTTGTATATAACCAAGTTATAAACAGAATATGAAACACAGTTATAAAATGCAACATATAAATGCATTTGTGTTCATTTTCAACATTTCTTTTACATGTTGCAATAAAGTTAAAGAGAAAAATACACTTTGAAGGACTTTTTAAACCAGCCAAACAAACAAACAGAACCAAACATTCAATAATACTAAATTATACCTAACACTGAACATAGTCATAGCAGATTTCTGCTTATCTGCCATTCTAGAAAAAGCAGGTCTAACTTAGTGCCAACGCAAGAGATAAGAGTGCTGCTCATTCGAGTTTTTCCAAAGAAACTCATTTTTAGAGACAAACAGAAAAGATAGAAAGCCTACATGGAAATAAAAACAATTCAGATCATTGGGATATTAAAGCTTAATACACAGAACTCCCAAAAGAGCAAATAACATCCATTTTGCTATAAAAGCAGATGATCAGTTTACAAAACTGAGTAAAAATGACCATTTTAGGTTTAGAATAGAGTGTGCACAG
Organism: Anseranas semipalmata; assembly: GCA_013399115.1. Taxonomy (NCBI): domain Eukaryota; kingdom Metazoa; phylum Chordata; class Aves; order Anseriformes; family Anseranatidae; genus Anseranas; species Anseranas semipalmata. Next base: position 684,748 of record VXAA01006133.1, read on the forward strand.
CACATGTGAGCAAGCTGACTTGATCAGAGTCATATAGCATGCCAGTGGCAGCAGTTGGGAACAGAGCCCATTTTGCAGCAGTCGTTTTACTCGGAGAAACCTTTCCGACAGGCAAAGAGAAGTGATAAAGGCTGTGCTTCAGTGGTCACTCTCGGGAGACGCTCTTTGGTTACTTCAGGGAAAGTAAGCTGGTTACTGAAGCCAGTGCTGTCAAGAGCCTGTGCTGTATACCTGTACCTCCCTCCCTCCATGTTACAGGCAGCAATATGGCGTACAGCTGGTTCACAAAATGAACAGCTTAACCGGAGAGGAAAGCCTATCACTTTCATGTGCAACTGCTCTTCACTGTTAGAGATATCAGAAATACGTGGACAAGGTCAGCAAGGGAGAAGACTGAATTGTCACACGAGGCAGGGGGGAGAAATCAAGTTTTCTAGCCTTTCCAAACAGCATGCCTGGAATAAAGATAAAGTATGGATTTATTCTTAATTTGGGGGGCCGGGAGGACTCGGGGGAGAAGAACTTTATATTTTGAGAGAGAAAAACAGAAATGGAATAGTCATAAAAGCTAGAGGAGCATGTTGAAATCTGTTGAGAATATGATGGATGAAACAAGAAAACAAACGACCCCACTAACAAAACAGACAGTCAAAAAAGACTGGCTATAGAGATGACACTGCTTGGTTGCATTCTTTGCAGCTATCAAGAAGTATGTATGATGCATCCCACAGATACACAGGGCAAGTTAACAGGGTCAGGTATGCACAGTGCAATAGCATGGATCAGGCAGACGAGTTTCTACAAGTCACACCTTGGAACCCTATGGCTAAATACACTAAGTACACTAAACACGGGGGAAGGAAACCACTGCAGAAACCAGTGCTGCCGTGCAGCACACAGATCAACCCTACACAAACTTCTGGTTGCCAAGCTTTAGCTGAGTGAGGAAAATGGGAAAAAACATCCAAAATACAGAACACAGCTATGGTTATGAGTTAAGTGATAAAGAATATCCCATTAGGCTTTTATAAAAAAAAGTTCATTTTTTTTTTTTTTAATGCCCAAAACACAGAGCTTTGATTATTAAAATATGCATAGTTTTTATATTCTTTGAATACATATCTGTATCTATATATTTTTTCTATATGGCTCATATATATAAGAAATAAAGCAACACTAGATTCCAGCTAACAGCTTTGTGTAAACAAGTTCTGAAGAACTCTGGAAGTCTGTCTGCTTATTGTTAAGATTCAATGCAGAGGCAAGGAAAAGCACGTACAGCTAATGGGGCCATCTCTCCGGGTCATCCAGCAGCTGTTCCTGTTGAATATTCAAACACACCCATCCACACCCACCTCCACCCATGCATAAAAGGATTGAAAGGATCACCGGACAAGAAACAAGAAAGCAAGACTGCTGACATTTAAAAACGAAGGCTGCTTTTGGTAATAAAAGGATTTCTTCTTAAGCCTCCCCACCCTCCCTTTTCTGTTACCCTTCCTATAGTCCTTCTTCTGACTGTTTTTCTTAGTGACATAATGTCCTTTAATCATTTAATTCTCATAATTATGATCTAAGAGCATTCAAATGACCTATCACTGGATTAAACCCTGTGCAGAAAAATAAAAATAGACCTCCTGCTAAATTATATATTTCCCCTTTTAATTTGACTCCTGTATGTCTTGGGCACTATGAAAAAAATCATTTCTCCAGTATTTCTCCAGAAGATGGGGTGCGAACATTTCCAAAAAAACCAGATGTGTTTGGAATTTTTTTTTTTCTTTTTAAAGATATTCAAATACAGCAAGATTCAACCGGTGAGATCCATATATAAACTTAAGGGGAATTAGCCTTTCAGCTGAAATTAACTTAAAGCGACTTAGGAATCTAATATCTACCTATCAATCTTTGATCTGGTTGTTTGCCCAGTCTAAGTTTAGTGTTGCTAACCTCTGAATGCTGTCATGTGAGTTGACACGATGCTTGGTCAACAGCTTCTCTTTTATGTCAGGTGTTTGTTTTGTTTTGTTTTGGGGTGCGTGTGTGTGTGTGTGCGCATCTTTGAAATTATAGCTCCTCTTTCTCTGAATGCACTGTTCTGTTTTCTGTTGCCTATTTTGTTCTTTATGAAAACAACCTCAGAACTATTTTAAGAAAAGTTTTCTATAAAACACACGTATGATTTAGAGTATGTAACAGAATGAGAAAGCAGAGCCACTGCAAGAAGTTACTTTTATCTGTCATAGATGAATTTTCAGATAGGAAGATTGGAATTCCAAGTTTATAGCCCATTTTAAAACAAGAACTCCAATCCATTTGGGAACACAAGTCACAGACTGGAGAAGTATTTCCAATGAGACAGTTTTCTGAAGAAAAAACAGAATTTCAAATGAAAAATGAAGTGCACTAAAATGTTTTAATCTGAAAAAAAAAAGTCAGTCAAAATCTAAATAGTTCATACTTGAAAAACTGAAGATATTTAATAAAAAAGTCATTTGTCCTATGGAGAAATATCCCATCTTTCTAATCAACCCTGAAGATCTTCTAATGGTCAGCAAGCCAGCAAATGTTGTCTGGAAACTATCGATCTGCTAACAAAATAAATTCTCTGGGAACATGACAAGTTCATAGGCACCCCCATACAATAGCAAAAGAGGAAAAAAAAAAAAAAAAGAAAAGAAAAAAGTCCACCTGTTAAAGCTATGAATAATTACACAAGGTTCAGCCGATACATAATACATCCTGGAATTAATCTAGATCCTTAAATATCCTTCTGGTACTAAAAATACATTAGAGGAACTGCACATCCCAAGAGAACAGCTTGTAGAGAACTTTCTTTAGCTTCCTTTAAAATTTGCAGTTTCCTTTTGTATCCAAACATAACCACAGTCTAGAAATTGTGGTTTGTGGATCTGGATTAATTCCATGTGGTTCTCTGAGGATCCTTCTACCAGAGGGAGAAAAAATCCCCGGAGGGTATGACAAACATAACACAGTTATAATGGTAGCAAAGCAAACCACCTTTGTTTGCACTAAGTGCCACAAGCAAAGATGAAATTGGCTTGGTTTTCATATTATAGTACAGAAATTTGCTTTGTACATGCTTTACTGACTCTGAGCTTTTAAAATCGTTTTGGTTTCTCCTTAGAAGTCTATGTCAAAGCATTTTTGCTATCATGTGAGATTTTTTATATTAAACCTTTTTGTGAGGTTTGCAGCAATAGCATTGCACTTTTTTATGCAAAATCAAACTTCTTATGGGGGCTGTTTCACATTTTGATTTTGTGGACAGAAAGTCAATTTGGAAATAATCAGGAAAAGAAGTCACAAAAAGCTGAAAAGTCATCTTTAATACTTCATTTCAAAAACAGAAGCTACAAAGTTGAAACACTGTTAGGAATTTATTGCAGTGTTGTCCCAGAACTTGGACAAATAATGCATATCTAAATTGGAAACATGATATTCAGCCAGGTGTGACTAAAAAGGATAATTTTTTGACAGACATCTGCTACCCCTACCAAATCAAATCAAAGTCCGGAGCATGCGAAAAGCAAAATCTGATCTAGCCCCACCATTACTGGTGTATGTGCTACTCATATTTGCATATTAGGAACAATTAAAAGGTGGAGTGAGATGGTAGGGCATAGTGCTAAGAAACAGCTAAGACTGCAGAGCAGATCTTTCTTTTCCAATGAAAATTGATGCAGATTAAACCAGTGCCAGCTAACAAGGAAAGCCTACACTGTGCAGTGCAGCACTTGGCAGAGGTAACAGCTCGTCTCTGACAGCACTGCACTTTGCCTCAGCTCTGCTCATGTGGCAACACTGCTGTCAGTGATCCTGGTTTCAGCTTTCTGCTAAGCCTCATCAACTTCTAAGAAAAAAAAAAAGAATGTTTCACAGGAAGGAGAAGTAAGTTCACCAAATGTGAAATACTAAATAGATATAATTTTAAAAGACCCATGCGGTATGCTGCAAGTTGCTGTGACAAGTCGTTGGATAGGACATAACTATCACAGACATAATATGGTGAATAAACAACAAAAAAACAGGATTATTTTAATTGTTCCCATTCCTAATATTGCTCTTAGCTTTGTTTTCTTCACAATTTATCACATTTTGTGGCTACCTACTTTGGAATGTTATCTATCATATACCATCAGTATTTTGGTTTCCATTTGCTCTTTAGTTTGGTCTGTACTTGACGTACCCACACCTTAAGTTATAATTAAAATCAAACAAACAAACAAGCAAGCAAGCAAACCACCCTCCTCCCACCTCAAACACTTGTTTAATAGTTGGTATGTTTTCTAGTGCCATCTTCCCATTTCCAACATATGCTATGGTTTTTAATTTGCAGATTTGAGATTTTAGGTTTCTGAGAAAAGAAACCTTATTTTTTATTATAATATCACGTTCAGTGCCAAACCAATATACTGAATTTTTTCACCTTCTTCTTCTAATTTGTTTGGATGGCTAGTGTTTCAAAAGTATTCAAACTATGATTGTTGCAAGCACTAGTATTTAGTAAAGAATTTTACATATACTTACTTAAAATAAAAGAATATGCCAAGAGAAATCAGAAGTGATGCAATTGAAAGACCATGTCCTATGATGGCCAAATAATACAAATTCAGAGCAGTCTGCAATACAAGAACAAAAACAAGCACCTGAGATGAATACACAACTATTACTAAGAAAACACGTGTTTATACATCTCTTCTACCTACAAAATGACTTAACAGGATTAAGAAAATAAAAACATTACTGATAAATGATGAGTCAAGTCCAGAATCCTGCAAATCCACATCTTACTAAAATCTCTTTCTGTAGGGCACACAACAGATTGATTGAAGTCACTAGAACTTAGCAGTTCAAACGTTAGTTTTTTAACTCTATACTACTATTTTTTTCTAAGTATTTATATAAATCTGGTTATTTATGTTACTATGCTGGGTGCACTCCTGTCTGAGGCTTGATTCATCTATTTACACATCTTTTAAGCAAAACATATTAGTGGGCTTCGCATATGAATTTATGTATTTTTTGCTCCTATAAATTTTTCTCCTATCATTTGAAAGGTACTTGCTTCAAAGCAAGCTGTGATTGTGATATTGGAAATCCAGCTTTCATTTCAAGAATGAAAAAAAAATTTAACAATGACTCAAAAATAGCAAAGACTAAATGCTCTTGTTAAATAAATCTACAGCCAAATTACAGTATTATGAAAAGCTAGGTAGATAGCAAAATAAAAATGAAGAGCTGGTAAAGTAATATTTGGCACCTATACAAGATGTTATCATCAATTCTTTGAATTAATTAATACATTAAATTCCACTAGTAACGAAACTCTGCATTCAGTTATGGAATCCGCTTCACAAAATTACTTTTTTTGGCATTAAATACCAGATAACCATTTTGCACATAAGAAAATGAAGACCTTCAGGTTGAACCTTATACTATCACAATAAAGCATAATTATCTAGATTCTATAGGAAGAATAAGAGTGTGCATACATGGGTTCATATACTCCGTACTGTATGTGAACTCTGAACCTATTACTCCAATTTCAGGTTTGAATGGCTGCAGCCTGCTGCATATATATTGACTTTTGAAATTTTATAAATAGATTCCAGGTAAAGCTTTAAGAAATGTTATTAGATGAGACAAGGGTACCTGTTCGTACATGCCAGAATTTTGCAAGTTATTATTTTTGAAAATGAGATATTTTTTTTTTTTTATAATAAGAGAATTAAAACAATGCAATAGTTTAAGTGAAGATTTCATAAGAAATCTGGAAGTGAGAAAACAAGTGTTACCCCTGAAACTCCAAAGATTGTTGATGTATGTATAATGCCAGCCTTTCTATGGCAGGCCATATCCCATAGGACAACCTCATTCAGTGACCAACTCAGACAAAGGAGCATGTTAAGCATTTTGAACATTTCTGCACAATTTAGAACTGGCCCTAAACAGTAGTAGAGTAGGGACTACAGGTGAGGGCAATAATAATAAGAATTGAACAATGGACAACAGCCATGTTTAATTTGCATTATCTAACCTGCCTCGAAAGAAGGCCACAAAGAAGCTAGCTCCTATTATTCATACAGAAAGACATGGATTGATCTGCTCCTCTCTGAATAATATTCCCTCAGTTTCCAGTCAAATATCAGCAAGAATCAATGAATTATCGCATCTCTACTAGTAGAATTAAACTGCCAGAGACATATTCAAAGTCTCTCTTGATCTCAGACAAAGCAACACAAAAGTGCCTTATTATCAGCTTGTCTCAACATGGTTTGTTGCTAAATAACCTTAAGCACTCTGACAGCAACGATGCAAGCAGTTAGGGTCCCTAGTAGACTAGATGGCAGTATTCTTGATACAATCTACTATTACTGTCCTCTTTATCACGAGGCCCAAATTCACTCACAATCTATCCTGACTTACATTTTATATTTCTGTTTTGGGACATTTATGGTTTCATTTTACTTCTTCTTCCTATGACTGAATGTGTTTTATAAACATTATGAATACTAGTGGACATAGAGGCGTGTGTGTGTGTGTGTGTATGCAATTGTATCCATTATACCCTCACACATCACAGATTGTTTCAGAAAGCATTTAAAGCTTTACCAGATTTTTTTTTCCTAAATCTGTCAATGGATGGGCACCCAAGCTAAACTACAGACTATAAAAATACAGTCTATGTAGATATCCACATACATATGTGTGCACACAGTCTACCTTTGACATACATGAAAAAAACTCACAAAGCATTTTGTTGCCTGGCCTGAGATTATTTAACTGAAATTTTGCAAGTATCCCGAATTAACCTGAAGTATGGGTCTTCCATTCGTGTAGCCAGCTTAATAACTCAAAAACTGAAAAAAATGGCTCTTGTGAGCCAGGACACAAGACATTCACAGGGCAATGGTCACAAGTGAAAACAAACCCTAGCTAACACTTCTCATCATTTACTACCATCCAAAAATACGGTGGTCAATCCACTCAACTACAGCTTGCCTACACTTTTGTAAAAAATAAAATATTGGCTCTGCTTTTCATATTACTTTGGGGGAAAAAAAAAATCCCAGCTCTACTTAAAGCTGCCTTGAAGATGTATAAACTCCAAGTAAAACTTTGGTTGTGCACCTGCTGAAAATTTGTCACTATGAGTTAATTGGAGAAACCATGCACTCAGCAGGTCTTCCAGAGATGTGCAAATGTCCTGCAGTTCTGCTGAGCTTGTACCCTACTTGAAAAGTACAGAGCAAAATGTAAGGGCTGTTCTTGTAAGGTGTACATTTTGCTTACCGGTAGATGACTGTGGATGACAAGTACTAGTACCTACACATTTAAATACCCATAAACAAAATGATGCCATATTATTCAAGCAGTTAAAATCAGTTGTAAAAGACAAAGCAATTTTTTTTTTTGAGTCTGCTTTGTTCAATTCATCCTTTTTACTCAGCATGTTTAGCATGTTTTTTCTTTTTGCATTTTGCTGTCACATTGCTGTTACATCTATCTGCTGCCACTCAATTTTTGAGACGTTTTTCCATTCGGTTTCTTGACACTGCTGACATGCATTTAGTCCTTTCCTACCTTCACTTTTTCATGCGTATAGATATTACACTGGGTGTAGTTTGTCCACGTCCTGTTGCTTTCTGGGTGTCTAAACCAGTTCCCACTTGGATCACAGATCTTCGTAACTTTTTCTACAGCCAAAGTAGTTGGAAAGAAAAACAAACAAACAAAAAAAAAAAACAAAAAGAAAAACAAGACAAAAACACAACAGTCAGCACTGAAGTTCTACTTCCTGATGCCTATTATTTCATGAAAAAAGATTGGCAAACAAATGACAGCTTTATTAATATGACTAGAGAGACATTGCTTGTTACTATGAATTCTGAGAAACTAGAGGCCATTGCTTTTGCTTGGCAAGGGCAACTGATGATGTGTTTTTCTTAAGAAAACAAATAGATTTTCCTCTTCCAATCCAGTTAAGTATCAAAATATATCAAACTGTTACAGAACTACCAGATGAAGTGACAGGAATATTTCAATGGCTTCTTTAACATCCAAGATATAAACTGAAATCTGACATCCTACCACTGTAAATTAGGATTGGACAGGCAGGAAAACATCAACAGAGAAACTGCTCGAGAACCAGACTGGAAAATTTCTGGGACCATATAATGATTTCTACCTCGTCAGATAGAGAGAGGCGTCTCAAAAGACCCTGGGAAATACCAAACGCAGCAGAAGCAGACAAAAGTAGATGTCTGTGACGTTTTCCACATGCTCACAGATGCAAAGTTTAGTTTACAGAAATAGGAAAGATTCACTTGGAGAAACTCTTGTTGACTTCAACTGCTAAACTGAGGTAACAGAAATCATATTTCTGCTTGTCTCTCAGAGGGAAAGCTCTTCTCTGTGCGGAAAGAACTGTCATCTAAATTCAATTTGTATGTCCTAATCTACAGAATCTACAAAGGCACACTTCAAAAAGGAAAAAAAAAAAAAAAACCAACTGGCCAGTTTTCTATGTGACAGAGAGAGAAACTGCAAAAAATGGATTTGGAATTACTGAAATTCTGGTGCATTAGTGACTTGAGTGGGGCAAGGAGTAGGCATCAAACACCCAGAAACTCATTTATTAAGCAACATGTTGATGTAGAAGCCCATGCACATTTACCTGATGGATTGAAATCCTGGAAATAGTCAGGACAACGCTGTACTGACACAGTTCCTGCAGCAACATCACTCCAGCACAACCAGCCATCCCATGTCCTGTTACAGTAAGGACCTGCAAACAAGTGGACACCTGACAATGAAATAACAACCCTTCTTTCATAATCCACAGTTTACAAACCTCATCAGATCTAGAGCATGGTAGGGTAACATTCTTTGAGCAAAGCAAACTAAATCAATTCAGACCGAATAATGCACATTAACAAAGAGCCTTACATTTGCAAAGACCATTTTACTGAATTTATTTACATTTTGGATGTATACCAAGACTCTATATGTGTTTATTATCTCATTGAAAACACATTGGTATCCTAGAAGCCATCAGAAAGCCTGCCTGGGGGGCAGCCACAGTTCCTCGTCCTCAGGCAGAGATGAGCCTGCAGATACTTCTCTAACTGCTCCAGGGCAGGGATGCCAGTGTCCCCGTTTCAGAGCCTGTTTCAATGCCTCCCTGCACTCACACAGATTTTTAACATCTAAAATAAGCTTCCTTTGAGAGTGAGCTGGGATTTTATAACCAATTTCTTTCCCAAAAGGCATGCAGAACGACTGACCAACAGATTCGAAAATATTCTTTGTATCTTCCTCCAGTTTTCTAATCAAGACTTAATAACACCTCCTCCCTGCCCCCCAAACTACCTCAAAGGAAGCATATTTCAAATTTCATATAGTTCGTCTTCTTCTTATCTGGAGATTTTCCAATTTGTCCAGAACCTTTTGAACCTGTGGTGCCCTGGGCTGGACATAAGCTTACACTGTCATACTCGTATCTATTTCTGACCTCCAGATATTGCTTTTCTCCACAGACACACTTCAGAAGAGAAAAAACCTCCATGTAAAAGAATGCAATTACCTCTTCTTGCCCCCCCAACCATTCAATGTTTTCAGAAGTTATAAAGTCAGAAATGGTCTCCATTTTTTTAATCTGGATAGCTGTTTAAATTAATATTTTCTTATCTCATCAGAAATAAAAGTTTTGTGTTATATAAGATATAGTGCAATGGGCATTACATACACTGTAATTCATGCAATGTAATAAACAGTATTACTTTGAGTTCCAAAACGATGTTTCTAAAAAATCGTACAAATAGAGCCTGAAAAATGATTGCTACCAAGACAAGAAATTAATGTAACAAAAGGATCCTGGATTACTTTAATTATATCTGTCGACCACCTCCCTTTGGAAAACCTTATGAGAAAATAAACTCTACCTTCTTTCTTATGAATAGGATCTTGCATAATTTTTTGGTAGCATTCATACTGTGCTGTCATAATCTTATTCCGTGTAACACTCAGTTGAGCGAAGTCCTCTGTCATATTCTGATGCCCTTCAGATGGTATAGCAGTGGCAAAAAGCTAGGAGGAATAACACTTTTTTAGCAAGTCGCTTTCTAATTTTTTTTCAACCAATTTTGATCTACTACTCACATAAAAACTGATACAAATTTCTTAAACTTCAATCACTTAAAATACTGTATTTTAAATATTTTACTGAAGGAAAGTGATCTTCAAATCTTACTACTGACAACCTGATTTTGTGGTTTTCTGGCTAATTTAGCAATGCTTCTTACTACTAAATCTTGACAAATATCTCCTGAATGAACATGGAGGAGTAACATTCTGCAAAATTTGTAAATAATAATGGAAAAATACATAGAAAACATGGAGACATTTAGAAGCACATAAACAGCTTTTTCAAAATCCAGACTTCCAAACTACATGGAAGTTGTATTATTCTAAAAGACATTTGGATCAGGCCCAAAATGATCGTATATGAAAAGAGACTTTCCACATACTGCAAGGACTGAAGCTTTTGGCTTGTTTAGAGCTAGTTGGTTTCTCTATGGTCTTGTGAAGCATACTGTCAACCTTCAGAACACAGAAAGGTGGTCAAAATCCACTGTTATTCAAAAATAAAACACACCGACACACGAAGAAAAGGAAGTGGATAATGATGGTGGTGAAATTAAAAGTTCCTACGATGTCCTCTCACTCTGAGTTATAAGTCTGCTCCACTCTTCCTTGGGTCTACACAGTACTGTTTACATGTCACATGTCAGCTGTTACCATAAACTTCTCTGCTAGGAAAAGATAAACTGAGTTCAGAGGTAATTACTGTTGTTGTTCCTTTAGCATAGGAATTAAAAGGAGGACATAAGGTAGTTAAAGATCCTGCTTTGCAGAAACTATATTTGAACAAATTAGCTTTTAGAAATTATAAATTTCTATAACATTCTGTATACACTTGTTCAAACTGGAATGGATTTAAAAAAAAAAAAAAAAAAGTAAAACTCACCACAGTAACCGAGAGGAAGAACAGCAAAAATATGATCCAGTTTTTTGTCATTTTTGTATCTGGTGCAGTGTATTTTGTGTTGTAATTGAATGAACTCGAACTGCAATGTAAAAAACATAGGAAAAAAATTAGTAACTCATGAAAGCCAAAACTGATAGAAGACTTCATATTTTCTTTCTGCATTAGAACAAATCAATGGAGGTCCACTCAATTTTTATTCTCACATGGTGCCATGTGATACACATGGAGATGTACAATATGATGCGAAGAAAATGCACTCGATGCACCAGCAGCAATTTCCAGCAGCCAGGTTTTTGCTGCACCAATGCCTCCATCTCTCACAGTGGGCTGCCCACTGCTTCAGCTAACACCACTTCTCCAGAGGATTTGTCTCTGTCGGGTAGCTGGTATCGGCTCAAACAGATATGTGGCAATTAACGCGTCTCAAAAGCCAAGATCTGAGCTGACTCCTTGACATCTCTGCTTTGGGCAACCAGAGCAAGCTTCAGTTCAGTTTACTCTAAAGTAGACTTAGATTTTCACACAATTATTTCCTATTCTCCTCATACCAGATGATTTTTGTAAAATCGTTTCTGTATATATAGTAGCTGTAAAACAGTTTCTTCAGAATACAGATATAGAAAACAGAACTATTCAAAAAAGCTGTGATTATCTTACAGTACAGACTATTCTAGAAATTGATTCTTGAAGTGTAAAATGCACCTAAAGCATAAAATATACAAAATGATTTCTGAAGCACCTAGACTACCTATTAAGCACAACTCTGCTGTGACAACACCCTCAACAAGGAAGGGAAACTCTTACTGGAGTTCTAACGCAATAGTTCACTGTGGACAGGAGAATCTGTTCCCCATGGGACATGTCACCTCACTTGACAACTATCATGTCAAGCCCTGAAAATGATCAGAAAGCTGGGACTGACTATGAGACAACTGGTTAACCTTTAAATTCAGCAACTGGTGCATGGCAAACAACTGATAGTACATTGCCCAGCACAGGGAATTTTAGACAAAGATCATCCCTTTCAAATGTTGTCTTACTCACAAAAATCAATCATTCTGTATCTGCTTTGCTTTTACGGCGAGACTGGGTCACAACTGTAATACAATAGCATTTTGTAGGCTATACAGACTACAAAATATGAGATCACTGCTGTTTATTGTGAAACTTGATGCAAATACAAGAAACCTGATGTAAAATCAGTTAGTGTTGTGCCTGTTTAACCCAGAGTAAAACTGTATGAATAATCTTCCTCTATTTTTACCGCTGGCATGCAATCCTCTAACACTGATTGCTGGAAATTGCTCAGATAATTCAGTCAGACACTGAAATTCAGGTGTGCTGTTCTGAAGGTTCTTAAAACACCAGAAGGAAGACCAACTGACATACATGAAATATATTCAGAATGCACTCTAATAGTTCTTTGGAAAATCCATATTTGATGAGAACTACAGTGAACTGGTTATTGCAAAAATCACTATCTGACACAGTATGGCAGATTCTGTAGTGTTTGTTACTAAAGACATTGTTAATAAAAAAAAAATCTAAATATGCACGTGTAATGATGAAAGATTGACTGAATACAAAATATAAATGAAGATATCTAAATTAGTAAACAGGCAGTATGATTTCAATTCTGCACAACAATTGAGGGCAGAGGTGCATTAATTCAAATTGGTTACAATTCTTAAGTCAATTTTAGTTGTGCCTATTTACCTAGAAAAGAAAAAAAAAAACACTGGCCTTCTAAGGAAATCAGAATTAACTACTTGGATGTAAAATAATAGAATAATCTTCTCTTTCTTTCTCCAAAGTATGCCAAAAGCACGTCTGCACAGGGTTAAAAGCCATACACGATGTGCACAGAACAAGCAAAGACAGCAATCAAGTAGAACATAGCAATCATAATTTAATATTTTTTTTTCTACATGCATACAAAGGAGTTAAAAATAATTTTCTCCACAATAGTTCCAAAAATCCTTTTGCTAAAAGAAATGTTGGATGGCAAATTTAAAATGCAGACTCAAATATTGCCCTCACTTAACCTTGTTTAGTTTTATTTATCTGAAAGATATGATCTCATATAAGCACAGGCAGAACTTATCTGCTTTGCTTCACAGTCCATGATCATTTCTATTTCACAATATCAAAAGTTACCCCTTAGCTCGGTTCCTTTAAGGGTCTGAATCTTTTCCTATCTAGTGGTTTTGTAGACATTTCCTATCAACTATTCCAGTATCCAGCATTAAATTATTAATTCTTCCCAGGAGATAAAAGATTAAGTCAAGTCTATGATTCGCTCAGTGCTTTCCACTCACTCCTCACAGTTACTAACTGCAAAGCCAAAAACTTATACATAGAGAAAAAAAAACCTCTTCCTAAACATCGCTACTTTTGGCTTTAATTACAAAATGCAGGGTGAAGGTCATTCAGATGCCTATTTGAACTTCAGCAAAGCATTTCTTGCATCATCAGATGAATTCATTCACTCAAAATCTATTCCAGTTGGTTTGGACAAGATCTTTTACAGGAAGATTAAAATCTTTCTTTGGAATGGACAGCAATATGCTCAGTCCATTGACTGAGGTGGCAAGCCAGTACTCTGGAGAAAGTAAAGCTGCTTTTATTAATCGTCTGTTCTGATGTGCTGAAAACCAAATATAATTCTCGGAGAGTTCTCTGCTTCTCACAGCTGGGAGGTATGAGATGCACAAGGCAAAGAAATTAATAACAAAAGAGGCCTGTTGTTAGGTCTCTTTAAACAATAATGCTTCCCAAGTTGTTGTTCTGCTATTAAACATCTTTGAGAATTCTACTGCAGGGAAAAGAGGACATCTTTATTGGACCGAGATTAATTTGAGTGTAATGAAAGTTGACTTAAGGGAAAAGATGGTAGAGGTTTATTCAGAATCCCCCAACGCCACTCAGTGACAGTGGGGATCTGAACAAAAGCCAACAGGATTGTGATTTACGTGATAGGTGTTGAACGAAACTAAGCCAGTGGGCACTACACTAGAGCAGTTCTCTGTCTTACTTTTTTTCCCAGTAAAGGAGAATGTCAGTGGGAAGAGAATGGTGAATTTCAATAGCAAATCAGATCTTCAAAATCTTATTTTTGTTTTTAGTGCATGCTGTACTGAACACTGGGATAGCTTAAAAACAAACAAATAAAAACACCCCCACCCCACCCCCAAAAAACAGAAAAAAAAAAAACAGAAAAAAACCCACAACCTTGAACTGCCTGTTTTTTGTCTTTAATACATTCTCCATTGCCCAAATTAATGATACTCCACAGGCCCATGCAGTGTTTCTCACTGATAGCAGTGACATCTACTGAAGAAGAATGAATTCAAAAGGAACTGCAAGCTGAACTTAGCCAAAAAAGTCACTGGTATAGCTTTAACAGATGTTCACATTTCTCTTCCTCCTGCTTTCTCTGCAGAGCCATCCATCCTGCCTCATCAGCTGTTTCTACTTTTAACCTTTTCTCATCCTCCCAAGAATAAATGTCACTCTTGCTGAATTCCAGACACTTCCCATTTCAATGACACACCAAAAGGGTAAAAAAAAAAAAAAAAAGTGGAAAAATAATTTTTTGAACTTCAATCACCTGACCGCATTTAATGCAACAAGAAAAACCACAGGCTTCTACCTTAAGCAGTTGCCCTTAAGCTTGACTTGAAGTCAGAATGCAGCTCCGTATGAGCGGGATGGAAGGGAGAATGACCTATGTCACTGCGTGGACGTTCATACCCATGCACAAATGTATTTCACTAATTGTCTGGTAATCTTTGATTCACTCAAGAAAATAACATTTTCAGTATAAATTACACTAGCTTACAGTGATGCCATAATCTTGTAACACTGAAGTTGAACGTGGAAATATAGATGTATATCCTTCCTCTCTGGTTAAAGTGGGGATCAGAATGGCTATTTTCTTGACAAACCCCCTCTTCCTGTTATTGTAGCACTCCCTCATTTTGTCTGGGCTGGACTCTCTCAGATATAGGCTATTTTGATACAGGCTATTTTGTTATTTCTGGTTCTTTTCAGAGACGGGCATATGATGCAAGGCATTTCAAACCCCAGGCAAGGTTTGGTTGTTTCGGCCCAAGGTACAGACAAGAAAACAAGTTGTAAAATGCCCAACCCTTTCCAAGCATCCCTAATTTGAGTTGCTGTATGACACTGTTAGAAAAATCCAGTAGTCTCCAATGGAACTAGAGAATCATTTGCACCTCCACTCACATAAACATTTGGGGAAAAGACTGCCCATTGAGGGGCAAATTCTCTTCCAACAATAAGGCTTCTGCTCACTGAGTTCATTTAGTCCTCAAAGTGGACTAAACATCTCCACACTTACATAAGAGACCAATTCAGGGTAATTTGGAAATCTTCCTAATCAGGTAAAATGCTCTTTTAGTTTCGGAGGGAACCACTTCTGCCAAGATTTGGACCAACCTGCTCTGATGGTATCACACCACAGCTCACAGCTGGACGTGTGGAAATTTCTCCATCCTAATAATTATGGGGTTAAGAAGGCTCAAAACTAATAGCTATAGAACAAATCTACTGAACTCTGGGTAGCAGTTTCATGACATTAGAACTCCCTGCTCACCACCTCTTTGAACTAAGACCCAGGCATCAGCAGTTGCAGACTCCCAAAACAAGTGAGACAGGAGACCAAAAGAGTTTGATCTTCCCTGACACGGTTTTTACAGTACAGAAGCATTAGTTCTTCACAGCTTCCAAGAGACCTCATTGCACTGTCCTCTTCATTCGGTTGGTAACAGGTTTTTGTTTGTTTGTTTTTTGTTATCTTTTTTTTTTTTTTTTTAAACATATTCTCCTTCACTTATGTACACTTGAATGAACTGGTACATTACAGAATCACAGAATCACAGAATCGTTCAGGTTGGAAGAGACCTCCAAGATCACCCAGTCCAACCTCTGACCTAACTCTAACAAGGCCCACACTAAACCATATCTCTAAGCTCAACATCTAAACGTCTTTTAAAGACCTCCAGGGATGGTGACTCAACCACTTCCCTGGGCAGCCCATTCCAATGCCTAACTACCCTTTCGGTAAAGAAGTTTTTCCTAATATTCAACCTAAACCTCCCCTGACGCAACTTTAGCCTGTTCCCCCTCGTCCTGTCACCAGGCACGTGGGAGAAGAGACCAATCCCTACCTCACTACAGCCTCCTTTAAGGTACCTGTAGAGAGCGATAAGGTCACCCCTGAGCCTCCTCTTCTCCAGGCTGAACAACCCCAGCTCCCTCAGCCGTATCTCGTAAGACTTGTTCTCCAGACCCCTCACCAGCTTCGTTGCCCTTCTCTGGACTCTCTCGAGCACCTCCATGTCCTTCTACCAAATTACCAAATATGTCAGATCCATATATCGCTGTATTTTACAATAAACAAATTTTAACTTACTATACTGGTTTAAAACACATATACGACCCAGTTGTGATGCTAGTGGAATTGCTATAAGGCAGCATTCCTACCTTCACTGCAGTTATTCTTTCAAAGCTCTTGTGTGACCTGTGTGACCTCCACTCTTCAAATTAGATGGGGCACACGAGGAAAAGCAAAACAACAGAAGTAAAAAAACTGCTCCTCATACCATTGTGAACTTCTCAGGAGTACTAGGGTAGATCACTGCGTGTACCACTGACTGGTAGCAAGCAGCACCATGAAGACAGGACACTGCAAAGAGCTTGCCTGAGAAATGCAGTGGCTTGCAAAGGGATAAACTGAGATCCCTTCCTGCACTGCAGAAAAAAGATGCTTACAGGGTGCTTGAAGACCTCCACAAGTGAACCAGTAATTATGAAAGGATGTGCAATATTCATATCACCACTGTGAAAACTAATGTAGGAAATAAACCCAAAGTATCACAAGCCCAGTTTCTTTCAACATTTCATTCTCCAAACCCACAGCACTGCTCACATGCACAGAGACATTATAAAAAATGCCAAATCTATTGTTCTGCACACAGACTTTCCTTCCTCCTTCTACCTTCCTTTCCAGTAGTTTTTCCTATGGAGTAGCTGTGGCACAACAGTATTTACTCTCTTCTCAGAGATTCTAAGAGAAAATAAATGGAGAAGAAACAGAGGGGCATCTCTCATTTTTATTGTTTTATTATCTTATATGAACTTCACCATGCATTAGGTGGTAGTTTAGCTCACTATGAGAAAGTACTCGCTGCTTATTTCTTGGGCCACACGTTACATTCAAGATCTCAGGCTTACTGTAAGTAATTAGGTCTAGTTCCCAAAGATGTTTCACATCTTTTATTCTCTTAGCATGCAGATTGTTGCTTTTTTTTTTTTTTTTTTTTTTTTTTTTTTTTTTTTTTTTTTTTGCATCACTCTAGTAGCTTGCCAGAGGCCTTGCAGAGATTGCAGAACCATCTGTTGATAACATTACATGGATGAAATTACTTCTGTGTACTTTTTCCCATTAATAGCTTTTGGCTACCATTCAGCTAAGTTTTGTCTCCCACATCCAACAGATACTACCAGCAGTTATTGACAACACTCTTGCCCATTTCTAATAATACCTAAAATCATAAGAACCAATAACAAAGTGATGGTGGTGCTAGTTTTTCGGGGTCGTGGTGGTGGTGGTGGAAGGACACGACTCACTATTTTGTAAAACTTTTCCTCTTCTGCTCAGTTCAGAGGTATGGATGACACTAAATTATCCTGAGAAGAAACACAACCAACCAACAAACCCACATAAATCCCACTACAACAAAACCCTTAGAATAAGGGTTTGGAGGAGGAAACCTCCCCAAGGTTCTTCCCCTGGAATATTCAGCAATTTCTGCTTTTGGGCAATATTACTCCTCTCTACACAGCAGACTGCAGAGGTATGGCTGGTAGAAATACAAAGATATTTTCTCCTTGCTCTTACATTCACAGGTCTTTTTGTGGCCTCTGTACTTTAAATGCCTTTTCTCTAAATCACAAAGGCTCTACCACTCCCTCTCAAATATGTTGAGCTTTCTGTTGACTTAAGAACATACAGAGCGAGCAGTAGGAAATGCTGCAATTGCACGTGGAAGATAAGCAACGACTCAATCATGGATTAGTAGAGTTACAATTCAGCAGGATCGTTTACAGGATATTTAACTGTGTCAAATAAATGCATCATATGAACGTTAGAAATATCAAAACAAAGTAATATTATTTATGATAAGTAAGAGACACAATACTGCACACTTCCAAAATCATTTCACAATGTTTTCTTGGTTATAGTATTTTCTGCCAATAGTACTGATTATTTTATCTTCTAAATAGAAAGCTCTATCACAGTCCAAGAGCACAATATAGTGTAACTTTCTTATTTCTAGCCTAAAAGGAGATAGCAAGAGCTGGCAGCTAACATAAAATAACCTTTACTGTAGAAATCAGTGCCCTAGTAACACATTTCTTTACATATTTTATCAAAATACAAAAACAAACAAACAAATAAAAAAACTCAGGATAATATTTCCCCCATTAGTTACATTTTGATAGTGTTTTGCTTAGTTGTTTTTTGTTTTACAATTCCTGTCTTATACAGTGATACTTAGACCCAAAATGCTTCCTGTCTTAAGAAGTTGTTAAATAAAGGCAATGGAAATTCTGGTAAAGCAAATCTTTAGCAACAGACTGGCATTGAGGTTCCACAGCTTTTTCTCATGGATACAGCTGTGATTTCCAACATTTTAGAGTTATTAGTGCCTTCAGCTTTTTCAGGGAGTGCTATTGTGTCTATCATCCTGTTGAAGAACTTGTTATGCTTACAAGCTTAACCCCGTAGCCCAAACCCAAACTGTCTTGACTTCTAAACTCCTTCAACATAGCTATGTATGCTACTAGGCATCATTCACCACTTTTTGTTCAAAGTTCTCTAAACCACAGTGATTAAACCTTTCAGCATTCATACAAGAGTGAAGAAACTTAGATAGAAGTTTGCTCTGCTGAACAAAGTTAACTGTAAAATGCTAGAATGGTCACTATCAAACGCTGTAGGAAAGATTATTATTGGAAATGAGGATGAAAACAATAATGGAAGATTAAATTCCAACAGCTGATTGATTAGGATGATTAGTGCTGGTACTTTTTTTTCTACTACACTAATTTGCTGCTCTATTATTTTAAAAACCTAGTTTAAAATATATTCAGTAAACTTTCTTAAAATTTCTCTTCCTCCAAAGCAATTGCTATGTTGTGACAAGGATGTTCCAATTAACACGTTATTTTAAATAGAAGGGGATTGCTTACAACATTTTCTCTTTTCCATGGATTTAATGCTATCAAAAAGCTGGAGAGCTCCCACAGTCTTCTTTTAAGTATACTTGAATGCCTCATTACCCTTTGCCAAGCTGTATTCCTCGTGTGTTCAATGAAAAAAAAAAAAATCATAACTGAAGCTGAAGCAACATACACACAGACATGCAGCAAAACCTTATCGGCCACACCCCAAAATTCATAGGGACGTGTTACTAATGTGACCCAAACCCAGTCAATTACACAGTATAGCAAAGCATCATGAGTATGTCACTGGACTTACTGAATCTTCCTGCCTGGGCCCAAATTCTGTTAGAATCACGGAATATCATAGAATAACTCCAGTTGGAAGGGACCACAAAGATCATTTAGCCCATCTCCTATCACTTCACTCCAGCTGCTTATTCAAATAGCGAAGGCCTTAAAGTGTTCAGCAGAGGCCTTCATTAAACATTTTATTCCAAAGGCTCTCCCTCTTCCCGTCTGTCTCTACAGCTCCTCATGGCTTGAATATGGCAAGGATTTGTACCAGGCAACACCAACATTCGTACAGCTGCTACAGCGAGGACCAGTTTCCTTACTTATGTCAGAGCGCGGGCGCAGCCCTTAGCTGAGAGCATGCAGAGACTGAGGACTTCTTTGCTATGACTAAGAGAACCAAGAACCTTAACCACGTGCTCCAAACAAAAATGTTTCCCACCTTGCTCTCCTCTCAGCTTGTACCTGCTGATGTTAATAACAAAAGAGCAACCTGTAAAAAGTCTCATGTGATTCTGCAGCAGTGCCAGTGGGCAGGGTGTACAGAGGGATTTTTATCCTGGAGCACCCCCTCTGAAGCAGCGGGTCTCTGCTTGCTTCCTTCCTCCCCTCTCTGATCTCTCACACTGTGCTCCCTCTTTCCTCCATCTACTAACTGGGAAAGGCAGGGGGATTTATATCAAAGAAGGAACTGTTAAGAAGAGCATAGTTATGAGATAAAATTATGTATGTGAAAAATATGGTATATTGACCTCTCTCCTCTGAAGATTTCTCCACCTCCAACCAAAATCTTTACCGTTCTGAATTAAAACCACGGCTGCATGAATTCATGACTTCATCAAACAGACCTTAAAACACTTGTATAAAAACCCGTGCTCAGATGTTTGAAGTTCTTTTTTTCCAGACACTGCTTCTTCAAGACTGCACAGAGTGAACTTCTGCTCTGTGTATGTCTTGCAGTCACTGTTTTTATTTGAATGACTCTGATGCTGTTTACCAAGTAATGACCCAAAAGGGATCCAAAGGTTTCTTTGTGAAAATGGTTACAGCATGAAGTCATTTTCTCAACTGGCCCCCTTTAAAAAGTTTTTTTTTTTTTTTGGTCATTTCTTCATTGAAACATGCTAGTTTTACAAGAACAGTATTTCTACAGTTCAAAGGCTTTTCTCAAGGTCAGAACAAGGCAATGGGAATGCGAGAACGGGTTAACCAAAATGCACCATGACTTTTGTTTTTTCCAAGCTTACTGCTCAGGCTTTTTCTCACTGGCCCTGACCCAGTTTGGCAATTAATTGCATTTTGTGAAACTCACAGGTTTAAATCCGTTTCTCCATTTAGAAATGTGAACATCTACATACAAATATACACAGAAATGCTCTCATCCACCTCTAACTATATTTTGATAAAGTTTTCTGATATGATGTTTTATGAAATTATTTTTAGGTGGACCATGCCACATCAACAACTTAGAGCAGGACGGAGAGGGAGCAGGTGGCCAGGAAAGGGAACTGCTTATGCCAGCACAAACACGTGCTGCTGCAACCACGGCATCAGAACCGGTGTCCTAACTCCGGGTTCACCTTTGGTCAGTCACTGGAACAGCACTGACAAAGCAAACAGAGGTAAACTTTCAACGGAAATGTCCGAAGCACTGTGGTCTTTTGATTTTGTATTGAATTGCTTTTCTTTTCTTTTCTTTCTTTTTTCTTTTTTCTTTTTTTAATAAAAGCAAACAAAACATAATATGAAGAACTAAAATATCCCCAAAGTATTCATCTTTTCACCCATAACAATTGGACTCTCTGAAAACTAACTTTCAGGTGCAAGTTCATGCCAAATATTGGCATTTTCTCTCATGGGCTATTTCTGATGCATTTACTATTCTAAAAAAAGTTCAGGCAAATTTACAGCAATTTTAGAAAAATTCAGCTTGGCATACTTATTCAAAGCAAAATAAACCACCAGCTACTTCAAAGCCTTTACCAGGTCATCCTAAGTCACCACAGTTCAGAACATTTCCTCTTAAATTTAAAATTTCACATGCCAAAAGTCAGAAGTGCAAGATCTGGTATATTTCAGCCTTTGAATATTAGACATTACAAGTTATATTGTGTTAAATTATCAAAACTATTAATCTGTCCTGTAGCAAAAGCCAAGAACAAGCAGCAGCCAAAAACAACCTTTTGAATTCTAGTGGTCTGAAGTTTGTCTCCTTTCCTTTTTAATTAGCTGCAGTTATTTCCTATCTTTCCTGTGTTTTTTCATCTGTTGTACTCCTCAAATGGCATTTTATCAACAAATAATTTGGACTCATACAGAGCACGTTAGCCATAAAGGAGACTGTGAGACTCACAAACATTAAAAAACAGAAGTAGATAATCCCAACAGTACAGAAAGAAGTTACCTTCTACATATTTTTTAGAAGTTTATAGCGTTGAGTAACGATTCCTAGCTGCATATCCATATATGCATGTCTTCTTGAGACCCACACAGACATTGGTCTTGACTTGTAAAACCAGGGCCTATGCTCTGTACATGAAGAAGAAGAAAGGCTTGCAAATGACTGCTAGTGACAGAAAAGAATGGAGGACCATACTCTAAAGGCCAATTAAGGACACAGCAACGTCAAAGCTTTTAACTTGACATCTGTAACCAGAGCTTTACTTTTTCTCTCTCTTCTCATTCTCCTCACAGACTAGCTGCAGAAATCACCTTAATGTAGCCATAAAGCAGAAAGAGTGATGAAAGGTTTTTTAACCCCCTACACACAATTCCTTCAAGTGAAGGCACGTACCAAGATATTGCGACAGCCAATCACACTTTACAGATAATTTTCCGCCAATCTGAGTTAACATTAGTGTTGACAAAGAGAGGAAAATATCACCCACCAATGTTTCAAAGTCTTCTATATGGGAATTTCCTTCAGCTTCACACACACCCTACCACATCCACAGGAATAATCACATAAGCACAACTCTGACATAGCTTCAAGCTTCTTACAGTAAAGAAACACTTGTTTTGCTAAAGTTACTGTCAGTTTAAAAATAAATTACAGGATCATAGTAATTAAGTAATCACCTTAAACGGAGAAGCGAGATGCTTTGAACAGGAAGCAAACTGCTACCAAAACCTCTCTCATGGTATCTGCCCAACGCATTCTTCATTCCGCTTTGAAAGTGTACGTGGAGAACATCAAACAACTGGCACCGGTGTAAATGCGAGTCTCAGAACTCTTCAATCCCCCAAATGGCAGTGATGACCATCTGGACAACTAAAACCAAATTCAATCAACCAGAACATATTTATGTTGTGATTTTTACCAATTATCCTCGACACTGTACACTTAGTTTTAAAAGAATAATCTATCTTTTTCATGAGGCCAGGGTATCAGTCTGAATGCAGACAGCATCTACATAGAAATTATCTTTACCACTGACTGCAATAATGTTTGTATATCCTTTCTGAAATACCACGTAGGTAAGATTTCTTCCACCTGAAAGTGTACACAGCAATCCTTATCTGAAAGAACTAAGAAACTAGCCCTTTTCTAATTTTCATATCTGTCCATCAATTTTCTCATTCAAAGTCCTAATTCTTCCTTTAAAATACCGGAGATTAACAACTGCTGGAAACTGAACAATGAACTGGACGGGCCCAGGTCTAACTGGCCTTAAATTTGATTTGACATCCTATTATATTTTCATGCTATTAACAAGAAGGTGATGCTGTGCCATTGAAAAATTCTACTTGCAGAAATTATACTGCTGGGAAAGATGTTCGAGGTTTGAAATAGCAAAAGCAGTTGGTGTGCCATCTAACAATTCAGCTGGCATGAACTCTGTAAGCCACACACATATTTGATGGTCAAACACTGCACTGTTTCACCTCCACTGAATGAGAACTGCAAGGATGACCATTACCAGGAGAGTCCAGTATTATTTGCATGGGCATGAAGCTTTGCATATTTTCTTCTTTTTTTCTGTGCATTCCATCAGTTTCACAGAGCTGCACAGCAACACTGCGGCAGCATGAAACGTATCATTGCATATTATCACATAAAATCCTCTGCTCTTTGTGAAGCACAGATTTTACAGACAGTGCCAGCTGCAATCTGTAGGAAGCAGTCTGAATGTTTCCATGAATTCAGTTAAAGATCATATGCTCAGGGTGTGGCCGTGGGAAAGACTAGTCTATCTTACACACAGTCCCTGAAGTCCAGTTAGCGTTCCTTTAATTACAAACAGACTTTTCCATATCCTTTTGCACTATTCCACCCTGACTTACCTGAACACAAACCAAAATAAAAATATTAACTAAGACCATTAAAATATTACATACATTGGACACAATATCACAGCCTTGAAACTTGAGTCTCACTCATGCAAGGTATTTCTTGAGGATGAAATATTACATTCCAATAAAACTTTACAAGCACTATAGCTATTCATGCACAGGTATTCTGATTATAAATTATATATAAATGTTATTTATATGTCATTTATACACTTAAGCACATTGTCTACCCTTCAAATGTAAAAATAATAATAATATAAAGGTAGAAACGTGTCATGGAAATCTCAATTAAAGCTTGTCAAAACTGCAAGCAACTGAAAATCTCCATTGCAAGCATGGAAAATGTTAGATGGCTTTAATAGAGGCGTGCATATTTTCTGCAAACTCACATCCTGCATTTATTTTCCTAGACAAAAAAAAAAAATCTACAAAATTCTGATACTGGTTTCACTCTCCACTAAAAAAAATCCTGGTGGAAATAAAATGTGTGTAATTCTATGGGAAGCTTTGATATGATAGTGTCTACTAAAATTAAGTTAAAACACATTCAATTGAGTAACTCTACAGACCAGTTCTTGACACTGGTTTGCCAGTGTCTCAGATGCAATTGCAGTGCCCACATTCAGTACGGTTGCTAGCTGACTTTAATAGCGAAGTTTGGACATCAGACTTTCAGGCGTTACTTAATATTTCTCAGACCTAGGTACCAAAAGTCATTACAAAAAAATAATCTTTGCTTGCATTTTTCCATTCTTTCCCGCACCTTTCAACGTAATAAGACACCTTAAAAGGCTCGTGCATTTCATGCACTCACATTTTATTCAGAGGATCTAGACTTGCACCCCTGAACTCATCCCTCTCCAAGCTGCATTTGTGTTTTTGCCTGTTCCACAGTGTGCAAAACTTCAGATTCCTTTTGCTGAGAAATCTTGTTCACAGCTGCTTGCTTGGCAGGGATTTGGTTGGGGGCTGGGGGGGGAATTTTCCAAGCAATGGGGAAAAACAGTACAAAACTTTCATCATCAATGGCCTTGACACTGCTGGAGCCAACGGAAACAACATCACCAAACTGACTGCATGTCAGGGAACCATTCAGAAACAAACAAACAAACAAACAAAGAATCTCGTGGATGTATTTCCGTCGAGGTAGTTTATACCAAGCTTCCTCTGGTGAAATGCAGATTTCTCCTGCATTGGCTTCCTCTTGGTGTTGATAGAGCAGGATATTTGCTGAAACCGGGCAGGTAACGAATGTGATATTCTGAATTAATCAGCATGTGTGGTAGAGAGAGAATACTGTTCTCTTCTGAAGCAGTAAGAGCAGCTATCTTTTTCTTCTAAAGAAACCACCAAGTGCTTTACTGGTGACATAGATAACTGGGCCCAGGGCAGACACAAAATTTCCGTACTAATTCTTAACTGGATGCAAGCATAACTAGCAAGTGTATTCCTTAAGAGGTATATACTTTGCTGATCTTATAAGTATTTTTACAGAAATAAAAATGCTTGATTATTTCTACATGTCTACAGCATACAAAGAACAGAAAGCATCTCATGAGCTAGCTTCTCACTTCCCTAACACCTCCAGGTTTCTCAAATGAAATCAAAATTTGCAGGAATACTCTGCCTCCCCCCCCAAGTATACTTCCCCTTCTCAGGACAGTATTGGAAAACAACTACTGCACTAGTAAATTTTATAACTGCTCAGTGATGGGATAATGCAGAGAAATAAACCAGGCAACTCCTTTAAAGAAGTTAAAAGCTGTTAGCAGCTGCTGTTACCTTCCTAGTCTCTCACATTTCATGAAACCATATTTATTCTTAGCTTTCTTTTGCAACACCCCCAAATCTTTACTGACTGCACTGCTAAACAGTTGCCGCATATCATTCCAAATGTAGTGGCATTTTAATGATGACATTAATTATACTGGATATTTTATAAATGTTTTATAGAGGAGGAAACAAAGTATGTTTTGCTTTGTCTAAGCAAAGAATAAAATTCATTAGATACAGACTTTGATCAAGAGCAACACTGACAAGTTCAGCTGCATTTGGTTTGTCCTATTCCAAACGGCATCATCCCAGATTTGAATTCAGCAAGATGTTGAGCTATCAGTAAGCATCATTCTCATCCTCTGGATTATGTATATTCATTCCCTGGCTGTTGTTATCAGACAACTTCTAACTTTGAAGTCATTATTGATCCATCTGATAACACCATTTTAGAAAGCTATAGAGAAGACAAATAAACATTTGGTAAGTGTTTTTAAGGAACAGAAAATTTCAAGACTGAAGTGGCCATCACCCAGAGATCTGAACTCTGAACCCTACTTGGCTGGTCATCGTTGTGCATCAAGCATTACAAGGAGGATGGCCCTAGAACATCTGTTGAAAATCAGACTACCAAACTTATGGGAAATTTGAACTAATCCAAAAGTGAGAGCCAAACCAGCTACTGAACTATATAGCGCTACTGAATGTAGAATGATTACAGTACAAAGAAAGCGGGTTCAGCTCTAAAAGCAAGAAACGAATTTAAAAAATGTTCAAAGCATGTATGTAGTTTTTCCTTTAATGTTACAGAGAGGCACCAAGAGAGAACAAAAAGGGCAGATAAGAGTAAGATAATTAAAAATACTGATCCTGAATCAGGGAATTGAGAGTCAGTTGCTAACTTCAGTAGGAGTTTTGTGAAGCAATGGCTAAGCAACATCTGGCTCTTAATGACATAACTCATGTGAGAGGTACTTTAAGCAGTTAATGTCTGACAGACAGTCAGAATCCATGCGTCTTTCATCTGCTAACACAGATCTAATTTTTATTCTCTGTAGGAGAGAATAGCAGTGAGAATTGGAGTGTTTAGAATCAGTCTACTGAAAATCTGGTCTCAGGCTATGGTCTGGACATTATTACCTCTGGTATCACTATGGACTCTTCAGATGCTGAGTTTAAAGGAACGCCTCCCAGAAGGGATTCCCAGTGTTAAGTCACTCGTATGCGACAATCTACTTTAATATTCTCTCTGCATCTAAGAAACACGAAGTATGTTTCCCATACAATGAAGTGAAGGTATAATCATTACTTAAGGTGGTGACCTCCCGTACTCAGCTAAATCCCTTTCTCATCTCTTGCAACCCATTCTAAGCACTCACCCCACAGACTGAATTGCATATAACAGCTTGTAGACGAACTACTGTGCATAAGTAGTCTGACCTGTTAAACATTTGCCAGAGCACAAGAATGTTAAGAAAATTATTATTACTTGAAATAGAACATATTTCCTGATTAAAAATGTGAAAAATATTACAGTGTAAAATAGAATACAACTTACATATATTATGCATAGTATTTTAATGCAAGAGGTAGGTATCCATGCTACACCATGGAAGATTCAAAAACTATTATCCAATTATTATCATTACTGAGTATCAATTAAAAAAGCTGCAGATATAAGATTTAAGACTTGATTTAGGTTTTGAAGCACTTTCCCAAACTAACAGTAATTCTAAAAAACTTCACAGTCCTTTGGGCTGGGGAAATATATTCATAATTGTCCCAATACACCAAGGAGTTCTCAAATCTCTGCACTTAAAACAAAACAATAGAACTGAAAGGGTGTTAACTTCAGAAGCTAATTATAACTTTTTAAATACCAACACCATTAACAGTTTTACTGTCCAAACAATACCTGTGGGACATTCACAACACGTGCTGGTGCAGTGGAAACAAACCTGCCTAGCTACTCACGATGATCCAGCCCTTTTTAATTGATCTTCAACAGAAGGAAAAAGTGAACATCACATGCAAATATTGCACTAAGTGCAAAAGCATTAGAAATCAAACCACTGGCTCTCATTTTGATTTTTCTACAAATTCCTAGTAGCATAATCAATCCATAATATTAACTCCATTGACATCAAGGTTGCAACCTGCAAACACACAGATCTAACTACATACATGCTGCATCTTACCAACCACTACTCATTACACGGACGGGTAATGAGAGAGATCAAGCCCGGAGACCGAGTTCACTTGCCTACTCATAGGCTCCCAGTGCCCTTTGAGATGCCCTAAGGGTGTAAGAGGCAGTTGCCAAAGCTGGTCCCAACGTCTCTGGAGCATCCTGCATGAAAGCAACTGCTGCCTGGTGTGCTTCCCAATCAGCAGTAGGTGCCTGTGTGCTGGGCAGCCACATCCCACCCCAAACAAGTAATGCTACAAATCCCTCCCTTATTAATAGCTTCCCTAAGAACAGCTTAGCTGAAGGAGCAGAAGGAAAAAAAAAACACCCCAAAACTACAATGAAATTTCGAAGAGGCATAAGAAAAATACACAGCAGTTTCGGGTTTCCCAGCAGTTCTGCTAAAGTCAGAGAAGAATCAAACAACCCCAAAACAAAGGTCATATGAAAAGGTGGAAGGGTCAAAGACTGTGTCACCTCCAGGGAGTGCAAAGAAGGGGTACATCAGTAAGTAAAATTTTCAGAGAAACCTCAGCAAGGGTCAGAAAAGCATTATGAAAATTTTGGGTGAAATTCCAACAGAAAGGTGAAACATCATCGTGGCATGGTTGTAAGAATACAGAAGACAGCTGAAGGAACATTGGAAACAACTTGTGCAGTTCTCCAGCAACTGTAATCTCTCAAAACAATCACTAAGGCAGATGAGTACTGCAGGCTGTGTTTAATTTGTCCTGTTTAAATATACTATTTTTTTTTAAAACACTGTATACCAGAAATATTGACAAATGCAGAAATATGGAGTCATTTTTGCAGGAAACAGCTCCTCCCAGAGTTTAAGTGACCAAATTCCAGAGGTCTTGAAGTACAGAGAGGAGGTGGAGGAAAGGGCGGTATCCTTTCGCAGCAACGATTAGTTGTGCTGAAGTACCATTATCTGTTGAGGTTAGCAGCTTGCTTCTGTCATTGCAAATGACACTGCTGGGCTTTGCCAAACAGTCATAAAATGGCAGCTCTGAAGGCATAATCTTATAAAAGCTGTACACCAGCACCCTTCTTTATTTCCCAAAAGAGCTTAACGGAAACAGATTTTTGTAGAGACAGCATTTGATGAAGAAACATATATTCAAGGAGAAGTGGCATACATTGCTGAAATAGGAGCACGCTGAAAGCCCAGATAGTCCCCTGAACAATCTGGGAATTCTCTCAAAGTATTTGCACCACAGAAAGTGCTAAATAGATCTAGCATTTACGGGAAAAAAAAAAAAAAAAGAAAAAAAAGGCATCCGCATTGCTGTCTTAGTCCTTTGCTCAAGGACTCTTCCATAGACCTTTGGTGACTGTTCAGCTGGAAATTAAGGACTCGAGATTTTTTGAAAGCAGTAAGGGATATCCTGAGTCCCAGCCAGCAACCTAACAATACAGCTTCCAACAGCCAAAACTGTGTGAATTGTATTATAAACATCACTCATAACTGCACTGTGTGCTTATGGGCCCTTCATATAATCGCATTTTAACTGTATAGTTTTGGTTATGAAAGATACTAAGTTGGAACAGATTTCTATAAAAATCAAACTATGGTTTAAAATTACTTTTTATTTCTTTTATTAGTAAAATAAAGTATTTCACTCTTTTTTTTACTTTTTTTTTTTTTTTTTTTTTTACTTTTTTATAGTATTTATTACTTTTCTTTCTTTTCTTTCTTTTATTCAGGTAGTCAGCTTTAAACGCTGCACTGTGTAGTTCTCATGTATTCCCCGGGAACAAACAAATAACTTAGGCTGTAAAAAGTCTATTCCACACCTCACTCCCATATCATTTGCTTTTCACATCTTACCAGTATAACATGAAATTTTCTTTATGATAACCTGTTCCAGGCTTAAAGGCAAAAAAAAAAAAAAAAAAAAAATCAAAATGACAATTAAAAATTAATATCTTCTGATTTATATTGAAATCTCATTGAGATGTTCTATTTCTCCAATCTCTTATCATAAAATGGCTCAAATGCGTTTCTCTAAGCAACATCCCTTCTCTCCAACAGGACTGTGACATAGGTGGAGCTGATCACTATGGGATTTGGATTAGTTTCTTGGCTGAAGTGGTTATGACATACTTGCTGGTACGCGCTAAGGTTTGTTAGGATTTCTCATTCTAGCTGCAGCTACCACATCCTATGGGGATAACTAAGGAATTATTGCGGAAAGCTATTATCTGAGCTACAGATTGGAGAATTTTGTTCTTCAGAGATGTTTGCAGCATTAGTTGCATTTATTGCAAGGGATGCAATGCTTCAATAACTTTGTTTTGCACATTATTTCTTGTTTCTACTAAAAACTATGGAAGTAAGAAAGATGAGCTGCTTACGTTATAAAAATCTAAGATTTCTAAATGCAAGTGTTAACACTCAACAATTTACTTCCCCTGCAACTGTTAAAGAGCTGAGAGCTCTTTAGAACTGCGAAAATCTGTTTCTAAGTCCTGTCATTTTTTTGGTACATCTGACAGTTAATTTTGATTGGGGTCTTTTGATTC
The DNA here is from genome assembly GCA_013399115.1 of Anseranas semipalmata. NCBI lineage: Eukaryota > Metazoa > Chordata > Aves > Anseriformes > Anseranatidae > Anseranas > Anseranas semipalmata. The sequence continues at coordinate 715,149 of VXAA01006133.1, forward strand.
AACTGCAGAGACAGACGTGTTGAGACAACTACAAATGTGAGTCTTCACACACTTATGATTCTCCCTGTGCTACTTCTCTCCTCACAGCTTGATTAGACATTGGGAATCTGCTGCTCAATATGTCATTTCTTCATTGTTACTCCCCTTAAGTGCTTCTGTGGCTTGTCAGCTCTCTTGGCTCAGGAGAAGCCTGGGTGTGATCATGACTCTTCCTTGCAAAGCTTCTTCACTACAGAAACTATGGTTATATTTCTTTTACTCTTCTCTATGCTCCATGATGGCCCTTACACCATCATAAGAGAAAACGGTCTTTGAAGTGTAATGACCATGTCGAGGGTGTCAGAGACGATTAAAATACAGAATGCTACATGATAACGTTATTGATCTAATTCTCTTCTCATCTTGATACAGCAAGGAGCAATATTACAAGAGCTGGTGAGAACTTATCCTGTCCTAAATAATGCTAGATATCCAAATGGTCACTGTACACAGGTTTTATTACCATTCTCGGAGGACAGAAGCTGTAGAGTGTTAAAAAGCCTACTGCCTAGCTGGCAAACATGCATTTAGTCACAATGACCTATGTCATTTATGATCAAGTAAACTTTAGAAAAGTAAAAATAAAGTTAGGGAGCTGTTGTTGATCAAGGCTTTAAACAAAACACAAACATGCTTTCCTTTCTGTGCTAATTCCAGGAGGAAAAGGAAGTCAACACAATTAATGGCTGATAATTATAAAAAATACTATGTTACTTTATATAGCCCAGAATATAGCTTGCATAAAAACCAAAAGATCTTTCCTTCAAGTGCTTTCAGTCACTGGCTTTTTCAAAAGCCTGGATAGTAATATACTATCGTTTTTAACTAAATTTGTAGTTAGATAAAGGTATGCGAGTTTCAGACTAACAAGTAAGTTCCTGAGACCATAAAGGAGAAATTACTTTTTTTTTTTTTTTTAAATGTAAAACATTGCAAAAAATAAATTCAGTTCCTTGAAGTGATGCAAACTTCTTTTTCCATTTCAACAAGCACTGCGCGAAGGGTATGGACAGAAGCCAAAAGAAGGAGACTAAAGCTCAGTGGCCTAGATCTGATTCAAGACAAGAAATCCTTCATTTAGAGTGTAAAGGTTCCAGTTCAATTATACCTGTGAAACAGCATTAAGTATCTAAAATAAATGAAAAGCTCATGAGGCACATTACAAAAATATAATAGCCCTGTGATATTCCGATCCCTGAAAACAACGTCACTGCTAACAAATCAAAAACATCTGTTTCCACACAACATTAATTGGTCTTATGAGCAATTTGTTATGGAGCCAAACTTCTAAAAACTTAAGAAAAAAAATTCATCAGGATTGGAGGAAAGGTGAGGGTGGGAGCTCAGTCCCAGTACGTGTAAACAAACTCACACATTTTCTTTAGTTTGCTGGAGACTTGGCATGTTTGGCAGTTTTGTATCATTTCTCAAGCTACAGCTACAGTTGCATTGTACGAATATACACAGAATATATGGTATGAATATAAAGACCGTCAGCATCATGAAACTGCTTAAGCCAGCAAATTTCTAGTCCCTGTGTTATAAAAGTCATCTGACACCTAAAATTTGTGAAAACTAAACTACTTACTCATTTAGGTGAAATAGCCAGGAATCAATTCACAAATTAAGAGCAAAGGAAAAAAAGAAAAAATCAGATTTATACAAGGTGGGGTGGGATGGTGCTGAGGCTGAAGCCCAAGGCTGAAGCCCAAGCCCAAGGAACTGATTTAATTCATCAAGTAGCAGTGTAGTTGGATAAGCCATGTTGCCTTCTGTATACCTATTGTTCTTACCAAAGCAAGCAGGTTTCTCCGTATTATTAACAGAGTGCACACAGGCACAATAATTTATCTAACAACTACAATTTTGAAAGAAAATTCATTAATGTTTGCTGAATTGAGGATGACACAAAAATGCTAGAACAGGACTGCACAGTGCAAAAACCACTAGCAGTCTACCAAGAGCTGGGTATTCCCTTCCTTATTCACAGTAAATATACTTTCATAAGTCTTTCACCTAACAGAGGAATTTTGAGAACATTACTCCAATATGCAAATAGTTCCTTGGAGCTACTGCAACAGAACATAGGTGCTATATAAGTACATTTTCCCCAGGAAAATACAAATAAGTAATGATAAATTCTAAAACAGCACTCTAATACATTCTCTAGTCATAAGTCATGCTTGACCTCATATTCATCACACTGAGAAATAATTTTTCCTCCTAAAAAAACAAATTAATTTAAGCATATGTAATCATCAAACTATATTTTAGGAGACTACAGATGCTAATGTCATAAATAAAATTTAAACCATACTTATCTTACAAGTTTACCTGTTATAGAATTTATGAACCGTTAATAGGAGTGACCGCTGCAGAATATATATTTTGTGTCAAATGTGTTTTTCTTTGAATGATGAAGTTTACTGATTTTTATCAGTGAGAGATGAGAAACAGTTCAAGCAAGCTCAATCCTACTTCCCTGAAAAAAAAAGGGAAAAAAAACAAGAAACAGCACCAGCTGCTTGGCAGGGTTCTGCTAGAATGATAACATGGTCTCTGATGCTCTTGTTTAACCAGTGGAATTAATTACTGATGAATACTAACACAGCAGTAACACTGACAACTGCATCCCCTATACCATCTAGCAAAGTAGCTGTTTGCTCGTGGTGGGCACTGCACTCACACATGGATTTTCTGAAGTGATTTTTGCATGTATTGCACTTCTACAGTAATATTTGAGCAAAGTAGTTAACAGTCTACAACTACAAAATATTAAAACCTAGCTAAGACTTGTTAGTAAAGAGAATTTGATATATTAATAACAAGCAAATTCATTATTAAATCTACCTGAAAGTAAGCACCGAAAAAAACCTTTTCTTAAACAATACCTACCCACTAACTTGGGTTAACCTTCAGTAGTGATGCAGAGAAAATAAATATGAAGGGAGAGTTCATTCTGCAAGTGGACTGCAATGTTGTCATCAAACTCCACTTTAAATTAACAGACTGTTGCTCATCAAAAATGACACCTACTTTTACGAGAACAGAGGATGATCAATTGCCCCTAAAAACCAGTGACATGAGAAAGGGACAAAGGAAATTCTTACATAGCTGTTTTACTGAGAAGACTTGAGGGAAAGAATAAGAAATAGCTAAAATTATGCAAAAAAAAGTGACTAGGGAAGTACCGAACCCCCCCCCCCACACACCCACACACAAATACCACCAAAAACCCCAAACCCCAACCACAAGTTCTGCTGCAGCTGTATGATTGTACAAGTATCTACACTTTTTTGAATAATGTTCCAGATCTGTTGGTCTGGAAATTTGGACAGGAGTCTCGTGAGAACACACTTTCTGATGATATTTTAGATACTCCCAGGTTATAAGCCTGCCAGAAATAATGCAAGAACAGCCTTTTTCCATAATATTTTGGTACTTTGATTCCAACTCCAGCAAAAGAGTAGGAACTGCAGAGGCGTGTGAACTTTCAAGAGAGCAATCACCAATAAAATGCTCTTTCCCCATTCCTCACCAATGTGCAATAGGGTACAGCTTGGATTTTGGGGAAGGCAAATTCTGATTTCATTTGAATCACTTCACCCCTTTCTAGTTTTGAAAACACATTTGTTGGTGTTATTTAAAATAAATCACACCTGACAGTAGTCACAGTTCTATTCGTTTTGCTACCAAGTGGTTTTCTAATAAACTTCAAGGATTTTTCTCCCCTTTCTTGAGCACTGTGTTGTGAATTCACACACAGGATTCCTGCAGCTTGCAGATATGACCAGTAAATAAAACAGGATGTTGCAAAGGTTAGCTTCCTTAAACAAAACAAGAAAAAAGTTAATTCATTGAAATGCTGTGAAAAGGGATCTTCTATCAGTAACAATGATAATATGCTGGCTACATTTTGAAAGAAACAGAAACGAACAAACAAACAGCCATCCAATTTTGTGTTAATTATCCCTTAAGTCTGGCTACAGAAAAAGAGGTAGTTACATGCATGCAGTTGACCACATAACTATCATTTCCAGATGTACCTCTTGTATTTTTACAAAAGGCATGCAACTTGGAAATAGGTCTTCTGATAACTATGCTCTCATGCAATCAGGATAAAGTAAATCAAAAGATCTACTGGGGGAAGAATGTTTCTGGCTTAAGCGCCCTTTCTACTGTCCATGTAGGTTTGATGAGGAAGGATTATTCTATGTTTTGTTTCATTACAATATATACTCTTAGGCTATAGGTGGAAAACACAGTAAGTTCTGTCAGAGAGTTGCAGAGAAGTGAGAATCCTTCTCCTAAAGATTTGGGGATACAGACAGCAGTCTGAGACTCTCAGAGCACAGAAAAAGGAAAAAAATGTAGTGAAGATGTATTTGGTTGCTCCACAGAGACTATGCTAGATGGAAACAGTCTATAGAATCAAATGGAACCTAAGGGAAATGAGCTTTTCTTTTGCTGTTTTCAGCTAGAAGACAAGATCTGGACAGTGGCAAATTTACAGGGGCAGCACCGTTTTCTCTTTGAAAGCTGAGGCACCCCAACAGCAGGGCAGGAAAGGCGTTTGAATCTCTTCAAACAGACAGCAGTTGCTCGATAACTTGGTGACCTTCCTGTTAAGCCCAAAGGCTGCAAACACACAGAATCCATATGACCCATGACATCTTCAAATGCTGGAAGTTGTTAACCAGCTGCCCAATGTCAGGAAACAACTGTCTCTCCCTGACAAGCTGAGGTTCATCCCCCTCTATGGGACTGAAAATAATTTATACTCTACCAGAGTATGCTTACAATCTAGGCCCATTATTGTTATTATTATTATAAATTAGCTTAACCAGAAAACACAATTGTATATAAAAGCCTTTTCTGTGTTTTTATGTATAAAACTAATCTCCAAAAGCAAAACCAATCTGAAAACAAAGAACCATTGCCAGAAAATTTCTGATGATTCTTTGAAGGCTCACTTTTGATAAGGAAGGCCAACATTTTTTAAATTTTCTGAATGTTACTCTCTGTGGAAGCACATTCTCTGCATCTCCGCTGAAATCATGTACCTCTGATGATCTATGACACAATGAACAGTGTCCCCTTGGGCAACTTCGTATGATTTGGTGATTTCTAGATCACAAGTTGCTACAGCATGAACTAGAAGCCTATGAAGGTGATAGCTGTTTCCATCTCTCTTTCTGGGGAAGAGAGTCAAGAGACACTTTCAGCAATGAGGAACCCCACAGGAAAAGCAAACCAACAGAAATCTTTTTTAACCACATTTGTGGTCCCTTTCTTGGTGAGATGACATACACACAAGAAATCTAGTGTTCTTGCAACTGGTCACTGTCTAAGAAAACCCAGTTGATTTAAAACAAAACAAAACAAACACAACATCATATGTAATCCTTTTCACATGTTCAATGCCCTAAGCATTCAAGTGTCCCTTTTTGAAAGTTACAAATGGATTCTGGAAGTCCATGTGTATTTCTTGCAGTTATTTCCATTCAAAATACTGCTTGCATACAGGCATGTAGGATTATTTTAAGGACGAACGCATGAACTACTGTGCTGTCACAGAAATATTGTTAATTAGCATTAATTGGTTGTTTTATTTCTACATTAAGTAATGCACATTCTCCTTCCTATGCCAAGTGATACCTTGATATTCTTCGCTAAACTGATAATAACATTGGGTGCAGGAAGAAATTACTGAGTATCTGCTATGGCTCACCTTTCAAAAGCCATAGTACTGTGGACCCAGTGGCCAACAGACATTTTCGCCCACACACTTTCTCTTCAATGTTTTCTTGCCACTCACTAGCTTTTTTCCCACCCCTCTATAATTCCCTTCAAATTGTTGCTGACTTTGCAAGCCATAGGCATGGTTTTGTGCTCTGCATATCATCCGTATAGTTTCACTAAGTACATGGAACTGTGTAAGCGTCCTACTTGTGACTTTAAGGATTTTGAAGGATTGAAGACTCAAAATGCAAATGGAGCCAGAGAGCTGAAGAAAAATGGTGGGTCTCTAACACTGCCAGTCAGCCATTCATCAAGCTGGACAAAAGCTGTACGGTTTGGAAAAGCTTTTGATGAGTAGCATTAATTCAAATCTCATCCACAGACACTGCATCGGTTAATGTCTCTTACTCTGCAAGAACCAGACTCATGGATATTCATGTAGTGGCCAGTTCCTCCACCCCCTCGTCCTTGCATGCAGAAGGGGTCTGTGCAAAAGAAGGCAGCACTGAAACTTGCTGTAGGATATTTTGCTGCCAGACAGACTTCCCTTCACAGTTCTGCTAACCTCAAAACTGACCTACAGTACCCTTAGTTTTCCACTCCATAGACGCTATTACACAGCTACAGCCCAGTATGCCAAATTAGGCTGTGTTTATTCCAAATTAGGCTGTGTTTATTCCAAGAACCATTTTCACATCTAAGAAAACGACGCCTCTTGATTAAAGACTAAGACACTCTCATACAATGCTGAAAACATGCCGTTTTCATCAGCATCCCAAATCCCTGTGGATTGGTTTCTAATCTACTCTACTAATCCCTGGATACCAATTCCAAATTTGTTTCCTCACAGATGTGACTGAATCCTCTTGCTTGACCTCCTTATTTCACGTTAGCTTGACACCTTCTTTAAGTGTTTGCAACTATGACCGTTTGTGGGTGTCCTTCAGCTAGAGAAGTGTTAATTTAATCACACATCACACAAACTGTCCACAGGTACTTCAAAGGCCCAATAGGTGCTATTTCTTACCTTCACCTTTTACAACAGACTGACCCTTTGGATTCCAAATGACTGAAAAAATACGTCAGAAACCAGCACTGCAAACGAGCTGCTTGCTTTTCAAATTTCAAAAGCAAAGTATTTGTTTTTAAAAGATTTTCTAGACTTTTATATTCAACAGCCCATCATAAGCTTCTGTGACTTCATTCTACTAAGTACACTAGAACTAATTTGCCATTTGATAGTGAAGTTTCCTGGCTCTTTTTCTCATTACTTTATCCACCCTACTTGTCATTACCAATGATGATAAATAAATAGTGAATACTTGCCATGTATATACATTTACTGTGAATATTGAAATGCAGCTTTCTGCAGAGATATTAGATAAAGTTTTAGTTCATCAAATTGAACTTTGTTAGAAAATGGACACTTTGTAGCCTTACCACACTAATACAGGGATGACAAATGAAGCAAGCTGGTAAATACAAAGCTTGCTCATAACAGGATTGCACAAGAAAATACACTGTAATGACCCTGTCTTGAACATCCTGTAATAGCCCATTGTTCCTCTCTATTACTCTCATTCAGCAATTTTTTTAATTGCGGATGCATGGCAGCAAAGGAACCAAAGTAATGTTGAATCGCACGTGCACACATCATAGCCCATAACTGAGGTGAGAAAAAGACCCTGGCAAACTGAGAGAAGTTTTGAACTGTCTGTTAGCTGGATGCGGAGCCTTACAGAACAATAAAACTAGCACGGCAGCAGAAATAGGAAGATTCCTTCCCTTGCACAGATGAAGAAGAGATGCCATAGTTAGAGTCCTCCATATGTGACAACTGGATGCTTCACCTTCGCTTTTTGTGAGAAACTATGAGCTGGTTTATCACAGCAGTTACTGGCAACTTAACTGTATCATGTACTGAAACCCAATATCTGTTTTTGTTGCCAAATTAAAATAATGAATAGCAACCCTACTGTGAATTCCCGTCATACGCATAACTGCAAAGACAGATTTCTCATCCACTGAAGGAATCTTTCAATTTTTCCAAATGGTGATGTAGGTGAAGAAAGGCTTGTAACTAACCACAGGACACCTGGCTCAGATTTGTCTCTGCAGTTAGGCGGTCATGCTGAAGGTAGCATCATTCTGTCTACTGATTTCTTCACAGTTTATTTTCCTATGGGAACCACGTTTTGATTAGTTCATATATATTTTTTTTGTGTGTGCAATTTTCATTCCTTCCATCATTTTATCTCCCTTGCTACCAGATTTTATCATTTTACTGTTACTTAGTGCTCAAAGAAGGCAGAGCATCTTAGGCTTCAGAGCTGGACAACCGTTGTGTTTAAAAGCTGTAAATGTGCAAGATTATAAGAGCTTATTATAACAGCTTAGAAATCTAGGAAACAGGCTAAAGAAACTGTAAAAAGAAAAGAAAAACTTCTGTGGGACTTCTTCAGCCATTCCTGCATGGTATAATGCTATTTTTGAACACTTTGGTTTGGCAAATGTGCATTCCCTGAGGAAGCTGAGTTATCACAGGTAACTGTCTATCACATCATTTGATCTTCATTGGATAAAATGCATTTCAAAAGTATCTTTTCTCTCCTTGTCTAATCTGGTTTAGGGAGCTTATTGCAATCGGGCCCTAAAATCAGCTTTCAATCTGGGTTATTTTGGTGCTGACTTCACCCTGACTGCGTACATTTAGTCTTACAGGTGGTAGTATACATTGACATGCTCTGGTGCCCCAGTGCCCCCACAGAGATGGTGCAAGTATTTTGCCATCCTTCCAACAAACCCTGAAATACTGCCATGTCCTTCATGGGCTGTAATGTGACTCTAAGAAAAGCTTAGCATGTCAGCAGACCGTGTTATCTCTGTAGCTCTAAATAAAAAGTGCCCAGTTAAACTACATAGGCTGAATTCTACCCTTGGATTGCACGCATAGTTTTTAGAAGAGGGATCTTCCCTACAGAAGAAACTCGATTTTTACAATCTCCTGAAATATTTGGAGGGGGAAAAAAAAAAAAAGGTGCAGGCCCAGCAGCTACCCCAGTGGCTCATGTTAAAATGCATCTGAATTATGTTTTTCTACCTAGTTTCCTAGGAACTCTGACAAGAACTCTGAAAATGCTAAGATAGCACATCCAGAATGCAGGAGACAACATAAGGCTCTTGTAAGACAGTGCTGTGACTTCTGTAGTCAGCCTAAGAATGACACTGTCAAGATTTGAAGACTGCTCAAACCACATTCTTCAGTCAGAAATTAAGCATTTCCAGTATGAAAAACTGAACATGAATTTAAATGAATATAAATGAATACTCATTAATTGTACTCCAGACAGAATTGTTGGATCTTCCAACTATAACCATTATGTTTGTTTTACTGTTATAGGAAATACAAATAAACAAATTTACTACTTCTACTTTGTTCGCTGGCGTGTAATTTATGTCGATGTTAATTACTCTTATGACACAGTCAGAAAATGATAGAAGGGATTTAACCTTTCGGATCTCCCTTAGTGAGAACTGACGGAGGAGCAGGAGGTTCTGCAGTTCTGTGGGGCCATCAGAACACTGCAATAGCAGAGTTGAACCTGATGGGAGTTCTTATTCCCATGTGCTCATTGGTTTCCAAAGTTACTCTTCTCTAGGACTATACTTTTCCTTGTTTGTTTTCAGCACAAGACTTTTATTTCCTGATGCACAGACACAATTAACTGATTAGAAACATTAAAAAAATGCCTCTTTACCCACTCCTTCCAAAACAGAATTAAAAAACAACAACAACAAAAACCCCCAACCAAACAAAAAAGCAACAAAAACAAACCACCACCAAAGGAAAAAAAAAAAAGCAACAACCCTCCAAACCCCAAACTGCACTGGCATGCACATAACCACAAGAAAGGCTACAATTTAGCTCAGTGTTGAAGTACCCACTTAGTGTTAAGTATGTGCTTTTTCCGATTGCTGCTAGCTACATACAAAAAAGCCCAGTCATGGTGGCCTTCAATGTATTATGATGCAATAAACAACACATTTAATAAAAAAATAGAGAATGCAAAGCAGTGTCCATGCAGAAAGTACTTGAACGGCAATCAGGAAGGAGCCTTAATTTTGGCTTTCCTGAACTTGTTTAAACTTTTTCCCAACTGAATACTAAATCAATTTAAAAAAAGGTTACCGATCTTGATATTCAGCTATAGTACACACATCTGTTGTTCTTACGAACAGCTTTTCAAGGAAGAGGACTATGAATTTCAATATATAGTCATTTATGGAAAGGGTTCTCACCCCCAACCTTCCCCTTCCAAGAAACTAGACGCATGAAGACAGACATTTCTCTTTGAAAGGAAGGATAAGGCAGAGGTTAATTTCATCTGCATGAGCCAGTGTAGGATAAGCTGTTGGAAATACTGTCAAGCCACATTCTTAATGCCTGGCAAAGTGACTCATTCAGAGTCATCACAGGAAAGGAAGTGGAAGAGAATAAAAAACGGAACAGGATGGGGGCTTAAACAGGAGAAAGAAGTGAGAGAAAGGAAACTGAATTGTTTAAAGAGGCCTGAGGTTACAAGTTCTGTAACTAACTGATTTTTTTTAAATATCTATCTAAAATATATATATTGCACTATGCATATATATACACACACATATATATGCATGTATACATGTGTGTATTTATAAAAAACAACTTCTTTCTAGTTGAAAAGAGACATGTATTTTATGCACTGCCTTCCAAAGCTGCCTGCTGAAGTATTTGTTTCAGTACAAGAAGGCATTAACACAGTACAAGAAATAAGCAAGGATTCCCTTTAGGAACAAGTTCATAACAGTTATGTTCCTATTCCATACAATACGGAATCCATAGACTATTGAGTTATAAACTTAGGTTAAAATCCACAAAAATGCAACAAACACATTGTTATACTATTCTCGAAAGAAACACTGTGCAACAAACAAGCCTTTTTTTCATTAAAAGAATACAGCATTGACTTTCTTATACTAGCAACTTGGTGCAATGTGAAAAAGTTTATCTTCTCCAAATATTTTTACTGTGAACTTTGTAAAATTACCCCCCTATCATGTCAATTTTTAAATTTAAATAGAAACCAGTATGTGGACTGTTTTAATAAATAAACACATTACTTGTGCAACTAGAATTTCTATTGAAAAAAAGAATAATTTTGATTCCCAGAGGAATGACAAAAGCATTTTTTAATATCATAAAGGCAATGTCCAACTGATTCCCAGCTCTCCATGCTTCAGATTTGACACCTACAAGTAAAACTTCTTACTGAACAGCCCAATGCTGATGTTTCATCGTTCATGTTCAAATGGATACTCAGAAAGACTAATACACCTGTTAAATCACATAATTAAAACAAGACATTGAAAAATGAAAATGGCATGGTCAAAAAACTATCCTGGAAAAATATATATATCCTGGAATAAATACATTTGAATTCAACATCTCACCTCCCAAACAAATTTGTTATCTGTTTGTGAAATGCCTTATTTAATCCCCAGAGTGACACCTACTGGATTTCACTAACAGAAACAAGAGGGCAGATATCCCCATTATACAGAACATTTAAGGATAATCAGTGCAAAAATATGCCCTTTTATTAAAAAAAAAAAGAAGTATAAAGTCACATTTTTTGCTCCATTTAGGACAGTAAACAAACACATAAATGCAACCATAGAGGAAAGTAGTATGACAGCTAAAGCTCTTATTCATGCCTGATGCATATATTTTTTTATTTCTATCTAGGAAGGACTACCCAGCCCAACAACACTCGGAGACAAACTTTATGCATATCTGATAATATTGATGGAAAAAAAAAAAAAAAAAGCCTAAAACATGCGAGTTTGTGTAGAACAAATACATCTATTTCTCACTAAATCTTTTGCTTTATTTTAATGAAACTCTACCAGCACTGCAACTATTAAAATAAAACAAAACGTAATTCAAATGAATTTCTAAGATTTTATCACTGTAATAGGGGAGAAAAAAAAGTGAGGTACAATGTAAAGAGTGACACCTTATGCCCACATAAGCATCAAGGGTGTAGACTTTTCAAGCTCATAACTATCAAAGAATATGTTGAAAGGAATATCTTTTTAGTTCCTAAAAACTGTATCTTCAGCCTAAATGCAGCTGATAGTATACCACAGTATTTGAAGTAGCAGCTTTGAAAAAAAAAATCAAATTCACTAATCACAGTGTTTAGTTCCTTGTCCTTGGTATTATATGGGAAGTCAGACTGGTACGGTTTCATTAAATAAAACTGTCACTAACTTTGTTTAGGATTTTTTTTTTTTTTTTAAATAAAGGCTGCATGCTCCATGGCATAAATCCAGAAATACAACATTGATTTTTTTTTCAAAAATTCAATTAGTATCTTAATTGTCAGCAGCAGCTTAATAGTGGCCAAAACTGCCAGTAAACCTTGGGTGACATCTATGATATATTAAAAGGTAACAGCTTCAGAGAGACATACAAATTTACACCAGTTAAGAAACTGTTTTTGTTTTCTTGTAGTAAATACATTGCTACTCTCATGCAAAGTCTTTTTTTTTTAATGCATTACATTTATTTAAATGGATTTCAAATGCATCTTTCCAACAAAAAGCAACTCTAAATAAATCATTTCTGTTCTTTTGGACAGCATATACTGCAGCAATGATTGAAAGTGTTTGCTCAGAACTAGGGCAGAAAAAGAATGACTTTGCTGGGAAAATGTAAACAGTATAAACAAGCTTGGGAGACTAAGACAGATATGCATGAGAGATAATAGTGAAAACAAAACCGACTGAAAATGCTAAAATTTAGTCTTCCAGTTCTGTCTTGATTCTAAAATAGGACAAAAAGAAAAAATGCTGCTAAAAGAAAATACTCTAACGGAAATAAATTTAATAGGAAGATCTTGTATTGTACTGCACTGGCTGTGGAATTCTCCATGAAAATAAGTCAGAAGCTAATGTCTGCTGTTCTTTGTGCAATGTATTACATTGAATGGCTTTTTTATTCTGATATTGTCAACACACTAGCATTGCCAATATCAGTACAAAAAAGAAAAAAAAAAAAAAAAAGGTGGGCTTTGAACACCCATGGAAAGCTTTATCCTTTTTCTTTTAAATATTAAAACAACATTCAAATGTGTTCAATTTAAAATGCTAACACTCATGATTCACAGCTTTCTAAACAAAGAATAAGGTTACTTTCTAAGTCATTTTCAAAACATGTATGTTCCCTATTTAGCTGATACATTAAGAATAATAAAAATCAGAACAAGATAGATATATTGTACATATGTACGTAAACAATAATATGAGGATATAGCTAGCTCCAGAACGCTGACAATTTGCTACAACAGTTACATGAGCAACTAAGCGACTGTTTTCAGTAAGCGCAAAGCTCAGCTGAGCAAACTCCTACATATGAAACCCAATGACAGAGCTACACACGCCTTTACACCAGGGGTGACCGTAACACTGAGGTAATGCCCATATCGTGTACGTGCTCCGTAGGAATGACTGCTGATCGGAAGCACAGAAGGAGTTTTGCTAGCAGATCAAGAACACTGTAAACACATTGGGAACAGATGGGAACAACTTCTTAACAAGCAATTCTATTTTGTTTTCCTAACTGTAGGCTTGGACTTCTCATTGGAGAAATTCCTCCAATCTCCTTCATAACAGCTAATGCTATGTTCAGTACTTACCATAGAAGTGATTAGATATATACTTTTAAAATATCATTGTGTACATTTTATTATTAAAAACATATTGATAGCAATAGTTCCTTCCAAATAACTGGACTGGCTTGAATCCTTTATCTGTATGATTTCATAGACTCTTGTGGGCCCAGTCCTACCCAGCTCTTGCACACGCTGAAGTGCTGTTGGAAGCAGCTGACTTACTGGAATGCACAGAATATAGAACTAAGTAATTATATTAGCAGCAAAAGGAACATATCAGTGCTTTCTTCCCTTGGTTTTGCTCTTAATTGTATCCTTGTCTAAATCTGGATTACAGTACTCAGCCCACAGAACAATACTGCTTTCCCTGAGTAGGCCCCGTTATGTAGCCAGGTAGGTCACTAGTCACCAAGAACAAGACACGCAGATTTGTGTTTTACAACTTGAGCGCTGAAAAATGATAGAAGTTATCAAAAAACAGCTGCCATTAGATTACAGTATGCCAGTTACTGGATGGATAATGTCTGTAACCACATTAAATAATTCCTTCACCAAAAATACCCACATTGAGGAATATCCTGCCCTTTGACAGTCAGTGGAAAAATTCCCACTGACTCTCAGCGGGTCAGGATTTCAACAGTTGTGCTGTATCAGGAAAAGCCTATTCAAAGGGACAAACATTACATTTCTTAATGCAGAGCACGATTCCAGCTGATCAGGAATTCAAGAGTACAGCAACATGTGAACAGGACAGACATAATCCAATTCTCGAACTTGCAACTCGCGCTATATATTCAAGTACTCAGTTTTGTACACTAACAAGTGCAGTGAAATGTGCAACATCGTTATCCTGTCATTGTCTTTGCTTAATCTGAAAATAATGTAGATTCTGGCATCAGACCTGTATACATGTGTCTTAACACTTCACATGCAGGCAGTGCCACCACAACCTAAAACAATTACTTGAGAAGAGCATAAGGTAAGAACCTTAATCATCTAGCTGAAATGCTTCTGAAGACAGTTGTTCCTACTGCAATGATCATTAAAACAGCATGAACATTTTTTCTCTAGTGCCATCGTGTTTGATTTAGTACCACCAAGTGCCTTTTGTGCTGAAGATTTTCAAAGCTGGATAAAGACTTTGGGATTGCCGCTATATGCAGTGAAGTCAATGACAGTTTCAGCAGATTGCAGAAGTAAATACTGTGGAAATACAAATCAATACTTTTAATTGAGCATTTCAGATGGTGTAGCAGCACGTCTGTTTTGAAAGAAAACACACAGATTCAAATCTGGTCTCATTCACGTTTATCCAGAACTAGTGTGTCTCCTTTCAACCCACTGAAAGGACCTCGAAGCACAACAATCAGGCTTTTTAGCACATTACCAATCGGAACGGTTTTAAATCATTATATACATTATTACTGCAAATGAATGACAAGATCCCCAGGACGCACAATATGACTGGAAAGCCTTGTCATTGGCACAACTATAAGAGCAAAGTCTTGCCCCAAAGTATTTGGCGCAAGTTTATTAAGGTAGAGAGCAATAAAAACTCAGCTAATTTTATTATTATTTCAATCTCAGCCCCTATAAAAATATACGGATGACTAAATGAATCATTGCAGATCAAATCCAACTGTGATTTAAAACTTGCATTGTTTCTTAGCTATCCCTCAGAAATAAGATTTCTTTTCCTAATTCTACAGATCCATCGCTTACACAGACAGGCAAATGACTAGATGGGGATCATCTTAATAATACAACCGTACTTGTAAAAACAGAGGATACTGCATCAGCTTTGGAAAGATGAAGAAATGGCATGACTCTCTTAACTCTGTACTGGAAGGCACAGAATCACACCCTTCCCACTGGCCAATAGTTTCCCAAGGCAACGAAACAGTAGACAACCACCCTTCAATAAATCAGTTTGGTGCGTGTGGGAAAAATCTCAACAGTAACACCCCGGCACAAGCACAAGCACTAAACTCAGGCTAACCTTTTCTCAAGCAAATAGGAAGTCCAAACAAAACAGGAGCTTCATCTTTTCAGTCATGTAATTACAACACAAAACCTAATTATGAAATAACTCAAATATGATCTCTTTCCGGTATAATAACGTCAATAAGATTAAAAGAGTGTTCAGTCAGAAAATTTAAACCGCTTCATCACCTAATTCGTCCTCTCTTGAAAGAGCTCCAGTTGCATTGAATTAGTCTTATGGACCCTTTTCAAACCCATATGCCTCTAATGCTCTCCAGATGCAACGATAGAAATTTGGTTAGCTAATATTACGGTTTTAGGCAGAATCCTTTAAGTGCTGATTAGGGTATTTTTATCTCCCTTTCTCCCTATTTATCATTGATCACTTCCTCGAGGATATATTAAAGCAACACAAGTTATAAAATCAGCTCAGCATTTCGCTCATACCCCTTTCTCCCCACAGATTACATATGACACGCTGAGGTTAACGCAAATGCATGCAAACACGCACAACTATTCCGAACAGATGTAAGACTCAGTGCATTCAGATGGCACAAAAATACCGTTCTCGGGTAAAACAATGGAACTGTTTTGATCTGTACTCACCGCACCGAGCGTTCAGGACTAGAGCAGTTTGACTTCCCTGTCCAGCGAGGGAGAGGAGGGACGCTCGCTCGCCTCCCCCCCGGCCGGCTGGGAGCGCTGCGCAGCCCGGTCCCGCCGCGNCCGAGCTGAGACGCCCGGCGGAGCAGCGCTGCTCTGGCAGCGGCGGGAGCGGCTCAGCTGGTGAGTGAGGAGCGGCGGCGGCAGCGAGACATCAGAGCTTCCTGTTACATCACCGAGACCCCGCCCGCAGCCCGCGTTCAGTTACTCGTCGGGCTCAAATGGCACGTCCCAGGGAAGCCGGGGCTCTCCCGGTGTTTCGAGGAGCTGCCCGAGCCCTGCTGCTCGCCCTGCGCTGCCTGACGCCCCGCTCCCGCTGGGCGGCTGCTCGCCCGCACCTTTCCCGAGGACGGCTCGGCTCGGCTCCCCCG
>VXAA01006133.1:733829-810188 GCA_013399115.1 Anseranas semipalmata
CGCGGCGCTGCCACCTGGCGCCTGCCCGCGCCCCGCCGCCCGCCCTCCTTCCCCGGGCCCGCAGGGAAACGCCTGCAGCCCAGCGGCCCCCGCCGAGGCGAGGAGTCGGGAACGCTGCGAGCGTCTCCTCCGGCCGTGACGCCGCCCCGGGACAGGGCGCGTTTGCCCATCTCACGCACGGCCGGCGAATGACGCAAGAGGCCGGTGAAAAACATCCTCGGTAATCGAATTCCGATGTGGCATTGCCACGGGTTCAAAAGAGACTATGGGATAAACAAACCAAGGAACCTTCTGCCACTTGGTAGCGTATTGCCCGCGAATAAAATGGTCGAGTTCATATTTAAACACTTGATATCCATAAATGTATATCCAAACGCAATTCTTTCTCAGGAGATACCGCTAAAAGCCAGCAGTTATGAAACATCACCCTTATGGCCACATGAAAATGTTTGAAAGGTAGATTCTAGAAGGATAAAGACAAACTATAAATAAATGTCACCAGTTTTGAAGGAGATGGACTGGAGATGCAGGAGAAATGCTGGTTTAAATAGAAAGAAAAGAGAAGCAAGGGACAGAACATAAGAGTAACAGAAAAGAAAAGGGCAAGGCTGTAAGAAATGGGAGGAAAAAAAAAAAAGATGAATTCAAAGACTTTAAATTATTTCTCAAAGACATTTTTTTTCATCACTAGACTGGACTGAGGACACATAACAAGTTATACATGGAAATTCACCAAGCCTCTGTAACTTCATTGCTTTGGCTTGCTGGCTCCCATGGTACAAGATGGGAGAAATGTCATGGCAACATGCATACGTCCTCCAAAGCAATGAGGGCAGATTCTGGAATGAAGTAACTGGATGAATTTATTCTAGTTAATGGGAAAAGTACATAATCACTGGTAGCTTGTTAGCATAGCTCTACATTCCAACCTCTTCACCATTCTGACATCTCCCCCTCTTTTCCTTGTGTTATGGCCCAATTATTCCCCCTCCTACATTCATCCTTTAACTGTCTTTGAGAAATGCACAGATCTTTTTCGTATTCTTGCATGTGGTTGTTCTGTGGATATTGAAGATACAGGAATTAAAAGAAGTGAATGAACGAGAAGGACATAAAAGGAATTTCTTGTGGAGTTAATAAAGATACAATCAGATCACACTTCATTTTGGACTTCTTATGGGAACAACTGATTCAATGCACGTTAGAGCTACACAAAAACAAGACAACAAAGACTGGGCTGGATAACTGGTATGGTGGCCAAACCCAGTACCCCCACCAAACTTCTGATTATAACCAAATCTTTTTTTTTTTTTTCATAGTCTATAGCATGCCAGTTTTCTTTCTCATTGCACTCTAAGCAACAAGCCTAAAAGATGAATCTCTTTGTAATGGTTTCTTGGTTAGTAGAGGTAATTAATGTTGAGATGTCATAACTCTGTAGTCTTTTTCTGCCTCAGCAAGGACAGAATAGATCCCCCAATAGATACTGTGTTTATCCCTCTTACTACAAAATGAATGCATGTGACATTTCCTTATTACAGTGTAACTAGGGGGTAGGAGAGCACGCAGTACCTGTTAGTCCTCTCTTAGCTACAGCAGTTCTGGGAGAAGAGAAGGCTGCACAGCGCAACTGAGCACACTCAGTGAAGAGAACCTGTTAGTTTTCAGGAGAGCTCAGCAAGCGGGAGACTTAGAATGGGAAGCAGCCAGACAGCCAGGTTTCTGCAGGGACAGAAAGGACGATATGTGTACAAACAAATGGCAATATGTGTACAAACAAATGCATCTATTCTTTCATATGTACTTATCTTTTAACTCTTTTACTTTAACCTGAAACCATACACATAGAATGTCCTTACTGAGTCCCTGAGCTGCTGGAGAAGGAGTTGCACTGAATTCAGGTCTGTGTCCACTCCTCAGTACATCACACTATCTAGCGATTACTTAAATTGTAATACTGACAGTCCGTGGGAAATTATTATAACTAAGACTGGAAGATTAGTTATTTTTACTGCCTTCATCATAAAGTTTATACAAGAAAAGGTGCAAACACCTGTGAACTCACTTGCATTCTTAGCCAGGCAGACACAAGCCAGTGTCAATGCAGAAACAGGGTAACTGTGGCATTAATGGGGCGTTCAGCCCACTGTTAAGTCCTGCCCCTCCTGTACCTAGTGTGCCTAAAGCAACTTCTGCTTTAGCAGGCTATGTGCAGTACTGTGCTAAGTTGAGTGGAAAGGCCTAGGAGCCATTTAAACCATGGGCTTTCCACTTGTCTGCGATGACAAATTCTGGCTGGCCCAAGTACTTAACTTGCTGCTCTGCTCCTGTGTGGTGCAACTCACATCTACAGACTTGATTCCAAGTCTGCGGAGTACAGAGGATACCTGGAGAGTAAGGTCAATAAAAACGGTGAACTAGAACTGCAAGGTGTCAAGCTGGAACTGAACATAGTGGGTAATGACACTTGCACCAAACTAATCCTGTGAAGAACTGACACTGCAAGTCATCAGCAGTCTATGGAGATTATAGGTTTCCTCTGTCAGAACTGCACTTGTCTGATTCACATAGTTACCGCAGTTTAAGTCTGTGGTGCTCACACATTTTATATGACAAGACTCTACATAAGTATTTTTTATTCTACATTTCAGTTTCGTAAGTATTCTTCAAATCACACTTAATAGATCCTAGATTAAGAGAGTCATGAGAGGACTTAGGCACCAGAAATGAGAATTTCTGTATAAAAAACTGACTTTTACTTACCCCCCCTCAGATATTTAGAATGCATAAATGCTCTCATTTTCAGCAGTAAAGATTAGCTTCTTTGTGGAGTTAGTCCAATGTTCATCAGGCATATAAAAAAAACATAGTTTTTCTGAAATCACATGCAATTCATAGTGCTCAGGCAAAGGCAGGTTAGTTAACGGATCATTTATTATTCTATCTTTGTTGTCCTTGCTCCTTGCTGTAGTGTCTGAGTCCCTCACATCTATTTTGGATATTTATTCTCACACTGCCTCTCACAAACGGCAGTGTAAGCATGCTCAGTAGTCTTAAGCACAAAGAGAAAAAGCGATACATAAAAAAAAAATCAGCATCAAAGAAGATAGAAGGGTATTTTTGAAAATCTATCCTATCTTCTGTTTCATAGGCAGCAAGGCACTTCTGAGAACCTTACTAGGAAACCAACTACTTTTTTCTTTTTTCTTTCCTGTAAGAAAAATATCATGTTAGAAAAGATCTACCCAAGATCAGAGAGGTGCCTTGGAGAAGGGCAGGAACTGAACCACTGTCTAATGTCAGTCTTAAAACAAAACCATCACGAACAATGACAACAAAACAAAAACAAACAGAAGCAAAAGACACCCAAACAAACAAACTTAAAGTCAACTGGAGAGGAAATGTACTGTTACCTCTAAAACAGCTGTATTCATTTCTTCAGCTATGAATGGGATTTGTTTTCTTTTTTTTCAATAATACATATTTATGGAAATTAACTTGCTAGTCATGAGTCTACCTCAGTAGCAAAGATAAAAATCAACAAACCCAACAAATATATTTTAATTTTTTGTAAATATCTGTCACATTGTTTCACACGTTTACGACTTCAACATCCTCTTTGTTTTGGTGGGTTAATTCTGATTCACGTTCATTTTACAATAGCCTAATTCTGTGCACTTCAGTGGAGTTCCATCTAGCTTGCATAACCTAAAATAAATCTGATTAAAACAAACCCAGTGCCTACTTCCTCTTTTTATCAGTAGACTTATCTTTTAATCTAAGATGGAAATAATCATGCTTGACAAGTGATTGCTCTTTGACAAGCATTATACTTTTTTTAAGCACCAAAATAGATTTCAGAAAAGAATGGGGAAATAAAGTATATTTGAATCTTGCCTACTTTTTAATCATTATGAGTTTTACACCCACATAGCCTATTCTGTCCTGTTTCAGCTCGAGCAATTATATAGTCAAATTACATTTTAAGAGCTCTCTTCCAAAGTACAAGGTAATGTTTATTAACATGAATGAGGCATACATAATAAAAATACAAACAGCTTAATAATATGCAATCAAAATAATCAGTACAGTACATATATTTAAATGGTATAAACTAAAGGTTTTCATTCACAGGTGAAGAGCAGTTTACTTCCCATTTCCATAAAAATCAAAGTTGTATTCTTTCAGGGATGATTTCCTTTCCCACAGCCTTTACTGATTGTTTCTTTTTCTTCTTCTTGATTTTTATTAATCTTCTTTCACCTTTTTTTTTAATGAATCCTGAAGGTAAAATGAAAAAGAAAGTTAAGATGCTATATGACATGCATTCAAGATAATCAGAAATGAGACATCTTGTTTTCAAGAAATATTCTTGAAAAAAGAAAAAAGAACATTTTGTCTTACCTAAAGTCTTCATTTGCCTGACCAAGGTCAAGTTGTCTGTTCTTGTACACAGTATTTTAGTGTCCATCCTTCTCTCTCTAGCTCTCTCTTCTGATTACCAGTTGCACTTTGCTAAGGCTTTCAACTATTACATTTTATCAGGCCAAATTACTACCAAAAGCTGCAAGAATGTTTCAGCCCATAGACTGCATAGTATTTACCTCTTGTGATAGTCTGTGGCAATATCAGTTCCCGTACCTTTCTTGCAGATCCTCAAACATGACTTTCTGGAGGTGAAATTATTTTCATTCCCACCACAACCACTGTAGTTAAATGGGCGACATCTTCCAGTTGCGTAGTTGTAGAAAAATCTTGTCTCTTTAGCTCTACAAAGTCCTCTGTCCATAGGAGTCATGCACAAAGAAGGCATAGCGGGTGGTTCTAGAAATACCAGGAAAAATAAGGTTAGAGACAACACTGTCATTTACCAGTTTTCTGTTCTGTTGGTATTTTATATGAGATTTGAAGCTTTAAGAACTTAGACATTTATATGAAATTTACTGGCAAATTTAATTCTGTTCTCCTGAAAATCCAGATATAGTGTAGATGAGCATCTGCCATTTTATGACTACCAAAAATATCAGTTAATGATATTAACACTCTCTTTGATTTTCAAAAGCCAACAAAACCTTACCTGAAAGCAAGGTTTGTTTCCTATATATTTAGTGTTAAAATTGTTATTTCTGTGGTAGGAGATAGTACTCAAATTCACTTAGGGGAGTTTCAAGTGAACTACTTGTAGTAGAACACGAAGTAAAATAAATTAAACTTGGACAGCTTTAAAAATATGGTAAATATTTATGATAATGAAATGAATTTTCCTAATTACTGCTAGACATTCTGAAATCAAATAGAAGGTAAAAGTATGCAGCATTTCTGATGTAAGATTTAATACCTTAATATTGGGTTCATTGCATGAATATAGAAAGCTTGACATAAGTAATAAAATTTGGTCTACTGGAAAACACTGAGTAATCATGAAGAAAAAGTTTGTAAATCGCAGAATAACAAAGGATCAAAGGTGAAAAGTTAAGTGCACAAAACAACTGTGATGCTGGTGCTTTAGTGCTGCTAGGTTTTTACCATTCCAAGGAGCAGGCTGATGTTTTGGTTCTTCAGTGTTGCTGCAAGTGAGAGCGTGAGAACTCAAACACTGGAAGATGAACCTGAGGTATCTGAAGTACCTGGAAACTGGAACAAGTTCAAGAAGCTCACCCATGCTCACCTGGAGAAACTCCATCATCTATCACCCTGGAGTGACTCATATACAAAATTAGAACTGACACATCGCTGCTGTACAGGAAGCAAAATAATGAATGGGAACCATTAAACCATCAGTTACAGGGGACCCAAAGGAGTGCCACTTTCCTACAAGAAGTAGGAGAGTTGAGATAACTGAGATCTGAATGCCTAAATGGACAGGTGAACCTAGTCAGATGCCTGACTTGAAGTTAGAAGCCACGTAGCTGGCAAAAGTGGTTCAGAGGAAAGTTAAAATTTTAGGGAATAACCTGGGTTACAACAGGGCTGAAGGCATCCTCTTTTCAAAAAAGTGAGAAACAGATGAGTTACTGAAAGCAAGAAGTTAGGAATTAACTTGGGCAAATCAAGAGGCTGACAAGAAAATAACCAAAAAGAACATGATACATTTTGCTTGTCTTGCACATATTACACCTGCTGAAAAAAGCTTGCCTGCTAAGTATAATAGCTAAACCAGCATGGTGAAAAACTGTGAAAAATTGCCAGGACAGAAATAGAAAGGTAATTTACAGAAAGCTAAGACAGGAAAATGAAATTATTAATATATTTGAAGCCATGTTAGCAACAGTGTACTACTATTCAAAAAGAATCCTGTAAATGCAAAAACTGAGTCATGAGTTGGTATTTCAAGATAGATTAAATTAATTTCAGGTTATAACATGAGTACTAATTAATTTCTTTTGATACCTGTGACTTTATTGCAAGAGTAAGGTTCACTCTCGATCCAGAGTAAGTGCCCACAATGTGATACAATGGATATTAAATCTACTGTTTTATTCATAATGAAGATGGTAGCTAAATTAACTATTGCAATGTTTTTGGTACTGGCTCCGAGAACTCCTGTGCCTAGAAGTAATTTCACCCAGATCCTAGCTGGAGAGGAAATTAGCTTTCAAAACAAATGTTCAGCAACATTAAAGAAAACAAAAACCAACATGCTTACCTATTTTAACCTGAAAATTAGTGTACAAAAAGAACAAAATAGAAAGGCTTGCCAGTGACGAAAGAGGCAAGTGGCTTAGGTTTGTTAATTATAACAGAATTTAAATATATACCTGTCATACAAATTACTTGTCTGGTATGTGAATTTTCTAGAGAGACTCCAAAGTCCACTCATGAAGTCCACAACTATTATAAGCTTTTTGAGCCAAGGAGCCAGTGATGTGGTGATTGATGAATAAGGACTACCTATGTATGTATGAAGCAACTGGCAGAGTGGCATCCAAATGTTATTCAGAAACTGTCTTGTACTATTTCTAAAAGTAATATCGTTCTTTGTCTAGATCATTAGACAAATGCCCCATATACAAAAACACTATTCCCATTTATCTTCATTTTCAAAAGATCTGCACATTCTTTACACTCACAGAAGCAACCAGCTCATGACGAAAACCTCTTAATTTTGCCATACAGCAGCCATTTTTTTCCAACAAAACAGTATATTAAAATAAAATTAAATTACTTTATTTCCTGCCTGCTGAGAATCATAAAAATTGTGAATTTATTTTAATATACTGACCACTAAAAGACCTATTAACTTGAAGTTACTGTAAACATAAAATATGTACTGTGTCATGCCCAGCCCAACATCTCCGTTGGCATCTAAAAGCCTGTGGGCCAGTGTGTTAACACAGTCACTGGGAGCATTAGATCGAGAAAAGTTTTCTCTGTTCAGCCCCAGCTTATAATGCTGTACTTATATGATATTACAGTAAGTTTTGCTATTATGCCTATTCTTGAGTTTCTCTCTCATATGTTTTGGTTTTACAACCTCATTTTTCTATGAGTTGTTGAAATGTTTTATCTCCCGCTTTTTCTATGAAGGGAGGAAAAAAAAAGAAAGAAGCAAATCCCATAACTGACAAAACTACACAGAGATGACAGGGTACACACTAAAAACAGTAAACCCAAAACAACAACAACGAAACAAACATTACACATCCCACTCTCAGAATTATTTTGCCCTAATCTAGTCATTGTAGGTCTATGAATTAATTACAGATGTCAACTTTATTGAGAGAGTACTTGAGACAGAAAAGTTTTTAACTTCCCTTTGTTCTCAATTTAGATCGCATTTTAGCTATACAATTTTTTACAGTGCATGTAGTATTATTCGTTACATTACATAAATCATTACTTGTTAAGATCAGTTAGATCATATGAACCCCAAAATTCATAAATGGCATGAAATGCTTTCTAATTTCATTACACATGGAACTACCTGGTATTTACACTGACAGCCACAGGCCTTAAGACACTGGCTTTGTCCATGTGCCCATGCTATTCTGTTTATCCAAAATACCTCATTTAAAGAGATTTTAAATATCCAGTTGCAAGCTCATAACCTGGGATTTGCTATGCATATTATTTGCCAAAAATATGTGACAAAAGTCAGGTCATGAGTGGGCAAGGCAAAAAAAAAGAATTTACAATTCATATAGGCAAATGACAAAGCTTCCAAGCTGAATTAGTCAAACATTTTCCAAAGGTAAAGTTTTCTTTTGGAAAATGCTGATACAATGAAGTACAAAGTGTTCCTCAGAAACATGACAACTCCATTAAAATAAGACCTTGGAACCCATCTTAAGTGGAGTTTGGGAACTGGAACTCTCACCACTCTCTACAGGAGCTTTTCAAATATGCTTCAGGTTTTACAACAGCAAAACAGTGTAGATGGGTTTGTTTCTTCTTTTGCTGATGATGCAGATGTTCAGACTGATTTTGTTTTGGTGAGAGAGTAAGATCCAAAAATACAATATCTAATATTTTGTTTCTGAAAAATTAGGTAAACT
This sequence comes from Anseranas semipalmata, assembly GCA_013399115.1. Taxonomy (NCBI): domain Eukaryota; kingdom Metazoa; phylum Chordata; class Aves; order Anseriformes; family Anseranatidae; genus Anseranas; species Anseranas semipalmata. The sequence continues at coordinate 742,325 of VXAA01006133.1, forward strand.
AATTACATGAAATAAGCAGTAAATAAAAAAGGCTATTGTTCTTACCTATAAAAATACTACAGTATCTTACCCGTCATTGCTACCTAGAAATCTTTTAAAGTCCATGGTTTAAGATTTAATTCTTAAAATACAGCCTTTCCTTGAATCCCCTCTCTGATGTAAACAGATGATATGGACATACTTTGGAATCTCTGTAACATGCATATACAGATATGGACTCATTTATCAAAAATAATCTCAACCTTGCTTTGCAACAAAAATCATTTTCCCTGAGGCTTAGCTGGGGTTGAGATGTATGAAAATGAAGTGTTAATCATAACACAAAAGAAGCCTGGAATTATCTTCATAGGCCAGATGAATACCATGCTTACTGCATTCTCTTTCGCTAAATGCGGGTGTGTAACATTCATGAAACTTCAGGTTTTCTGCCATATTTTTATATATGCAGACTTCAGTTTCTCATTTTGGTTACAGCAGAGAGATAATAAAAGAATCTTCAAGGAGACAAGCTATTACAAAAATAATGACTCATCTGCACTTGACAGTACTCTATAAGTATAAATTGGTGCAGATCCATTACAGCAAATATAGCTGTGTCAATTGATATCAGCAAAAGATATGGCCCTGACTGTAAGAAATAATAACAGCTGCTGTTTCTGTGTGCCATTCCATACTTGCTGAGTGGAAAACTGACTTTTGATCTTGCATCCCACTTAGATTTCACAAGTCGAATGTAGAGTATAGCACTTGTAATTTCGTACCATAGATCACTTCATGTAACCTAAAAATGAGAGGCGTGATTGTTGGCTTCGCTTTCACTTCCCCAGAACTTGTTCTAGATCTTACAGCAAAATAAGACCGGAACAATATTGACTCTCTTCAGCAAGTTCATTGCTGAGAGAGAACACCAGAAGTCTTGTGTTTATATGCAGAAAAAGTTAGTTTCTCTTGGCCATGGAAGAGTTTAATTTTCTGAAGATCAAGAACTTTGTCATACAGAATCACACACACACAGAATTGTTCAGGTTGGAAGAGACCTCCAAGATCACCTAGTCCAACCTCTGACCTAACTCTAACAAGGCCCACACTAAACCATATCTCTAAACCATATCTCTAAGCTCAACATCTAAACGTCTTTTAAAGACCTCCAGGGATGGTGACTCAACCACTTCCCTGGGCAGCCCATTCCAATGCCTAATCTCATGATATGAGATTAGTAGATTTCCAACAGTTATACATACCACCAACAATATGTGTTTTTTTCTTGAAATCAAGATGAAATAGCATTTGAACTGCAAGGTAAGGTGTTCTATAAGGGACAATTCCTTGTCATTTTTTTAATGGTGGTCATGTATTTGAAAAAATAAGCTACATAGCCAGGCCCATATGCAAAACAGATGTTATGATAGCAGACCAGCTACTTCGCCTGTGCTTGAGAAGATGAGAATCAGCCACTCCACCCTAAGCAGTCCATTCTGACCTCATATGTGCATAAGTAGATTCTCCTCCCTCCCTGAGGGCTATTGGGAGTCACTGTGCGCATCTGTGTGAGACAGCTCCACCTTACAACTTCAGATACACCCCTGCCTCTAGGAACAGCAGGAGTGGAAGCTATGTTCTCCACATCCCTGTGGAGAAATCAGCTGTCTGTTTCAGCCCTACCATTTCCTTGCCATGAAGTGGGATTGCACAAAACACAGGATTTTAGCCCATCCCAGAAGCCTGAAAGGTAGAGGCACATGAAAAGAACGGCAGCAGGTGTCTGCACGGGGCAGGCTAGTGTAAGACAAACAAAGGTTATACAGTAGGGAAGAAACTGTGAGGTCTTCAGACTTTCCATTGAAACTCATCAGTCCTTCCAAGGTCATGTTTCCTACCTGACCCATTCTGTTACACTGATTCTACCTACCCTTTTTACTCCAGCTTTTCTTCCACCAACCTTCCAGTCTTCTGTCCTTTCTCTTACCCTCATCTCTCTCCTGAAATCTGCTCTACCACAAAATTCACTACTGCTGATACAACCAAGAACCCTTCATTTTTTCAGCTTCCTCTAAGAAAACACAGTGAAGAATGCCTCTTTGCTTGTATAGGTCAGTTGTTTTGGGGATCTGGGGGATCATACGATGAGTAAAAACCTTCAGGGAACATGTACACTCTTATGTCCCTAGATTTATTACCAGACCTTGTATCATGCAAATATTTTTCAGTAAAATAAGCTCCCAAAAGGCTTACTGGTTTTTATTCAGTCATTTTAACAACAGAGTGCATCGATGCTTTCTATGTGGTACACAACCCAGCTACCTCAGAAACTTACCTCAAGCCAACAGTACACGTGATCATAGTGCAGGCAAAATAAATAGAATACAACATACATTTGATCTTTATTAGATACAATTCTAAGCGAAGAGCACAGGAATGTTATCCTACATGCCCATTATCTTACAGACCATATAATACACGAAAGCATTGATGAATTTGTAAACCATCATTCAATTCCCAAAAGTACAAATAAGTGTAAATGCAAAAATAAAATAAACAGAAATACTTGATAAGAATGTTCAGTCTTTTCCCAACAGTTTCTTGTTTCCTCTTGCATAACTGTGGATCATAAAAATGACATGCTTCAAATTCAATCACCCTTTACAGTGTCAGCAAGTACTAGCAATCTATAGTGGACAGTCCTCAGCTGTAGGAACTGTAAAAACCTCTATAATAAAGGTCCAGATTCTCATCTGCATTATACTACATACTAGTGCAAAAATACCTCGAAGTAGACATGAAATGCTCACCTTGACTATAATCAAACCATGAACTAAGTTTAATATGGCCTTAACAATAATAAGATGGCCTTAACAATAATAAAAATGTATTACGATAAATACATCGTGCTGTATTCCAAAATCCAAATACGATTCTTTCTTAGTGGGTAAAAGGAGCTTTAAATGCTCTGTCAGTTATATCCCTGGAAAAGTATTTATTTTGAATAAAGGAACTCTGCATCACTGCTTTTGGTCTTTAAAGTTCTATGTTTATCAGACCTTCATGAAGGACATACCTTCATAAGAGGACAAAGTACAATCAGTATACCACTTGCTGATATCTACAGAAGATCTGTAAGTAGCAGTATAATTCTTTGCTTTGACTTTCTCTGCTTATCAAAACTATTCACATAGATGGAAACCCATTCTTTAGTCTCAGATACATTGGAAAATGGGTGGAAATGGCAAAGCAACCCAAAGTGCTTATGAAAGACTGAGACCTAAGAACTGCAAAAGCAAATTCTTACCAAAAAAACTGGGGAACTGCTTGCTCTCTTCCTCTGGGGAGCTACTGTTCACAATACGGGATTCATCCTCATTTGGAGCAGTTGGCAACAAATTTACTAAAAGGAAAAAAAAACCAGTGAAACAGTAAGTGATAGGTTATCTAGACCCAACAAAGTTCTGAAAATAAACTATTATTGGTACCCATTTGCATTGCTCCCTGTTGGTATTAATACCACTAGAAGGGAGCATTCCTTCAAGTCCCAAAGGCATAGGAAACCGATACTCTGAAGCAACTTTGGGATGGACTCCTTTTTCTTCTTTATTTATGTAAGATTTAAATCAAACATGGTTTGGTAAGGTTGTTATTATATTACTAGCACACATTCTAACCTTTGCAACTATACCCCCTTTTTAAAATACATATTATTACTGACAGATCGGCTATGAAGCTAGTTTTCCTGTTACTGGCTCATTATGCTTATGTATTTCAACTGACACATATATCCTCAAATAAACTATAAAATGAGTGAACAAGCCAAGGATTGACTGAATTAAAAAAAGAAGAACTATAAACAGCAAAAGCAAATTCTTACCAAAAATCCCAGGAAACTGGTTGTGCTCTTCCTCTGGGGAGCTACTGTTCATAGTGTTAGGATGCTCTTCAGCTGGAGCATCTGGCAATAAGTTTGCTAAAAGAAAAGTGAAAGGAAAACAATGAAGAAAAACACAAAAATTATTGGTATCAAAGTTTCAGTATCACTAAGGTAAAAACTTTCATCTATTTAAACTATGGCAATAGTTTAAAAAAAAGTCAAAAAGAAAAAAAAAAAAAAAAAAAAGCAATCTGCAACTTTTAGTCCAGAAGATCAAAATGGAATCAGAGCACACGGAGAAATGCTTCAGCAAAGGTAGGGGAAAAGCACATAGCTCTATGTGTATATCTTTTGAAAATCCTTAAAAAACGAACCTTAGTGGGTCTTTCCTGTTCTAAACGTGAATGAGCTCAGGTTCCCCTTGCCAAAAACACAGATTATGAAACTGTCCTGGAAAAACACCCACTAGAATCAGGCAAGACAAAAGGGTCTGGAGGTCCTGGGTGGGAAAATGTATCCTATGAATATAATGAAGTGCTCTGAGAAGTGGGGAGTGGTTAGGAAGGTTACTGTATTCTGATACAGAACAATTCATAGGAACTAGGAGGACAAGGAAATGGAAGAATGACCTGTGGTCAGTCTAAGTGGCTGTTTCACAGTGTAAGCTGCACAGCTAAATCATTCAGATCAAGGACTGGTTTCCCATGATTCTTTGGTGGGAAGGTAGCAACCCATGGTAACGAAACAGTAAAAACAGAAATCCCTCTTTTCATTACAAGACTTGGTTTGAAAGGAATAGATTCAGATGTATGGCCTAAAATATATATATAAACTTTTTATAACACTATAAGGCCAAACAGCTGACATATCTTAGATTTAAAAACAAAAAAAAACAAAAAAAAAACTTATGTGGCTGCAACCAGAATAGGTCCATTTCTTCATTCCCTGTCTTTATAATCTCTGTTACTGTAAAGACTCTGCCTTCTCCAATGCTTCTTCACAATTTCTTTCAAAACAAATTTCCCCAGACTTTTGTCCAAGAAAGTGTGTTTATAACATCTGTCCCCTAGTAGCAAGTTTAATGGAGAAAGATGATGCTCTAATGTTAAGGTACAACCAGGAAACAGCACTCATTGTGGACCAAATCCCTTCAGTTGAAACTGATGTTATTTCAAATACTTCAACTGTCTGCATTACTTCTAATGTTCTGTTTCAAATTATATATCACTCACTACTTGTTTCAACTTAGATATATCAAACAATTTGCAGATTTCTGAAAATTAATATTCTGTTCCTTTTTTTCAGGAGTTTGTAGAATTAAAATGCATGCGGGCAATTAACTGACATGGGAAAAATAAAACAGTAGGAGTCCTGTAATAGTCATTAAAATTAACAGCACGTACCACTTTTAAAATATTTTTCCTTTTTACTTTACATTTCTCATTTTTGTATACCTATTTTTAAAATATATAATTGTGTTAATTTCAGGTATGCATTATTGCTGCTTCAGAGTCTCCTAAGTTGCCTTTTTTTCCCATGCCAAATAAACACAAAGTTGTTTATACAAGAATAAAGCTAAGAATAATGAGGACAACAACTTACAGTTGCCTTGGCAGGTAGTCTGGCATTCTTCCAAACTCTTAAAGTTGTTCTGGTTTCCTAGGCACCCACCATACTTGAATATTTCACATATTTTTGTCTCTTTGTTATAGAAATACCTGGAAAAAAAGCCTCGGCAGATTCCAGGGTCTTTCTCATGAAAACAGAAGTTGGGCTTTTCTATGAACAATGGTAAATGATGAACAGGGTGAGGGAAGAAAAAAAATCAAAACACGTGGTAAGACAACAATAGAACTGAAGGAAGTTGATATAATAAACCTGTAACTTAAACTAAAGACCAACTGTAAAATAACTGTTGCTTTGCTGTACTGCTTTTGTTTTATATATATATATAACACTGCAATACTGTGCTAGATAAATGTCCATTATAGGACATTTTTATTGCTTTTTTTCTTTTTTCAAATAACCAGTAAATTGTACCTTGGAAAATGAGTACTGATGACTCCTTTAAGTGTCCTCCTACACTGAAGCTCTGAGATGAAAATTAGTTTCATCTCTGAATTAAAACAAAATTTAAATCTCAGCTGGATCATTTGAACCTAAGTAAACATTCTTCCCATTTATGTAGTTGTTTTAGTCAATGTTGGTCTGAATAACACAGAAGGAAATGTTAAAACAGAAGGAAAAAGGAAATAGTTTAAAAAAAAAAAAAGAACAGAAATCTAACAGTGCATTTTGTCTGGGACAGTTTACTGCTACAAAAGGACACAGGAAACTGGGAGGCAGAGCAACTATTCTATCATTTTTCAGTCTCAGTTCCTAGTTTGCACTCTGTAATTACAATATCGATGAAGAAAAATTTAATAAATGAATACTGCATAATTTGACTCAATAACCAGGCATGATATCATGGCTTCTGGCAGTGAAGAAAACCACAGAGCTGTACAATGATCCTCCATTGTTGATATTTCACTGTATTCATTTTTTTTTTCTAAATTATAATCTTAAAAGAAAACCATGCCAAAATAATAAAATGCATCTGGAGGTATTTTCGAATTCTTGCTAGTAGATACTTTGAAATATAACTGACTGAGCTGATTTGCTGAGAAAAATATACTTAGTCATCATATAAAACAATCGTGTCAATATGTGACATATGAGACACTCCTTACACATGAAAGTTAACAGAAAAGTGAGACTAAAACAGTGTGCAGAGGGCTGCCATTTTAATAAAAATGACTGCAGAACAATTAGTTTGAAGTCCTTAACATTTTTGGAGTGGATTATGGAGTTGTAAAGAAGTTCGTCCTATTACCTCCATTTTTAACTAAATATTTATTCAAAACTATTGCTTGAACAATATTACTAAATTTGAGACAAATCGTACACTTGTATCACACATCATAATAGCTCATAAATTGAGTTTTCCCAAGAAATAATTGTCAATATCTTGTATTTCAGTTGTTATAAAGCTTCATTAATAACAAAATGTTATTTTCAGAGGTCACAAGGAAAATTCAGCCATTAAAATGTTCTTGCATAAAGTAAAAAAATCAACTATTTTAAGTGCTTCTGGATAGCTTAATTTTGATCTTTCATTAAAACTGGTATTCTTTGCCAGTAAGTATATGTATTCTACAGTTCAGATATTTAATGTCTCTTACTATTCAAATGAAACACCTATTGACGTTCATAGATTTACAAAACTAGTTTCACACAGACTAACAAATATGAGATGTATGGGCAAGGCAAATATGATATGCTTTCCATGAGAATGGAAATAAGACCATTTTCTAGACAGGTAGCAGGCAAGAATTTACCAGAGCAGCATCTATTTGACATGTACCATCTATTAGTAACCAATTCTTTCACCAAACATTGCATAATATTGTCAAATAAGAGCAAAAAAAAAAAAAAAAAATTAGATATTAACTGAGAAAGGAAGGTAGAAAATAATAAAGGTATATGAAGTAGACAACATGATTATGACTGTTTATTAAAAACATTTGCTCTTCATTTTGAAAATCCTTATATTAAAATGGTTTTTGCAGGAAAAGGAAATTAAGTCCAAGTAAGTTGAGCACACAGCTAACTTTTATAGCCACTTTTGAAGAAAGAGGTCACAAAGGCAATATAATCTTAACTATACAAACTAGTATTATACTTCTAAATGCCATGTCTTTCTTCAGAGACTCAATATTCAAGAATACATTACTGGGAACAATTGTAAACATGTAAGGCTGTTGATAGTCATGAGCTAAAGTTAACTGAATACGTTCTGTTTTGTAAATAAAAGCAGGGAACTAGAGTCAGACGTTAAAGGAAGCAGTGCCAAACTTCTGCAGTATCTGTGGAAAATCAAATTTTGTAATTTCCATAGCATAAAAATCAGGACTTTTATGTATTAAGAAGGGAAGAGACAGTAGAAAAAAGGAAAAGAAAACCATCATCTCAGTATGAAAATATTCCAGAATACCATTCTGCAGAGATAAATGATTTAGTCTCTTTCAAAATATATATGCAAATACTGACATTTCTATAAGGAGTTAAATGCATACCAGTTCAAGAGTAAGTAAGGAGAAGGAGGGATATCTTGGTAAGCAGAGAAAGAGGAGTTGATTTCTGCTTAAATTGGAGGGGAGCTTTGGCTACTAGTATTGGGCTCAATCCAGATGAGCCTCAAATGTGGAACGAGGAGGGGTGCACTAAGCCTTCCAAGCTCTGTTGTAAGTGTCAGACTTAAATATCCATGTTAGGATCATAGGTTACATCTCAACAGATCCAACAGTGTTTCAGACAAGTGATTCTCAGTGCTTAAGGTAGGACCTAACCATTCTCCGTTGGCTATTTAGGAAGTCTGAGCATCAGGCGTTTAAATTTATGTAAAACAATCTGCCAGTTCAGTAGTTTCAGCAGAAGAAAACTTGCTCCCTTGCTTTCTGAGTAATTGGGCAGTCTGCCCTAATCCTGTTAGCTCTTTCACAGGCAATACCTGGAATAGCTTTGTTTCAGAGTGACTTCTCCTATTTTTGCTAACAGTAGAGGGAGTATTTAGATTATTCTCAAAACATACAATAAAAAGTTCCACATTATGACCAATTACGTAATGGTTGAGTCTCTGCATAATCATGCTTTTCTGATTATGTTTTAATTACTGAAGAAAGAGAGAATGTGTTTATTTTAGGGAGAAGAGGTTGACCACAGTGACTGCAATTGTCCTCAAAGTCTTTGATGAATATGGACAAAGAAGATTAGAAATAATAACTCACTTTATTATTACATTGCTGATCTTATTAGGAGATAGCTTGGAACAAGACAAAGAATCTATCAAAAGAAGCTAAATACCTTGTTGTATAAGTCCAAGATTATTATGTAAACAATTACCTTTCTTAATTTTTGCTAGCATCATCTTCAGAGGCAATTCTGCAATATAAATAAAAAGAAAAATAACTAATAAAAGCAGAGGTCTAAAGTTTCACCTGTAATACCAGAATGCTTCGCATGACTTCGCACTGAGGAGGAAGAATACAATACCTCTTCCCCTCCTTTCTTCTCTTTATTAGAGAAATAGCACAAAATCTTGGTCTGAAGAACTTAAGTATTGTTTCCTTCATAGGAAAAGACCTGCTATACTTGAAACAAGAGGATATGGAAAATGCTGGAATTAAATTATGCCCATATGGAATTGTACAGGGAAATTCTTCTTCATGTTATTGGAGCCCAAATCCTGCAATACGTAATCTTACTCCTCAAAAGAGGCTTAATCAGTGGATTTACTTAACCCAACCACTGCAGCTACTGATACTGCTAACAGCTCTGGTGCTGATCTAGTTAGCAACAAAGACCTCTCTTATGCTATTCAATTCCCTTTGCTATGCCACATAGTGTCAGTGTAAAGTGTTCCTTATTCTGTTTATGATATTAAAGCACCAGGTAGAAAACAATTCCTGCTGGAAAAAGTGGAGCTACTGCTGTGCCTTCTCCTTGTTATGGAAGCAGTAACATAAGATTCTTCAGCCATCTGCATCCTTACCCCTTCTGTAATTTGTTATTTTCACAAGGTTTCCCCTGCCACATGCACTAGTTATAACAATCTCTTCACAGCCCAAAATTGAAACTAGTTTTAGCAATTTATCCTCCACTCATATTTGAGAGCAAGTGTATCATTTCTATAGTGTTATACCTTCCTTGACTCCTATTCTAAGAGGTGCTGATAGCTAATACGGTTTTAGTATTAGTTGTGCTGCCATTGTGTGCCATAATCCTAGCAGTTTATTATTCTAGACATTTTTCTTTTTCTTCTGGAAACATAGCCTATGTTGTATTTTCAAAGCAAATCTATTGGGTAGAAATTCTATCATGCTACATTTTCCTTTTGTCTCTGGGATATTTCAACTGGCATCCTTAAGAAAATATTATTCAAAGATATGACATGCACTTTAGAGTGACAAATCATTTGTTTGAACATATTTCCAGTGCTTCCTGTTAGTAGGAGGCTATGCCTTTAGCATTAAACCCATGACCTGATTTAAAAAAAAAAAAAAAAATTATTTTCAGGACAGTCACATCAGGCTATTTCACTAATTTCACTCAGCTGTCTCCTTCAGGCCAAAATCAGCAATCCGACTTTGATGTGATCTCTACCCTTCTGGCACAAAACAGGAAGAATTTATTGTGAGTTTATACAGGCCTAGAGTATTTTAATCTTACCACCATGTCAACAATGTCTCTGCTTCTGGTTTCACTCAAAAAGCCAAATCCACAGCTGAGTTAATTTCTCCTTTGTAAACAAACCATAATTCTGAGTAGAACTGCTGTTTAAATAACTGACCTTAAAATTGCTGTCATGTCCAGAACCTTTTACCGGCAGGTATTTTTCCATGTTAGAAAGCTCACATACCTTTCCAGGACATACATTCATTGTATTGAAAACTAGGACCTTTGTGCTAGTGTTGACATTTGCAATTCTACTCCTATCCAGTAGACAATGGAGCATATAGGAAAACTTCTCTTAAAAGTAAATTTTCCTCTCGGGAGTGGTTACCTTTCAGCACAAGAAACAAAAAAAAAGCAGTTGATTTCTAAGAGACTTGAATCAGAACTAGGCAACTTGAATCATAACATTGTCTTAGAGAGGCTTTGAGTGGCCAGCCTGTAGTTGGGCTCTCTGAACATTCTTGTGCTGACGTTAACCAGTTCTAGAAATTGTTAGTTTCTGACTTTGATGGTTTATTCAATTTTTTTTCTTTAATATTCCAATTTAAGAAGCTTGGCACTTCACTCATGTTAGCTTATTTATTTGTGCTTAACACTAAAAATCAGACATTTTGGCTACTCACATTACTTCTTCTGACTCTATACATCTCATAACTTCCCTTTAGCTTATTTTTAGCAATCTTAACTTTCACATTCTTCACAGTGAAAATTCTCTGAATAGCTCTTAGATTTTTCTTTATAAGTATTTTCCAATCATCATTGTTTTTTACTCAGATTTCTACACTGTTACTAAATTAGTGATCTTTCTGCAGTAATAAATAACAGAAACATTAAGTAAGATGAATATAACCATATAATATGATGCTGCACAGAGCCAGGCTTAACAAATAGAAGCTACTACCTTTTTCTTTTTTAAACAAATTTAATATTTGACAGTGTATTGTGTGTGACACCAAACCATTTTATCTGCAGTTATTCATTCAGAGAATACAGAAATGTTGAGCCACCATTGCTCCACTTCCTCACTGCGAATTCAACATTTGCAGATTCTTGGATCACTATTATGCATATACCAGATACTGTAACTCAGGCTGAGTACCAACATGTAGACACTATGCCAGCTCTCATTTTAATTAAACTTTCAGTTTCAGTCTGTGGAATTCAGCCAATTAATTATTGTCAGTATAGGATTTGGTCCAGCAGATCTGCTTCAGGTATTGATCTAACATATATGTCAGAGTCAAAATAACACTTAATCAAAATAGCAACATTAGATTGAAGAAATAATTTCACAGAACCTTAGTCTTGGCACCTGATCATGACTTTTGTACACTCTTCCATCTAAATTCCGTACCTATGAACCTTGCCTTATTCAGTTTAGCCCTCTGTCTTAGGCTTTAAACTGGAATTTAGGACAAACACTCCAAATCACAAGGAAAACACATGTTTTGGATGAGACACTGGCAGCTGCAGTCCTGCAAACAACCCTGCTCTGAGAATTGCAAAAATGCTGTAGGTCCAGCTGAAAACCAAAACCAGATACCAGATGTAAAGTGCCAAAAGCCAGCCTGGTGACAGAAAAAGAAGACCTAGCTTCACATCCTAAATCCCATGTCTTTGACTATGAATGCTAATCAAGAAAAAGAGCTTACCATTTTTTTATCTTGAAAGACTGTATTGTTAACTTTGTGGAGCTCTAACTAGAAGCAGATTAATCACAATTTTCTAAACAAAACATGGAGTACAGCTGTAGAAGTGAGGAAAATGCCTTTTAAGGAAGGTGTTTTTTCTTAGAATGACCTTGCTAACATCCATTTTTTAAACTTATATATATGCATTAACTGTGGAATTCAATTGCATGTTTTATTAATTTCTGTTATGAAAGTTCACTAAGCCTGGAAAGAAACTTTTGAGCTGATTGTCCAGCGGAAAAAAATAAATAAATCAGCTAAATCCATAATGCAAACTTATGACTCATAGAAGCCACATGACAAAAGGAAAGATGCAAGTTTAGAAAGACCACTGTCAGGGAAACGGAATAACTATGTGAAATATTAATGCCACAATTTGAATAATGTTTAGCTCTTTAAAATTAAATTAATTCTTCTTGAATGCTCATGAAAATATCATCATCCAATTCTAATGGAGGTAAATCTTCTACATAAACATACAGAATAAGTAATATTAATTCATACACAAAAATCTGCCCAGGCTAGATTAAGTAGAGGAGGGACATCAGTTTCTCTAGCGAAAAACCTTTAATGGAGTGATGATTAGGAAATGTTAAATGTACGTCTTTTACACCCAGTTTGGTGGGTAGCAGTCTTTAGCCTCCTTTTGAAGCAAGACCAACCCCTGCCCTCTAAGTCTCATGCACTACATCTCTCCTGTACTACCAAACACTAAAACTGGTGTATTCTGGTTGAAGAAAATGGCCCAAATATAGAGATAGCACTCAGGCCACAATACAAGAAATCCAAAATCTATTACTGATTGTAAGCTGTGCTCTAACCAGCACAGGGCTATCTGCTCTCCTTAAATATTGCAGGGTTCAATTTCTCAACAGGATGAACAGCTGGAACTTTTGACAGAACAATTTGTAGAAATGTAAGAACAAAACATTAAAGGTAAAAAAGGAGCAAATGTCATTTTTGTGTTAGTTTTGTATACTCATCTGCAATTCTAGCAATATCTGAGACTTCAACATGAAAAGAAACTGAATCACTGATGTGAAGGTTCTTTGCCTTCTCAGCCAGTTCAGTGACAGCTTGGTTATGACCCAATTCAAGCCCAAGTAGAAGGACAGAGTTTCATTGACTTTGTGTGTGCTTATATTTATTGCAAGATGTTTGTATTCAGAAAGATGATTTTCTTTATGCCATCTCTTTTTTGACTTAAAATGCTAGATAATGTTACTTAGTAACAAAGGAATTATGATATCCAAATAATTATTCCACAGTGATATGTCATTTCAATATAAACCTTATTTTAATATCATTAGCAATACATTTACGCATATATGACTCCTGAAAACAGAGTGAGACTACAGCTGATTCTTGTTGCTTCTGCCCTGGAGCACATCTGGTCTCCAAGGCTTATTACTGGACCTTATCAGAAGCCATTAAAAGATAAGTCTCAAATCAATCCTGATTTCAATCCTGATGTTCAAGATTTTGGATAGCTTGTATCAGCTTCTCAAAGAAGGAGAAATGTGGAATCAGAAATTGGGTATGACATTCTGAAAGCGATGAATGTGCTGACCACCAGTTTAGCCCAGCCTCAAAATCAATTTCACTTTAACAACTCATTCAAAGCATGGCTCCAGCCAGAAAATAAGCTTTCTTGCATTGCTCTCCATTACACAGGTCCACTAAAAAAGTCACAATTTATCTTACCAAATCCAGAACATTTGCTTGCAGAATCTAAAATAATTCAGATGACTACAACATAGTATAATAATTGGGACCATAATTAGAGGCATCACATTACTGTATTAACAGGAACTGAAGAGGACCTCTGCTTCCAAAATTCCTAAGGTTTGTGGATGACAATTAACAAATGCAAATGAAGAAATGATAGGAGAATGGTAGAATGGGTACTGACCTGTCACCACACACTTGTTGCGACATTCTTCCAGTGTTAGAAAATTGTTCTCATTGCCATGGCATCCACCATATTCAAATATTTCACAGTCACGGCTTTGAATATTGAAGTAATAGCGCAGGTGGATTGCTTTGCATGGACCTTCATCTGCTTTCAGGGCACAGATTGAATGCCCCAGTTTCAGTGGTGGCAAAGCAGCACCTGTGATAAACAGAAGTAGAACAACTGTTATGAAGTTAGTTTGCTTCACTGCACAGTTTAACCTCAAAATCAGATGCTTGCCTGTTCTGCTAGAGAGGCACTGCTAATACCTGGCTGCAAAGCTCTAAACACATTACACATAGATGTAAAAAGAAAACCATCACCTCCATTGGAATACAAGTTCCATTCAATCCAATGGAAATGTTGGTTTCAACTTTCAAACAAAAGAGCTCACATTCTAAACACCAGGTCCTCATCGTAACTCTGCAAACAACTACAGATAGTGGCTTATTCACAGGTGCTAGTCAACAACTCTGAACAACAAATACATTGAGAAAATTCTGGCAGCTCTCAAAGACACATTGACTACTCCTGCATAAAAAAGGCAGAAAGAGTGTCCTCTGTGCTCTCTCCCACCCAGGCATATCTAATAGTGAACATAACTCATAAAGACATCTCATAGCAGACAGCAGCGTGGGGTGAACTAAGCAAGACAGCCCTGCAGAGGGCACCATTTCCCTACTAGATTACACATTACTGGTATATAAACCCATCCGGTACAACTGAAAGGTCATCACACCGTCTTTTCTTTGATCTCGCTGTTCTTGCATTTGACCCTTCAAGAGCTGAAGAACACAGCTAGAAAGTTCAGGTGAAAAGAAATTGTATCTTTTCAACTCGAGTCATTCTTATGTCTTTCAATATACATGATTAACTCGGGGAATGTTTTGTAAAAATTGTCATATACGTTGTGAAGAAGATTACTAACAAAGTTTTATGCTGTCAGTGCCCGTAAGGAAACTCTGATGATCCAGTTTATGACACTGTTCCCTTACCAATATATGCTTTGAGATCTTTTCCTGTTTTCCTTTTCCAAGGAAGTATTTTACCCCAGGGGATTTTGAAGGTTTTACAGGGCTTGTATGTTTGCAATAGCAGACAGAAGAACACAGCTGAAATCTTCCTTCATTCTCCCAAAGCTAATCAGAACACTGATGTCTCTTCAGATGTGTATGCAAAAGTATCTACCAATGCTATTTGCAGTGGCTCAGGAAGGAGGAAAAAAAAGATGAGGACAGCTATTTACAGGATCATTACACAGCTTTCTTGTGCTAACTAGAATAAGTTTCCAGTTTTAATTAAAAGAATCCACAAAAATCACACTTTATAACATGGTGAAAAGAAAATTGACATTACTACCTACCCGCTCTGTGGCTATTAGTTAAACATATAAAATTGGTCTTATAAAATCATTAAATGAAACACACAGGTGAAATAAACCCTCATAAATATTGAGGCTGATGAAAGTTTACTCTTTTTATTCAATTTTAGACATTTTAAACTATTATACCTACAGGAAAGAAATAATTTTTACCACTAAAATCTTTTATCCCATAGTATGTAAATCCTTGAAAAATTAACATTTATTACACAAATACCATCAACACAAATATTGTAGCAGATAATTAGATCTTTCATTCTTAAAACGGACAATTTGGTGTTAAAATTGAGATGTCTAATTTCAAAATTCATAGCAAATATTCTGTCCCTAAAGTAGTCTGCATCTATTTCTTCGCTCGTGAAATGATATTTACAGATTCTGAAGTTAGGAAAACAGATTTGAAAGTACTATTGAAGATTGTCTAATAGGAAATGTGGATGAGTTAAAAGACACATTTTTAAGAGATACGAGTTTCACTAAAATTCCTATGGAGTTCAGCTTGCCAAAGATTTTTGAACTTTGTTTCTTGCCAATGTCCTTATTTGGGTCTTCCTGAGTCCATGAAGAATCAGGATTTGACATCACACAAGATTCCAACTAGTACCTCAGGAGATCTAAAGTCCTCCAACAGGTTTGGGAATCCTTTGGAAGGGACTTGAAAAGGCTCAAATATAAAAGTTGAGAGGACACTACATTGCAAAATGAAACTCTGGAATTCCTCCACTCAGTAATAGGGGAAAAAATGCTTTCAAAACTTCAAAGGTTTCAGTAACTTTTGGAATAACTCCTGAAAGGATAAAATCAAACACTGAGAGCTGCACAGAAATCAATCTGACTCAAATGGGGGTGGGTGAGAGCTGCCAGCTGGTTTATAAATATGTTATTTTATTGGCACACAAGTAATGAGACCTCATAAGTGACCTGTGTCAGTGACCCAGTTCAGTCTAGAAGAGGTTGTGAAAACTTACTAGGTTTCCTAACTACCAGAATTACAAACATGTGGTTATGTCAGATCATTTTGCTTGCTACATTATGCCACACCAATGTTGTGGGCTATCAAAACAGAAACTGTGCAAGCATAGTTGCAAAACTACACAATGATGAACAACTGGCTTTGTATACTTTATCTTAGAAACTTTCTGGTCTCATCTTCTAGTTTATTTCCCACCAAACCCACAGAACTACATCTCTGTTTTGCTTACCTCCTCAGACCTTTTCTCTGCAGTCAGTGACATTGTTACCACTGTCAGAGGTACCGACATCTGCTGCAAACATAATGCCTATTTGTGTCTCACTTTTTGGCAATCTATGAAGTGGCACAGACAATTTATTTTCTTAGGCGTGCTGGTAAGTTACCATACTTTGACTAAAATATGTACCCTGTGAAGCCTGGAAGCGCCAAGCCCTCTCCCTTTGTACAATAACCAAGTGACTCTGAGGAAAGAAGTCTCAAAGGGATTCATGGGAACTGAATCATTCCTGTGTCTGGGAACAGGGATAGAGTTCTTTCCCCATTACTTTACACCTGGGAACACTTAACTCACCACAGATGGTATAAAATTAGCCTTCCTTCTCAGATTGGAGCAGCAAATGAGAAGGCAAGCGTGAGTGTTTGGACAGTAGATCTGCATAGACAGAAATGTGCCCGTGCCCATTTCACATGTGGAATATACCTTGAGAAAACTAATTCCTATTGTTCAGCCTCCTCCTCTCCTCAATGCTAGAAGAGATTGTTCCTACTACATTTTAGGCCCCGTGTGAAGCGCACAGGATATGACATTTAGAGATGCTGTCTGAAAGGAAGGTCAGTGAATCTTCCTCAACAGAAACATGGGAAGTTAAAACTGAAAGCAGTTTTAATGGAGTTTCTTATTCAAGTTTTGGCATATTTCTATGGGATAAACACCTTGAGAACTTTTCTGACAGATGGCCAAGTCGGTCTTAAAAAACTTCAGTGAAGTAAAATTCCCAGCAACCTGAAGCAGCCAGTTCTAGGATTTTACTACCCTACTTGCAATACAGGCATTTTTCATAATACACAGCCTAAATATTCTTTATTACTTATTAACTCATTTTGTACTTCCTTTCAGTGCATAGGGAGAATAATTTTAAGCCATCCAGTTTTTCTTTTTTCTTTTTCTTTTTCTTTTTTTTTTCTGGAAGACTTTTCTATCCTCTTAATTACCTCTATAATAAATGAACTCCCTTCTTCGATCTCTTTTTATTGGCCTTGCTTTCTAACCCTTTTGCAGCTCTCCTTTGGAACTTTTCCTATTGGTCTGGATTACTTTTAAAGTGTACGGCCCAGAGCTGAACACAATACTCTACCTGAGGCATTAATGGTGCCAAACGAAGTGGAATAATTATCTTTTGTTTTTTTTTTTTCTTAATACTTCACAGAATTACTAGCCTTGTTTACAACATTGCACTATTTCTGTAATGCTCTGCAACTTCCACTTACTGTTCAGCAAATACAATCTCATTATACAAGTGCTTAAACAGTTATTCTCCACCTCATACTTATGAATGCATTGATTCTCCTTTTTACGTATAGCATGTTGCAATCATCATTTTAAAAAGAAAATGAGTTTAATCCTCTACATTGGATCTGGTCGTGTTGGATGTTTATCAGGCATCCCATTTAAGCATCTGGTCCAAATAAACTTTTAGAAAATCTGTAGAATTATAGAACTTTACTACCCTAGACAAAGAACATGGAGTTTGTTTTGCTAGAAATACATTAAGAAATGGTTCCAGCTGATACCCACTGTCACACAAACGTTATTACTTGCCACACTAAAAACAAAATAAAGGAAAGCAAAATTTTCTCTCCCTACTTTTCCCTCAGAAGTTTTAATTTAAAGCCTTTATCAGATCAGCTACATGACAGGTTGTCATGACAGAAGGTATTAAGTGTCCATTGCTATGCTAACAATCTTTGCACTCCATGTTTTGTTGTAAGAGCAAAGTAGTATCGAGAAAACTGCTCACAATGACCATGAGTGTAGTGCAGATTATTCCATGTCACTACCTTCTTAGGTAGTAGGGGCAGGCGCTGATCTCTTCTCTCTGGTGACCAGCGATAGGACCCGAGGGAACAGCATGAAGCTGCATCAGGGGAGGTTCAGGTTCGATATTAGGAAAAGGAGAGGGTGGCTGGGCACTGGAACAGGCTCCCCAGGGCAGTGGTCACGGCACCAACCCTGCTGGAGCTCAAGAAGCGTTTGGACAGCACTCTCAGACACACGGTCTGATTTTTGGGTGGTCCTGTGCGGAGCCAGGAGTTGGGACTCACCGATCCTTGTGGGCCCCTTCCAACTCAGAATATTCTATGATTCTTGCTCCATTCCTTCAGTCTTCCTACTTTTGGCAACTGTCAAGAGCCAGGATACTGGCCAAGACTGTTCCTACACAGCACAGCCACTTATCATTCACCTGGCAATTTTTGCAACTTAGGACATGGACACAGCAATACAGCAACAGTTACTATCAACATGCAGTAATTTCATTGTGAAAGCTCTAATAACCTGCAGCTAGTCATGCTGTAGCCCTGAGCACATGGAGCTTATAAGATCAATGTAAAGCCCTGTTGCTACATTACTAGTAAGCAATATAATATTACAAAACCAGAAGTCACCACCAGAAGTGGTGAATAATGTCTCTAATCCTTTTACATTAGTACAAGTAAAAACAATACTTTTTTTCCAGTTGCAGACATACTCAAAGAGTCTAACTTGACTTTCAGACTCTTGCTACATTGATTCGCAAAACTGGTGGTTAAAAATGTATCCTTTTAATTAGACAGTGAACTGATTTCTCTGTTATACCTATGGCACAATAAATATGAAACAAACAGCATTATTGCACGCTTGCTTTTCAGAACAGAACTACATACATTCATTGGGGAAAAAAAGGTTGGTCTATATTATGTTGAGCTGAAACAGTAATATTTCTGAGTTCTTAAGTAGAATACTTTCCCTTTTGTTTCTTAGGTTACGGGTTCTCACCCAAATGAATTCCTGTTGTTATCCTTAATTATAAAGATATGCTGTCATCTTTCCAGGCTTTCTTGTAAATGTCTCTCTTTGATAAGTGATATCAATACTAAGCACCTTGTCACTGATGAATAGCTGTTTCTTCTTTCTCCATCTTTGCCCGTTTGACAGCTTCCCACCCACACACTGTTCAGTGCTTTTCCTACCCATGTGTTTCCTACCCTTTCTTTAAGCAGTTACATTTATTCTTGATAAACTTTCAAATTAGAATAAACAGCATATTCAACTAGTGAGTTTTTTCTTCAGGCTTTGGAACATCAGCTAAAGTGCTCCCAAACACTTAAGGTATTACGGAACAATATACATGAACCAGTTATTTTTATATCATTTATTTTTGTTATGACTCTAATTTACTGCTGGAAAAATGACAGCATTTTGTCAGAAGAGAACACAGTGAGAATCCATTTTAACCTGTTGGACTTGACTTTCAACCTTAATTGTTACTGTAATTTAAATACCAATAGACAAAACAAACAAACAAAACACGCACAAAAAAAAAAAAACAACAAAAAACTCGGATTTATACAGCACATGCATCCAATGTGATCCAAAAGTGTGATGTTACAAGTAATGGATGCATAGAACTTATTTTATCTCTCAATACCTGGAAAGTCCCGCATGCTGGGGTGAAATATGTCAATGTTTTACAACCATCTATGTCAGAAAATAAATGTCATCAGTGAAACTGCAGCTATGAAATTTCTGCTGTTAAATTCAGTGAAACCAGAATTTCATTCCTAAGGACTCACAAGAATAATTTTAAATAGCAACATAATCATTTTATAAAAATATAATCAGGTAACTGCAAAAGTATTTTTTTGTAAGCACTGCAACTGAGTCTTCAGTCATAAAAACTGGGCCCTGGTTTAATTTCTAAGCATTGTATTTGACTATTTTTTACTGTGGAATACAAGTTCAAAAGTTAGTAACTGTCCCTCATACTAAATCAGTTACTGGCTATATAATATTAAACAACTGATTGTTAAATAATCAGTGATAAAATAGTGTCTGATAAAAAAGCTATTTAATTTCCCTGACGTGCTTTTCGTATTGTCTTTTATATTTATAAACAAATAAGTACATATGGCCAAAAAAAAAGATTAAGTCAGCAGATTTCTTGTTCTGTTGAAGAAGCGTATTATTTTAACTAACAAGACATTTGGCCTTCATGAACTGCAACTTTAGGCCGAGGCTTGTATAAAACAGAGTTGTAGGGTAAAGATAAATATGACTTTGCCCTCAAACAAGAAGGGTATTTATGCACTTCAAGGTTAATGTGAAACAAATTTCTTCTGTATGAAACAATCTGACTACATTAGCATGATAAGCATACAGCTATTGTGGAATGGCTTCTATTTTAAATTGTGGTGACTAATTCTGATATAGTCCTAAAGCACTGGCTTCATTAGTAGTATAGCCATGATTGTGCAGAATTAATAGCTTTGTCTCAAGGAACACTGCTGCAAAAGACTTATAGAAAGAAATAATCTGGATGGAAATTTGACCAGACACGGGCAGATAGAGTGCCAGCAACAACAAAAGGTTCTCCTTAGCTGTATTCCTAGTTGGGCTTCAAAATCAGACCTGTCAAATGAGAGAGGTATCCACTACATCATTCTCTGCAGCATAAGAAAGAGGTCACCATTTTAAATAATTTTCTAAAAGGAAAAAAGCCTATTTTAGTATGGTACAAAAAGTGCATTTTCCCCTCATCTGCTTTCTCATAATTCTTTGTGAAGAAATTAAAATACTTTTCACAATGATACCCAGTATAGAAATTTGACCCAACTTACTTAATTTCAATGAAGTGAAGGTACAATGAACAATGGCCTTACAATGGTAAGAGAATCCAAGAACCTTCCCAGTCCTAACTCACACTTCTGACATTTTTCTTGACAAAAATCTCTAACTAGTGAGTTTTTATTTATCCATCAATACCAAATCATTTAGGACTATACAGAAAGCTTCTCTAAGGCCAAGGAAAACAACTAGGGCAATCCAGGATTTTGCAAACTTTGCAAGTTAACTGTAACTGAAGAGAGCTGTGCACAGGCGAGAGTAACATCAGCCTACAGTGTTATTCATGTTTCTACTCCATTTGCATAGGAAGGCAAAACCAGAGTTTACCACCTGCATGTTCTTTTCCCTCAACACAGAACTTTTCCAGGGGTCCTAAAGCACAGTGTAAAGGGAATAATCTTGATATCTAATACAATGTTTGATGAGGATTACAAGTTTAAAAAGCATGGGAAACAGAAGCCTTTATAGAAGGCAAACAATTTTGCTAGAGCTAAATGCAAAATTCTGAGCATCTCCTCGTTAGTTAGAACCCTGTCTGCTTTCAGCACTGTTGCACGCTTAGTTCCACTTTCAAGTTTCCCTGAAAAATTTTCAAGTACAGAATGACATTTACAATGCATTTTAACATGGTGGTTTTGTTATGTGAGATAGTTTTCTGTGTTGTTTCTGTAAACTCTTACCCAGAACATCCTCCTCTTCGCCATCATCGGAGTCATCAGTCGCTTGCCCAGTGATACAGACCAACAGCAAGATAAAGGTTAAAGGTAGGGAACAACCCCTCTTTCTTCCTTTCATCTTTCCTGAATAACATATAAATGACAACATACACTTTAATCAAATTCCTCAAGTGCTCTGCAAAACTCATTAGCAAAGTAGTTCATAGCTTTGTGGGTAGATATACAAACTGGGAGCTTTGCAAATAATGTAAGATACTTTAGTATAATTATATCATAAGCACAATGAAGAACAGGACAAGATTTTCAGTTGTGTTTAGCTGACTGCAAGTCTCCCACTCCATCTGCAGTACAGACTAGAACCATTGCTATTATTGTTATTTTAAGCCACTATTTTAAGTCGCATCCCAGCATACATAATGATATGAAATGTAACACACTGTACTTTTAAAGAAATTTTTAATGTCCTAATCAGTTGAGCATGTGTGGTTGACTAGCATTTCTAATTCTTCAAAATAAATTTTACTCTGTCTGCAGACCCTGGATTCATTGCCAAAAATACAGGATTATATTTTTAACAAATATTTCATCAATTTATAGTTACCAAGTTCCTGGAAGTTGCAATTCACAGTAGTCAGTGAACTTTTTGCAACACAGGCTTTAAATTCTTAAGAAGTATTTTTCAGATTCCCTTAATATTGACTACTTCAGTTAGTAAGTGCAGAACTATTGTTTTCCACATGGGATCAGTGCAGCCATAGTCATTCACACAAAGAAAATTATTCCACATATATGCACGCCCATATATGAAAGCACCTCAGGAAAACTTTTATTTGTTTAGAAATACGCGTTTTCAAACTGCTTAAAAGTTCATTTGGGAACCCTGAATTCTAATTACAGAATAGGCTCAATATCTCCTTTAGCTACCAACAGATAATTCCATACAGATATCCCTTTTTCTTAACGTATGATACTACACTGTGGATAGGTTAATTAACACCAACTTCACAGAAATCTAAAGGACTAGGAAGTTCCTTGCCTTCAGGCACTGTTTTGTCTGTATTGGTTTTGTCTACACGTCTGTGAAGATAGGTGACGCAGACATACTAAAACAATGCGGGCAGAGGGTCTGCGGGAAGAGCCTGTCACTGAGCTTTGGAGGTAGCTTTATAGAGGGCTGAAGAGATGCTACTAGAGTAGCAGGTGACAAATGCAAATTGTCTTTAAAAGATTAAACTTTTCTGAGTGGTATGTCTTTGGCTATGAAGTTAGAAGTAAATCATCACTGTAGTATCTAAGAAAACAGTAGCAAGCAGGGATGTCTCAGAAAGGTGAAATAGACACAAAGAGAAATAAACCAATTTGCCACAGCCACTGAGAACTGTACCAGAGCCAGATGTGTTGCAGTTGTGTCTTCAACACCAAATCCGAGCCAGAATTTTCACTTCTCACTTGACAATGTTTCAATTTTTCCCTCCTGCATACTCAAGTGTTTTCCTAACTTACAGTGTCTGTAGTAAAAAAAAAAAAATGTGTTTACTTGGCTGACTGCAGGATATCCCTACAACACAGCCAAAAGACAAGAAAGAAAACCAACAACTATGGCACTGTGCTATGAACTCATCAGTTCACTCTAGCATGTCAGACAAGATTTAATTACATTCATTAATGCCACTGTCCGCATTTACTTGTGTACCCCATCTGGTCATCTGCCTTACTCTTTTGTCAGTCTGTTTAGAAGTCTCTTATTTATGTGTGATAATTATGTGCATTATTTCCTTTTTCTGATGCTCCCAACAGTTGTTCCAATGTTATCTCACCAGTGGTTTTTTTTTTTGAAACACACTGTTAGAGGAAAAGAAGAGTCTTTACTGAAATGCTCATTGCTATCCACTCAATACTTTGGAGTTCCAGGCCCGACATTAGCATTAACATGCTCTCTCTTTAAGATACTTTCAGCATTTCATTTTATTATTATTCAGATAATTTTCAGTATTCCAGTCAATCGAACAGCAGAGATTCCCTCTCCAACAGTCAGAGCAAAGTAACTGTTCAAGACCAAGGGCTATGGCCAACCTTGACATTACTGTCACAGTTTCAGGAAAATTGCCCTAAATTTGATCAGCTTCTGTGTGTGGAAGGAATTTAATGCTGTAATATCCACAAAGATGCGTCTGTTTTCTGTACATCCTTTTATATTTCTGTATTTTTTTTTTTAATCATACTGGTGTAGAGTATTTGTACTCTTCCAGTTAACTCCTACAGTACTTCCTACTTAACTCCTACATTTCCCTCAAAAGAGGATGTTGTTGAAAGTAGGGCTTGCTGATGCTTGGCCAATTTCCCAAGACAAAAAATTCAGGCTGTCTGACTGTTTATCTACCTTATTGCAAAGTCTGCTGACCAAACATACCTGCCTCTCTTCTGTCTCATCCTCTCACAAGGTCATGCGTTCCCAGAGCACTGTGTCAGGTATGGGTAGCAATGGGATGAAGGGGGTGCAGGTGTTAGCACTGAAATGATTAAATCCTTAAATCTTTAATTCCTGATGGAAGAGTAAAATCCAAGATCAAAGTGAACTTGGCTGTGCCTTTTTGCTTAAAAAAAAACAGTCCTTTAGAAAAGTTCAAATTTTCTAATTTAATGTTCAGTTGCTCAGTAACAGAATTTTAAAGCTGTGAGCATGATATTGATTTTTGATTATGATATTGATTTTATTTCTTTTTTAATGCATTCTGCTTATTTTTTCATTGCATTTATATGGAAAGCACAATCCAAAATACTTTAACTATGACATTTGGCTCAGTAAAGTATAAAAGAACTTGTGTGAAGGTCTGCATGTTATCAAAAATATAGGAAATGTTTTGAGTATAAATAATTCATGTTAAATGGTCTGATTGTTTAGACCAAAATCTGAAAATCTCTGGGAGTAAATATAGCCCCTTACTCCAGAAAGGGTTCTAATTTAGGACAGCCAGGGATCAGTCCAGCATTAATACTGGCTTTTCTATACATCAAAATATCATTAATGCAAATTTCATAAATTCCTAAGAATATTTCCTTAGGAACTAGCACTCTGCTGCTCCCAAACTAACTAGCTTTTTGATGAGATGTTTTTGTATCTATAAACAGACAGCAACTAAGTTATCTGACAAGGGAATCAAAGGTCTATGAGTGGTAACTGGCAGTGACTTGCTTACTGGTTTAATTAAATGCTTTCATTTGTGAGTAATGCCACTAGTTTCCCTCAAGCTGGAATATAGGTAGACAAAGCAGACCACAAGCAATAAGGGAAGTTCCCAGTAACAGATCCTTATTACCTGGTCTTATAACCAGGCCTTTTTCACCCTGCCACGTGAATACAGAAATACCAGAAAGCTCTCTAGATTTTTTGCTAAAAACGGGTAAGGAGAAAACTCGCTGCATTCTCTGAGCAGTGTGCAGCCTCCGGAGTCAGATCTTTTATACATATGTTTACTCAGCAGTCTCTGTTCTGCACCAATTTCTATAGTTACCAGAATGTTTAGAAGCAACCATTTCTTCCGCATGGTATTTCTCTCTAATCAGCTAACTGGAAAAGCAAAATAAAAGCTAGCATTTCCGCAGTAGCCAGGAACAGACAGCTTCAGAAAATGGCACAAAGTGACATTGTAATGACTACAGAAGTGACTCATTCACACTGACAGCCCAGGAAATGGAAGGAGAAAAGAAAGAAAAAAAAAAAGAGGCAACGGATACAGTAAATGGAGAAATGAATAGCAGGCTATGCATAGTCAGAGGTTAAATTTAGCACAGCCTGAAATTAAAGAAGTTCTAATTAGACAGGATTATAGCACCTCTGATATAAAACCAGACCTTTATTAGCTCAATATACTTCTCAGGCATTATATTTCCCCTATGGTATCTTGCACCACCTACCAGGACCTGCACGACAGACAATTAATTGGACTGTACCTGTAGCATTGTCTCCCAGCTGGCTGAGTCAGTGAGTTGCCTGAAAGTATTTTACTACACGTGCTGTTTTATAGGTATTGGAAGCATCACGTTTTCTCACTTACTCTGGAGAAGTATGAACAATGAAGTAAGTATGAATCCTGTCACATTTATTGATTCTAACAAAATTGTGTCCTTTTAAATTAAAAGAGAAGCCGAGAGCTACACATGATAAATGTTTATGGAACTCAGTTTGATTCACTAAAGCTGGGGATAGATGAGTAATATTTGGTTGTTGAAGTCATGCATCCTTGACATATCTATTTTTCCGAATACTCCAAGCATAACCTGAGGCACACCGTGAAAAGTAGAAAAAGATGTTACAGAAACCAGACAAATGTTATGTTTTTCATGAGATGACCAGAAACAAGAGAAAGTCCTGTTTCTCCCGGTTTGTTTTCTGACTAAAATAAAGAGGAACATTTTTTTCTTCCCCAGGATAAACTCATAATCCGTTTGTGTATGTTCACTTCAGAAGACTGAGCATTGTTTATAAGAGCTTCTGTGCCACTGTAAGACGCGTGCCAGCTGTTAAACGTAGCGTGGATATTTTATGATCAACTCCATCATTACCATGTGCCAGAAAAGATTCAACTGTGCAACACCTAAAACAATAGCAGACAAGGAAACCTGTCTGGGGAGTAAAGGGACACCAGGAATGAGATTCTACTAGCCCTCAAATTACCAAAGACTTTACTAGCCAGCTCCTCATTGCAGCTGGGAGAAGACCTATGGGTTGGCAAGATTCCTTGGAAAATAATTACATATTTATAACTTGTGTATTTGCTTAATCATCCTTGAAGATGAAATAGAAAAATATACTGCTGTTATAACTCATTTATTCATAAATACCATGATCCCCTAAAACACTGAGAGGTGCAATGTGAGTAGATTTCCACCATCAGGTTCTGCCTTGAAAGCTGGTATTAAAATGTGGAAGGGGGAACTACAGTCTCTTACTCCTAGCACTGTAACACCAAATCTCTGCACATTCTTGAAGCAACTATGTCTTTCCATGATTCATTATCATATATTCATGTTTGCTATGTACACCTGTGGCAACCTTCTCCTGGACCTCGTGCTTTGCACTGTGTCCACACTTGTTACTGAGCTCTCTGCTACTCTGGTGTTGTGATGGCTTGATGTCACTTCTCTAACTGCTGACACTGCCAAATGCCATCCCTGCCTGTCCTTGAGAACCTATACACTCCTGGAGTCAACCTAAGTACTGTTTTATTTTAGCCCTGTACTATATTTTGTTATGCATCCAAACCAGATCTGGAATGCTTTACCCTTGTGGGGGCGGAATGCAAAGGCTCAGAAGACCTTAGATCTTTTTGAGTCTGTTCATAAAGGAATAGGCACGTGGTATCAAAAGTGTGGCAGCAGGTGAAGCTGTATTAAAAATATTTAAATGTATTACAACAGAATGAAGACTAAAAACTAGCCCTCCAGAGCACATGCAAGCAAACTGTTCTTACTAGGAACTAGACAGGACTTGGACCTGTGCTTTCAACCAGAGGAACTGGCATTGGCAGTGAAGAAGCTTATGGACCTCATAAAAAATGTAAATACAGCAGACAGTATCTTCTGAATGCCAGGACGTATCTTTGAGATACATCTGCACCCTAAGCCAGAAAACACAAGCTTAGCTCAAGAAACATGTCAATAAAATTGACCAACATTTATTTCTCTTTGTGGTAAGATGTATCCCACAGTGTTTTCACCATGTATCATTAGCACTTTTATTCTCTGAACAGAATGCCATTGTCTTGGGTGGACTGGTACTAAAGGTCTTTCTGAGTTTTAATATTTCCCCTCTCCTAGGTTCTGCTTTTTAAAACAATGACCACATTGCAGTCAGCATGAGTGCAATAGCTAAGCCACGTTCCCAGTCTTCCCAAACTAGACTCCTGCTAAGACTTATTTCCATAGCCACATGCTGATCTGGCAACAGAAAGCAGACTCATTTCAAAAACAAAACAAAACTAAATCATTTTATTTCAATTCAGCAGTGCGAGGGACTGTTTCTCCACCGCTCTGGGAGTATCAGCTTGACAAAGATTTTTCTTTGTACAAAACTATGCTGACCCAATATGCAGTCTCCCTTTAGATAACATTTCATAAGCAGAAACACTGAAAAGGCATCGTGGCAGCTGTACTACACTAACATATCAAACAATCCTTGTAAAAGTTCCACTTATTACACATTATTATAACTACACTTATTACTAGTGTGGCTAGCAGAGATATAAAATGTAACTCAGTGTAAAAACTGCCTCCATCACAGCTGTTATATTTCAAGACAAAGTGGTCGATTTCCTTACTGCAGGACAGATCCCTCTGCCTTTCCCATTGCACGAAACAGGCAGATGGCTCTCTCAGCAGGGTTGCATTAATGCATCTCCTGAGCCTACTGTATAAATATATATATTTCACATGATTTGAGGACTTACACTCTCAGTTTAGGACAATACATAGACTAAGTATAAATACAATTAGGGTCTGTATTTAGCCTTTACGTTCAGAGACTTGTGGCAGAGTACCCCAGAAACCGGGAGAGGGGAACTGCAAGAGGTCACCAGGCCACTTGTCTTTTTCTGCAGTTTTACACATAGCACATAATTCAACGTGCCCTGCTCTGCACTCAGCAACCTTTCTTTAGCAGACCCACCTGAGCTGGAGCGTTCCTTGCACTGGGGTTCCAGTTCTCATTGAAAAAGTGGTGGAAGCTCAATTCAGTCTTCAATCTTCCCAAGAGTGGGAATGGACCCAGAATATAGCACCTCGAAGTCTCAGAGAGACCAAACTAACATTTTCACCTCTGCTCTGATGTAAACTGAAAAAAAAAGAAAGACATGTCCTAGTCTTACAAGACAAGTAGAACTTAATCCTCTGCTCTGTCTCCATAGACTGAAGTTATGAAAAAAAAAAAAGAGGATATTCACACTGGGGCTCAGAAACTTGTGTTCTGCATCAGTCCCAGAGTCAGGACCAGTCTGTCATCCAAACTGACTTTTGCCAGAGCACAGCCTTGCAGTCTCCCAGCAACCTAACACAAAGGAAGCAGTCTAATGTGGATCATCAACAGGCAAACATTACTGATTGAAAACATGAGCTATCAAAATTCCCACCCCTCAACTTACCTCCCTCCTGTGCCATAGAGTAGCAGCCCTAATAGTTTGCATCTGTCCTAAGACCAGAGACTTCACCAGATTACTCTAAGAACTTCAAAACACCTTCTTGATATAAAAGAGGATTTTGGTTCGTTACCTACCTTTCATCATTTGACATAAATGTTGACTTGCTGCACTATTCGAGCATCTTAAATTCCCAAGTGAAAATTGAGTAGTGAACTGAAAATTGGGAAGTGAAAATTTAGAAAAACAAAGGTCTTCATTAGCTTTTATGCTAATGCATAACCTGATGTGATGAGGTTTAAACTCCCACTTTGGTTCTGTTTGCATTAAAGTTGTAAATGTTGCTTTGCAAACAGAACTTATAAACTAACCAAAAAGACAACCTTGTTAAATCTTGAAATAAAAAAAATTAATAAGGCCACCACCAGAACACCCTTCTTTTTCCACGTAACTATAAATATCTCTCGACTTTTCACTTTCTTTTGTTGTCTCCTTTCGCCTGCGCTTAAAAAGTGTTTTCCGTTTTCCCAGTTTAGTGCCAGGATCTATTCCTTTCTCCTACTCATCTCACACCTGGCACCGGGTACTGCTGCCGTCATGTCTCCACTCACCTTCTCTTGTCACACAGCTCCAGACCCTACTTCTCTCCTCCACTGAGTTCTTCCCAGCTGGCTCAGTCTGGGCCTCATATCATCTAAAAGCTGGGAACCGGAGGTATTCAGTGAGGCAGAATGGGCTCAGAATGCATTCGTCAGATGGCATGCCTTGGCAAAGGCAGCCTGCAAGAAATTTCCTTAACTCTCTGGCAGTATAACGCAGACCACTTGATGCAAAGTTCAAGTGATTTACAAACCCTGAAATTAAGAGTTACTTTTTGGATAGCTGTACTTACCTCTTTCACAGGAACACTGGATTTGCCTACACCAAATCACATAGCTATTAGTGAGACCTTGATGGAATGGCTGATGATTTTCTAGCTACTTGCTCTAACCACAGAGAAAAAACAAAACAAAACACATGGCACATGACCCAACATTATGACTCATCGTAAAGGACATACTGAGTACATGACTCGAATTTCAGTTTCCACCTCATAAAAGGCCGATTCAAAGAGAAATAAAGAAATAATGAGTCAGTTCTTCATTTAGATGTGGCAACTGCATCTATGTGACATGCCACATCCCAATCTAAGGTAAATCTCTACTCATCATATACAGCCCTGTTTTCATTGTGATGTAGCTTTCAATAACGAAAAGAAATACTAATTTATTCCTACCAAATTATTATTTTTATTTTAAATGTGGACTAATCGAAATCACTAGTTTCCATTATTTCATAAATCTAAAAACAAAAACAACCAAAAATCTACCACTACCACATACCAAATCCTGCATTAACTCTCCTCTCTGACAACCAGGTCAGATGTACCCAAACCAGTAAGTGAAAACTAGGATGATGTTACATTTGATGCAAAATATAACCCATGAGCACTCTGCGTTGAACCTACTTAGAAAACTAAGCAGGCAGGATGTATACAGGCATCATATAATGGTGCACAGTGTTTAGGTCTGGACAAAAACTGATTGGTGGTAGCAAAAACATAGGTCATGTATTTCTATCTTCAAATAGGGCATGCCTTCAGCATCCTAATAACAGCTACCCTCACAGCACAAAACAACAAACAAAACAGACAAGCAGCAATATTAGTTATGCTTTTAGGAACCACATGGCAGTCCCAACAGCAAACACCAGCATTATATAGCCTCCAACCTGTTCTTCCAGCAGTTTGAACTGTAAAAATACAGTGTATGTTTCCAAATCTCAGCTCTGCTTATTTACAAATACTCCTGTATTTAGAGGTCAGTTAACCTACCACAACCCTCTTCTCTAATGGACAGTCATTTCAGTACTGTATATTTGTCATCAACTCGGCCGTTTCGTTTTCACATTGTACACGCTACAGAAACGTAACTACTTGATTTCACTCAAGTGAAGCTGCTAGTTACTGAAAATGTAACAGGCAGGCATAGGAGGAAACTATCTGCCGCAATGATGTCTCCTGACTGATTTTGACCATACCTGACTATTAATGTTACGAAACCTCATCACCATAAATCACATTTTGCACACATACCAAACATCAAAATACTAGTTATCTGGCTTTGTCAAGCAAGTTTATCTCACCTGCTGTTTCCCATGTGCATACACCAAATAGATTAACTGCAATGGATGTGCAAGCTTTGGATCATTGCACAGGTAATGCTGCTATTACCACCAGTGGGAATACTCCAGACTGAAACAGCCTCAGATCACCACTCTGCACATACTTATAACCAACACTAAATAACACTGCCACAGAGAGGAAATGGTCACAGTCCCTAGTGAATCTCCCACCATCTGACTCAGAGGAGAGGGGACGGGGAGGTGGGAACATGACAAAAAAAAGCAGCAGTAACAGTCATCCAGTGGAAAAGTAGAAAATGTTTTCAGAAAAATGCTAATAAGCTTATGCAGACCTTCCTGTCAAGTTCATAAAAACTGTACCAGCACCAGCTAAATATTGCCTTCATACGCTTGTATTTCTAATTTACTTGCTGCAATTGCTACTTTTAATATGGTGTTTTCAAATCAGTTCTTTTGAAATGCTCTAGAAGAATGTTGTTGAACTTTCTTGAGTCCAAATCTCATCCTGGGTCAACGTGTTCAAATGCCTAGTTTTATTTTTTTTTGCTCTAAATAGTAAATCAAATTAACGAGGTAACTTCAGAGGTATAATCAGCTATGAATGGCACATACCAGGGAAGGTGACAACACCACTGAAGAAGGAAAATGAACAGCTGTATTAACAGCAACAGAAAATAAGGAAATTGAACAAAGGAGTTATGAGAGAAAATTAAAAGGACTAAAAATAAATCGATTTTGCTGTGAAGTAACTATGATAGGAGAGGAATCGTATGATTCCCCATATGGTTTTGCTTCATTCTGTCCCCGGGGCACTCTGTCCCATACTCTATTGTAAAGTAAAAACAGTTGCGTAAGAGAAACACACAGAAGTGGGTAGTTGGTCTTTTTTTTCTTTTTTTTTTCTTTTCTTTTTTTTTTTTTTTAAGGACAGTTTTCCCTGGTTTAAGTGTGAAGACCTTTAGATATCTAGAACACATTTCCAGCCCTCACCAAAACCACCTATCCAGTTCTGGTTTCTTTAGGCACTATTAGTCTCTCCTAGTTTTCAGAAAGAAAATGTGACTGTTCAGAATTTAGCCCAAACAAAGAGCACTGGAATTAGACAGATTGTAAACAGTTTGCTCCAAAATTGTAACATGCGAGATTCATGTAATTATTGAGGCTCATAAGCTCTACTGATGTCCTATTTTTTTTATTTTAAAACTTCTCGTCTGTTTCTGCACCCATGCTCTGACTCCCTCTGGCAGACATTCGCAGCACATGCTGAGTGCACACCAAAAACCATAAACCAAAACCCCAAATCATGATACTTGCAAAGCACTTCAAGAAGCTACCACTTTATTTCAAAATGCAGAAGAGCTACTGCCAGAATCATCTTTTTAAAGTAAATGTAGGTGCTCAAGCAGCTTCCCAGAATGCAAGCAACAACTCCTCTTTTTTCCCCAGAGGAGATTTAATATTCACGTTTCCAGAAACTACCCTAATTCCATTGCTATATGCTGACATATCTGAGAACAGCCTGTGCTCTCCGTGCTAATGTAATTTAAGATCCACAGACTCAGAAGAGTAATATAAAAGATATTGGTGACCCTGTACCGAACAGAGAACAAACTGGATGCTAGTATTTGCTCCTGTTTATGCATTTATCATGGGAGGGTTATTGCAGAAACATATAAACAGTCCTTGAAGCTAAATCTAGAATCCAGTAATTTTCTCTGACTGTGGGTCTGGTCTAGCTAGAGGTGAGACTTCAAACTCTCTGAAGGCTCTGGATATATTTTCTAAAAGCCTATTTCAAAGCTTGCTCTTTTACACCTTTGCTTTGTTTCCTAGCCACACTGTATCTTGGACAACTTTTCCCCCAATATCTTAAAATTTCCTCTCTGACAGAAATTCCGCCTCCTTTTTTTGGTACATTGTCTTATCGCCCTTCAGACCTGACACACAGCCCTTAAATAATTAACAACAATTCATGAGTTTTGACCATTAGACTTCCAGTATTAACTCTCCAGTGAGACTAAGAAGGATAAATTCAGTACCATTAGTTGTTCAACCCGTCCTGAGTCAAGAAGACCATAAAACTTCAGTTTAAAGTTATTCTGCATTCAGAATATTAGCTAGATGAGTTAAAACTGAGTTTTCATTAGCAATGTTAGTAAGTGTGGGCACTGCACTGAAAGGCTAAATGCACTTTGAAGATCATACAACTACACTGACAGCAGAAATGCACTTTATCTCCAGATTGCAAACTACACAACACACAAAGTAAGGATAAACATAAAGATTAATGAAAGTCAACTTAAAGCACAGTTAGAGATTCCCTAGCATAGAAGTTATAAGTTTTTTTTAAAGATACAGGTTTACCAAGCAATGGCCTATGTGACTACTTTTTATATGAACCCTTTCACGTGGGATGTGTTTGACAGGAAAAAAGGCCAGAGCAGAATATGTTTTAATCATCTTCAGCTCCTTAACATTGTTCTAATTGCATACATTACACACAAAGTAAGCTGGTTAATGATTACAGTTCTCAAATTCAGCTCAAATAATAAGTCCAATTATTTTACTGTAGATATAGATGCTTGCCACCTTCACAGGCAATCACAAACTCTCCCCTAGCAGAATTAAAGAATGAGCAGAAGATGGCAAAGGGAAAAGGCCAACAATTTTCCCAAGTGCCTAGCAATCACTAAAGCATGCCTTTGCTGTTCCTATCTATACTGACAGCTTGGACTTCCTGTCTTTGCGTCTGTCTATAAGGCATTCAGGAAGGAAGGTTTATATCTTTACATGTTTTCCATGAAGTACTTTGATGACTAATTTCTAGAGTACTGAGTCACACTGACCTTTCACATACTCCCCCCATCTAAATTGTTACTGTTCTCCCTACTCTACTTTTCCCATTGTTACATGCTTTTTCCTCATTTAAGATTTATTTAGATTCTCTAGAACAGTTATTTATATTTTACCCTTTTTTTTTTTTTTTTTAAAATACAGGCTAACAGGCTAGTATCCTTGTTTTTCATGAAACAGCTACTGAAAATGAAGTTTATGCAGATTCTTACAATTTTTCTTACAATAATGCAGATTCTTTTTTTTTTTTTTTAAATTGGCACCAAGGTCTGCAAACCTTATTCACTACCCCCTTCATTGTTTAAATGTTTTAGTTACTTGAGAATTTCAATATATACTGTGAGTGAAATTGGTCTGTACTAACATCAGCTTAACTCGACTCTCCTAAAATATTCCTGTATTTCTCAAAGTAGTAATTGATTCAAATGTTACATACCTTAGAAGGATTTGAAATAGCCTGGCAGACCACTCTGCCTCAGTCAAGCAGTAAGTTCTCCCTTGAAGTTACTGTAGTAGAGGAATTGTTTCAATAAACAAGAGCCCCCCCACACACACACTCCACCCCAAACTCCAGCTAATGATCAAAATGAACATATTCACCTTTTGGATGGCTTTCTTTCAAAGATACTGAACTGTGCTGGAGCTAAAAATACCTTAGTCTTACATTCTGACAACCAAAGATTAGTCGTATTAGTATTTGTAAAGTTACATTTATTGCCATACTGTTTCACATTTATACAGAAAAGAAGTCTCTCATTTTGCAGCACTCATTGCTGGACTTTGAATCTAAACATTTGAGTACTGCATATACCACATTCTAAAGAAAGCATAATAGTGGACACTCTTTTCTGCCAGTTCAAGAAAAAAGATCTCATGTAAAACAAAGTCTATTACAAAGTACTCACCAAACTCCTAGAAACGGTTCTTGAATACCAAGAGAATTCCTGAATCAGTGCTGAATGCGATCTTCCCCTAGTAATTCACATTTAAGATAATACGTGGGGGTGTGGTGTAAAGCTACAAAGGCAGGATTGCAACCTAATCTTCCTAGAGCAGGATCCTGCTGGTTGATTAATCAGCTAGTCTTTCTTGCTTTTGTAGAGCACATGGGTTTACGCTGGGTAGAAGTCAGAGCTCTGCAGCAGCGGCAGGGAAGCTTCCTGTTTCAAGTTTTCAGATCTGCCTGCAGTTTAGAGCAACTGTTTTCTAAATATCACTAGCTAAATTGAAATGCAATTTTAAAGAACACAAGACAGCCCGTAGAATATTCTCTTCTTTTTACCTTGCAGACTGATTCAAGAGGATGCCATATTCATTGCCTATTTAAGATAAAGATGTAGTTTACAGCTCTGGTTTTTTGTTTGTTTGTCTGTTTTTAAATAAAGCCATACTATCCACCCCAGATCTAGGCTGCATTCATTGCAGTACTTGGAGCTTAACTACAAAGGCTATTCTGCCTTGAGCAAAATATATACATACAATCTATTTATGAATCATGCTACTATGTGCTAAAACTAAAGGTAAGCATCACCAGAGTACCCATCCCTTTCCTCAGCCACGGTACTCTTCTAAGACAGAGACGTCCTAACTTGTGCATATAAAGACAGTAGATCAGAATCCTAGCCATGGACACTACATGAAGAGAATTTCCTAGGTAATGAATTAAGTCGCAACAGAGACAGAAGGAACAGCTGAAAAACAGCAACTTATACAATTAGCGGCTGTAACCAATAGCAATTATTTCCAGGCAAAGATAAACAGACAAGTTAAACCACTTTCAGGGAAGATATATATATATACACACATACACACACACATTTGTATTTATACATATATTTATACATCTGAAATAGATTGGAAATTTCTCAAAATACCACCAGTTATATGAAAAGCATTTATCCGAAAGAAAAAGTTAAAAGCAACAATATTTCACTCTAAGATGAATATTTTTGCTATATATTTTGCTAATGTCTCTCCAGCTCTCACATTTACTTCTCCTAATTTAGTAGTCAGGAAGGTCTACATCCGTACTCCTTTACACTGTAATTTTAACTAAAACATAAAAGACCTCTGCTGCAACCAGACTTTGAAGGTGGAAACAAAACAGTTTTGAACCTGTAATGGGATCAAAGAATTCCATTCAGCTATGACCTGGCCTAGACAATCACACTAACCTCTGTCTTGCCCTGGAGCCTGCTGATAGCTTAAGAAAGTTGTCAAATGCTAAAGGTCCACACCACAGGAAAAAGTCCCCACAATTCTAACAAAGTTTTTTTTTTTTTTTCCTTTTTAGGAGTGACTTGCAAGGTCAGCAAGTTGAAATGTGTGAAATCCATAACTAGTCACTAAAAGCCACTTTTCTAAGGTCCTATGGGAGGCTAGCAACCTTTGAAATGCAGAACATGCAAATGACAGAGAAACTCACTGATTTAGCTTCTCCTTAAGACATCACCCAACTGTGGTTATTTTTATTAAGCATTGTTGCCGTTCTGAAGGACCCAAAAATCCTACTCAGGGAATTTCTAACCTTTGAGTAGGTGACATTACCGTTACATTCTCCCTTCATGTTTATTTACAGCATGTGCTACGTGAATCAATTGTCAATGTAAAGATCACAATTAATAAGATCACTCTCACATGGCTTCTGAGGTCGACCCACAGAGTCAAGCTCTGGCCAGTTATGCAACAATAGGAACTGTAGGAATTACTGAATCAGCATGAGTAAAATGTAAGTGAAGTACACACAAACAACAGCTTAGCTACCAAATCCTGCTTGTTTTGCACAGTTTGCACTGGCATGCAGCAAGGGCAGCACAAGCCTAATACTCCAGCCCACTTTAGATGCTACTTTTTGCCAACATATTTTGAAGTGACTCAGGTTTGAAAGTCAAAGGAAAGTCCAGAGAGCATTTATATGACTCTTCTCCTCTAGTCAGGATAGCTTTACTCAGGGATTACGACCCCAGAACATCACAGATTGGAGAGGAGCAGAAAAGGACCAGTTGGAAAGCCTGAAGGACAGCAGACAAAACCAGTGCTACTCAATGTGTTCAAAATCATTCATATCTCCAAGAGTTTCCATTAAGAAATCTGACACAGGCACAGTTTATACTGCATTTCTGCCTAAAAAATCATCTTACAGGTCTGTTGTTTTATGGCCTCTATACCCCTCTACATATCAGTAAACAAATACATAGTGCCAGCAAGATGTCAGGAAAATGGAAGACAAGGGTTAATAACTAACTTCATAGCTTAAAAGAACGGGGGCTGCACTTTTCTGGAATGTCTGTCCTCTGTTTGGGTTGGTGGTCACACTGAGAGACTGAAAGGGACAGAGGGAAAGACAGTGAACTTCAGATTAAAATTTTCCAGTACTGTATATGTAGATCTTTATTTGTACAAAATAAATGGGCTTTAGCAAAATGTTATACTTAACTACAGTGCTAAATACATCGTGTTTAGAAACATAAATGACGCTCAAATACCCATCTTGCTATTGCTTTACTGCGATAAAATGGAGATAAAAGCACATTATAGGAAAAGTTTTTTGTCTGCATATATAATATAAATGTATTATTTTTGAGAACTCTATCGCCTCTGAGGCAAGACTAACTACAAAATGTAACTGGAAAAACACAAAAGCATTTGCCTGTGCAAGCTGTTCTTCAGGTCATAACACAAGTGCCTCCCTCAGCGAGGGTTTGACATTGCTCACATTCTTCTTTAACAATATAGATGTTTGTGATGTTTTATTGCCCCCTAGTGATGCCAATTCATTTTTCCACTGCTTAGTTCTTTACAAGTGTCCATAGAAGCAACAGCTTCCTGTCTCCTGCCTTCACTAAACTAAATCATAACTTAATAGTTTTACTCGGTGCTTGTATTGGATGAAGTATGGGCATTTCTCAACCCTGATAAGGAATTAGACAGCAACAAGCTTACAGGAAAAGTACCACCAGCATGGCTGGCTTGTCTCAGTGATCTTAAGTAAAAGCTAAGAAGGAGCAGTCACTATCGGCATACAGGGCAAAAGCTCCAAAGGGCCTTTTCGTCAGTGCAGAAGCTAATCATCTCAGTGCAAAGCTGTTGCTGTTGCAGAACTTCTGAAAGGAGAGAATGTTGCTGTTTCCCATGTACAATGGCATGCCACAGCAGTTACATGTTGGGACCAGCTACCTAGCACAGACTCCACAGTTGCACTATTAGTACTTAGTTTTGTAGTTAAGTATTACATTATCTGACAATAAGTTCATCTTTTTTGAAGACACCGACGTGAATGAAGGATATGTCTGCTTTTCCAGCTGAGGTCATCTATGTGTGATGGCATGCAACTTCAAGGACCCATCCAGGCAGAAAAAGAGCAAATTTAGGTCTGATCCTTTTAATAAAACAGAGTTTTCCAAGTGGCTCTATTAATTGTTTTATATTGTATCTGTTTCATTATTTGTATTGTGGTCTTTATAGCATTTACTATTTAAAACCCACATAAAAATACATGAAACAAAGTGAAAGGAAGATCAGAACCCAGCAGCTGGCCCTTGAAAACCTGTCCCTATAATAGACCTCCTCTTTCCCCCCCTTCTTTCCTGTGACTTCCTGTTCTTATAAAGAAACCAGGGCTATCTTGAATGTTTTCCAAAGACTGAAATTAGAATAAAAAGAAAGGATGACTGTTGATGCTG
This sequence comes from Anseranas semipalmata, assembly GCA_013399115.1. Lineage (NCBI taxonomy): Eukaryota > Metazoa > Chordata > Aves > Anseriformes > Anseranatidae > Anseranas > Anseranas semipalmata. Next base: position 780,867 of record VXAA01006133.1, read on the forward strand.
ATAGCAGAATACTGAGATAGTACAATGAGGAAACTAAAAATGCGGGCTACTTTTCTGTCCTCACTTCTAAACTCATCTTCAAAGGTAGGCTATTCAAATGCTACTCACTGCATCCTGAGATCCCTGGGAGACAGCACTCTGAACAGGCTAAGGAATATGTATTTTGGGGAGGTTTGGATACAGTGAGGTATAATACTACTGAAATTGATTGATAGAAAGGTAAGAACATTTTTAACGGGGAGAAAATCTTCAGGTTTCTCAGTTCCTTGGGTTCTTTACATCCAAATTTATGTTACCAAACATGTCTTATTTTTTGTTTGTTTTCTTTAAAAGTCAAACAGGTAGCAAGGCTAACAAGGGAAGTTGGATAAACAGTTTTTTGTTTTTTTGGGGGGAGAGGGGGTAAGAGGAAAGGAAGCGAGTGACAGATGAGAGGAAACTGATAATCAGATCCATTCCTTACTAGTTGAAAAGCTTCCCCTGCTGAACTACTGAACCTATTTGAGAAGGAGCAAGGAGTACATTCAGCATCTTCTTTTTAAATTTTTGTTCTTTTATTGGTATCACTAGTCAAAACCATTGCCTCTTGCCAAAGGGTAGATATGACAAACTTTCAAATTTCTTGTTTTAGCTGGTCATTTGTTCTCTTTCTGATTCTTTTAAATATACTACTAACACAAAGCTGTTTTTCAGGAAAAAAATAAATCAATTTTGAAACAGAAAAGGTTTCCTGTGGAAAACTCTGAGCTGAATCCAAGTTCTTAACTAGTACTTCAACAGAATCAGCTTTATGGTAAACTACATGCAATGAACTTCCTCGTCAAGGGTTTTGATCCCTCAGTCTCTTTAGCAAGCTGTGTCTGCTGTGGACCACACTTCTGATGAATGCAGTATGCATCCCATTTTTTAAGCCAAAAGGTGCATCACGGTAAATTTACTCCTGCAGTACTCTGGAAATAACCATATATATCTTTTTAATATTTTTTCCAATTTTTCCATTATTTTAGTTCATACTGCTTTAAACCCTGATTGAGAGTAGGCTACATTTCTGAATCTGAGATTGTACTTCACTTCCCAGTAATTTGAGGCAGAAGCCTAGAACGAATATTGAGTCTTGAGCAAGTAAACACGTAAGTTCAATTTCATCAACTTCAAGCTTGTTCTTAAAACTCCACTTTCAGTTCTTAATCAGCTTTTCTCTGTATTTCTCTTTACTTATGAGCTCACATAACTTACACACTTATTTCTTTATTCATCAATTTCCTAACAGTAAATATTGGGCAATTTGGAGCGTGCTTTAAAGCTGAAATTCTAAGGAATTAGTTTCTATTACCACCTTTTCAAAAAGCCCAGAAACAAGCTACTTCTACAGTACAATTACAATAATCAGAAAGTACAGAGCATACCACGTAACATTTCAAATGATATAGATATTTCAAGAGTCAGTTCCAACCAAAAACATTTGGATAACCGAGATAGTAGGAGGTCACATCAATACCAGATGACGCTCATTTTTAGAGCCAGAAGTTATATGAGGTTTGCATGTCATTACAAAACCCCCTTTGACTTTAATTAAAACGGAATCAGGTATGAAAGGGTGGTAAGTATTTTGTCACCTTCCTTACACAAGGAAGATTTCTTAATTCTTTTTGGTCTTTTTATTTCATTCATTTGATTAAAATTGAAAGAATTTTCCATCATACAGCAGCATTTATATCTGAGGTGGGTCATATTTGAAGCAAAATACAACAGAGGTACTACCAACTGAACTCTGTTGTTATTGTTAAATTAGCAAAAACGGTATGAAATGCTGCATAATCTCAATAAACAAACTGCCTCACTGGACAAAGCAATGGTTTCAAAATAATTTATTCCTCACGTGGCTCATTAAATGTCTAATTCTGAAACAGATATGGGTTAATTAAACATCTATGTCATTTTTATAGATTACTTATTTATCATGTTTTGCATTCTCAAACACTGTCTATTTATCCTCAGTCAGTCTAGTACTTCACTAAGGATCTTAGTAAATAAGCCTCCCTTTCCATCCATGTCCTTTAGCATTCATTCTGCATGCAGATCAAGTCTAGAACTACCCAGCTTAGTCACTAGATGTCACTGTTGCAGCGCTAAGAGCTGAGGTATTTTATCTGGAAACAGGAAGCAAATATACTTGTATCTATTTTACTCCTCCATTTTTATTTTTAAATATTATTTTAAAGCATTTCATTCCTGCTCAGGGTGAAGTCAGTGTGAGTTTTATTATAGATAGAGTATTTAGAAGTGTTCAGGCTATAGGATAAATTTATGCTTTGAGGGGAAAGAGAGAGACTATTCTGCTACTTGGGTTTTCATTTAATTTCAAAACTCCTGTTTTAGTTAGAAAACATGGCCTTTCCTTGTTCTTCGTTTTTGTTGCTCTGATAAAAGTTTTATTTCTGAATACATTTTTATACATACACAAAGTGCGTAATTCTGGTAGTATATATCTATACACACACACACATATATATATATATACACACAGCAGTACCATAATTACATATATGTATGCATATATAACATCAACATACTATTTCTAAAAAGCATTCCAAAATCATTTACTTGGTAGGTTTATATAAGCAACAAATTTAAAGGATTAATAGTTGAAAAAAATAAAACACCTACCTTTTGCCTTACCAAGCCTGAGGAAAAGCTGAACAATAAAAGAAACAGTAATCTACATGTTTACAGTCTTTAGAATTAAATAACTTGAGCATATGCATAAGTAGCTTACAAAGTCAGTCTTCTTACACTTTTCCAAAACCCCTTGAAATGCTTTATGTCAGCATCACAGTTATCAACAATACACTATCATAGGATTATTTAACTGTTTCCACCTCTTATTTAAATGAAACAAGATGAAACAAAATGGAAACTGTGTTTAGATAGATGACAGAGAACAAGCATAAGTTCACGTTCATTGGATTTTCTTCTTTTTTTTTTTTTTTTTTCCCCAGAAAGTTATAAGCATGTCTGTCCATCCTTTGTCTTGACAAATAATGAACAGAAAGTTATTTTCTCTATGGTTAATTTGACCAGGAGCCACTACAGATGCTCCTGTGAACAGAAGCCAAGTCTTCTTCTATGCCATTTTATTTCTCTTTTCTAAACATGTCAGCTTCTCACAGCCTGTGAGGTTGAATCCTCCTGTACAGTATGGCAGGGAAATAAATAAAGAAGGTACAAGAGATGCTCAGACCATGACATAAGGAGCAACAACAGGAGTTTCACAATATGCTTTCAGAAAAGTATTTTGAGAGGATAAGTAATTGAGGGAGATGGCAACTGAGGACACTGTGAACTGCTGCCAGCTCTAGAAGTCTGAGCAGCTAGTAACGATGCATTTACTAACAGACCTGCCAAACCTGTATCCACCCCTCAGCCTCGCTGCTGCAGTGTCAAAGTTGCTTCCTTCTGTTCACCCCACCTCAAATGCTGTGCCACTACTCTCTTGCCAAGACTGGCTCCTAGCATCCTTGCCCTAGTTGTTATTTCTGTGTTCCATCACCTGCTCACTCCTAATGTCTACACCAGCTATAGAAAGACAATTCAAGCGGATGAGCAGGAAACTGGTTTCCAAACCCTACTGGGCTGCTAAAAAAGAAAACAAAGTATTACCAGCAACTGTTATGACAAGGACCTGCACTCCCTGGGCTGGGCCACTTCCTCCCCAACTCACTGGCTTGCAGACAGCCAAGCATGTATTTGGAGAGGAAAAGTCTTCTTTGGGAGATACAGAAAGGACAAAAGATGTTTGGAAAATGCTGCATATGCCTTGGCATCTGTCTTCAGCTGTTATCCAGTATCTAAGACAACTTTGAGCTCAACAAGCTCCTGAAGTGTTCTCATAAGAGGTCATTAGACTACTGAAAACAGCCAGTTGTTCCTGCGTGACAGTCTTATCGCAGCGCACTCACTTACCAGAGAATGGAGGACATTTATTTACACAGCAATCATAACTCCTAGAAGGCACGGAACAATTGTCTGCCCTTTGCCATGCTTGTGTTCTCCAGGAAGCTAGGGACATTTAATGCTTCTCAGATGACAGAACACTAATCCATCTTCAGCAAAGTCCATACTGCCTAGCAGTGAGAGAAAAATCTTATTCTCCCAGTATTATTACTATTTTTTTTTTTCCACCAATGGAGAATAAGTAATAAATAATGAGCAGATTAGGCATGGGTAGGAAGTCTAAATATCAGAGTTCCTATATCTCAGTAGAGACAGGTGATAAAAAGGACAATGGACAAAGAATTTCCATCATATAAAGAAAGCATAAGATTATGTGCATGGAAAATCTGAACAGTTCCAATCAAAATTTTAAAAAATATTCATAATGCAACCTAATCTGCAAGCATACAGAACTCCACAAAATTTTTACAGCTTTGGGTTTTGTTACATACCAAAACTAGATGAAGTTCAGCAGTGTTTCACTTAGTCACAGACTGGAGCAATTAACAGCTCTGCGCTGAAACCATGAAGCACAGGTAGCTTCACGGGATTTCAAACTGCAGTCAGCTCACAACCTGACCGCTTAAGCTGATTTTGCTATTGAAATCTGGAGAACCTCAAAATCCAGTAAAACGACATTTTTTAAGAATCTACTTGGTTCAAATTCTGGGAACTATAAGCAGTTATCCAATTGTGAGAAAGAGGCATGCTCTGTTGAAATCAGCCACAACATACCTTAAAATCACATGGAACTTTTGCTGTTGTTGTTCTTATTCCATATTTGAACAGTATCTAGAACAGCGGGAAGCTTCTATGTATTTATAGAAGTTGACTGATAGTTGATAGATCAATCACAAATGCTGCTACACACTAATATCCATCAAGTCTATATTTATTTCCTGTTGTCCATCCTGAATAAGTGATTCCCCTTTTTGGAGCACATTGAAATAGCTCTCTGTTGTGATCCCTCCAGTCAGGTCGCTGTGCCTCTGGTAAGATGCTAGTTTCACACACATCAATAACACTACTTTTTTCATAAAAAAAACATCAAGAGAAAAACTCTCTACTTCAAGAAGAAGGGAAGTACTTGATTAAAACTACAAAAAACAAAGCATGTTCAAAGTCCAGCATTATACTGCTTCAAAGCTATTCAGTCATGATAAGATTTTGTCAAACACGAAGTATTTTGCACAGTGTTATACTGAAAACTCATGATGCAATACTAATAAATTGTGTGTCACAGATCCTGTGAGCCTAGTCTAGACAGGAGACCTCTTACAAACTCATTAAGTAACAGCTACCTTAGATGACTGCTATACATCAAGTTATTCACTGGTAGTATCATTTGTGCCTTTCTTTAGTAGGGAAATGACTTCAGCTAATACACAGGGTTCAAAACATCTCTTATGTGCAACAGTTTCACCACACACCAACAAAAATACAAAAACTAAAAAAGATCCTTTGCAAGATTGCCTGTCTCAGGAGAGAGGAAATGGAACATAATGGCTTTCACAAGAGTTTTCCATTTTGGCTTAATCTTTTCCAAGTGAAGAGTAAACATCTGGGATGCTGACCAGCCAAAATCACTTAAGCGTGTGCCTAACTCTAAACACATGAGTAATAACACTGCAATAAGGAAGTATTTTTACAAAGCAGAAAAGTATTTCACAGGATGCTACATTAAATTGTACTTACTACTCCATTTCTGTCTCATTAGAAAGTTCAGACACGTTGTACTGGTCAGTAACTAGATGAATGAATCAACTGAAACTCTATCCATAATAGTTCTTTAATAGGAATGAATTAATTTAATGTCAGCCAGTTCATGTGAAATATTTACTACCGGTACTACCAGAGGAGAAGTCATATTGGAGGAGGTAGGAAATTGAGAGTATGATTTACTGAAGATCGACAATGTAATGATGCTGTATCGATAACCAGAAAAAAACAGTATTTATAGGTTATTCACAGGGATTAAGTACTTCCCTTAGTACAGCATAGTTCAACACAGCTGTCCAGAATACTCACAGAAGTGGTATTTAAAATGTGTCAAAGTTTGTATGGTTTCTGTGGAAAAATCCAGATTTATTTTCTGTAAAATACTAGTTAGTTGAAGGGCAAATTTTTAAATGACAAGTATCTCCCACTGAAATATTCCATTCATATAAACAGCTTTTTCATAATCGCTGTAAAAGACATTATAAGATCAAAACCCACCATCACATTTTTGCATGTTTCTCTGAACCAAACCTACAAGTGGTATGTTATTTATCGATGAGATTTCCTTTTGATGTTGATTTTGTGATGCTTTGTGATAATGCATCTTTTCATTGAACATCATCGTGAAGCTGGATCAAGGGTTCAAGTCTCCCTCCACCTTCCCTGAATTGCACTATTTTATTAAGAAAACATGCAAAGAAATAGGATTTTTCATAAAACTCTGGTGCTGCTGGGAAAAGAAGATTAAGAATTACTCTGTATTTCCCTTTGATCCTCTGCAATCTCTTTCCAGTAACACACAAATCTCCTCTAGATTCTGGCAGAAACCTGACAGCTTATTTGATTTCTTTACAGCATGTGGGATAGCAGGGGTCATAATTTTTGCTTCCTTACACTTCAGGGTAACAAAACCTCCCCAAAGCTAAGATACTATAATACGCACACTCTAATACAATCAATAACTACTCTAATGCAAGCATATAAACTTCTTTCACAGAATAATGCTCATACAAGCAAGTTGCAATTGCTTGCACCTATGTTTCAAGGAAGCTCTTGATACAAACTACTTGCAGTAATTCAAACAGTGAAGCGATTTCCTCTTAATATCTAAACATCAGCTGAACAAAGGTTTCTTCCAGTCACCAGAGCACTCAGTTGGACCAAAGAAGAAATCAGAATTTTGCAAGCACAGTCCAAGACCTCAATCCTATCAGAAACCTGGATTTCTTTCCCCCGAGATAACAGCAAGTATGCCTTTTCTCCAAATGCAACATGAGGTGAGGAGGACAGGAGACCAAGGGAACGTGCACAAGAACTTTCAGTCAAGATCATTGCAACTTGGTTGCCTTTTTGGTATTTCAGCTGCTTAAGAATAACCTAAGAAGAAAAAAACTGCTATCAGGTGAGGCGGTGATTGTCATTTACGACCAGAATATGTTTTGAGCAGGCTCTGCCATTCAAAGATAATATATAACATAAGCAATCATGAAGATTGTTTATCTTAAGTGTCTCATGAGGATTTACAATCCATTGTTTTAATGGAAAACCATCACATTGACACTGTGTAAATAAAACATACACTGACCTCACACATGCCAGAAGCAGCTCTTCTATTGCTGTGCTTCGCATAAGTAGAAGATACACAAGAGAGATCAGAGAACATGTATGGCAATAGAAAAAACAAATGAAATGGATTTGTGTGTATAATGACTGTTAATGAAAGCTATCAGCAGCCGCTAATCTGATATTTGTGCTGCTGCTGTTTACAGAATGCATTAAGGAATGCTTAATACAGCTAGTGACAAAGCAAAAATAAAACAATTATATTGTTTTGTATCTTGCATATTTCAATTAACGATAATTAAAAAAAGTTTAAAAAATTGCAATACATCAGTGAAATAATGGTTTCTTTGCAAATGATAGGCCATCTCTTACTGAAAAACCTCTTTCTTTAAGCTGTGTGATGCGGGGAAAAAAAAAAGAAAAATTCTGGCTATCTTTTTGTAAACCATTTAGCACTATCAAGATCAAACTGTTCTACACACAAAAAAAATTGCTTTAAAAAAATAACTTACTTCTCCCACTTTGTGTCCTGCAGAAGGGGATCAAGTGATCTTTATTTGCACATAAGCATAGGAATCCTGTAACTCTGCTGCTCTATTTCATTTATCAGCTCCACAAAGTATAATGACTGATGATGATTTAATCATGTGTCCCAAATGACTAACTTTCCTCTCATTTTTATTCCCTAACTGATGAACCAAAAAAAATATAGGTAGAGTGTGGATGTTTAATAAAAAAATGCTCGAATAGAAAACAGACCCAGAATAGGCTTATAATTGTTCATACACTGAAATGCGAGACAAGAAAAATGAAGTTTTCAGGACTTGTTCCAGATATGCATGTAAAATGATGCATATTCAGGCAACACTTTTTTAAAAACTCGAGGTTTTTCTTCATTTCTTTTAGTGTGGTGTAGAATATGGAGGATGAGGTTGAATTTAATGAGTAGACAAGACAAAGCATCCTTTAGAGTAATTAGTCATTCAGGGGAAAATAACACTTTGTAAACATTTGCACAAGAACATACACAACTCAATCATTTTTTATCTTCCACTCCACCATATGATTGTTTTTCACCATGAAGTCCATTAGTCCATTCAGTGCTATTCGTCAGGATGCATTTTTCCAGGTTGTGTCAAAATTTTAGAAATAATGAAGAACACAGGCATTATCATAATTGTTTTGTTCTGTTATTTAAAAAAAAATCTTTCCGGTTTTTGAACTGTGCTTTTTGGACACAAATTGCAAGCAGGTGGATAAGCCAGCTGGAAAGAAGAAAAAAATAAACCAGAAAAGTTGCAATTGCCCAAATCAAAAGAGACATTTATTTAAAGATGAATCCCTAAGGAGTTTCTGTATGTATTTTTGGAAATAGAAATATTCATGCTACGTTAGGTCCCAAGTAAACGTTTTTTTTTTTTTCCAAAAACTAAATTGCTTTTTGCCAAACATAGCTGATTCACACCATCAAAAGAAGATCCTTAGATTTTTACAGAGAATATTCACATTTGATTTTCTTACCAAAATCTTTCTCAGCTATTAATCTTTTGCTTACAAGAGACAAGAGGAAAATGATTAACCAAGTATCTGTGTGAATAATGGGCTGCCAGTTCTTTCTGCTTATTGAATTAATGAAGCCCTGACTAATGAAGTAATTTATTGAGGAAATACCTTGTCTGGGCATCAGGCGTATCACAGTGCACGTGCTTAACACCAAATTGTAAAATAGTTTCTTGGTGATTGATTACTGCTCTTTGGTAAAAAGCATGAGACTTCACAATATTGAATTTGATTACACGCTAGTTATTTTGAAGAAGCATTTGTGACTTTGGTGGTGGTTTTCCCTGGGAGAAAAATTAAAGTGTGAAAATTGTATTTCTTCCTTCATCAGTGTGTACCAACCAACTCTGTGCCTTTAAAATCAAAAAAGGTCACTGCAGCTCTGCAGTAAGCAGCATGGCTGTACAGAGTACAACCCCCCTGGAACTTTCCTCCTAGCTTGCTGTTAGACCTTTTTCCTTTCTGCTAATGCCCACAAAGTGCTTAGAAAGAACCTGTTTACCTTTTATTTCAAAATGGACTTGAAAACAGTCTGCTCAACATAGCTTTATCATTACTCTGCTAGAACATACACACCTAAGGTTAAATAGGGGTAGGTTACTGAAGATAGAATAGGATGAAAATAGGAATTGTGATTTGTTTACTTACTGTCTGATACATGCAGAGATTCTGTTTATGTACTTTTGATTTTTCAAAAGATTCAAAAAAACAGAACTGTTTTCTCAGGTTTACTTTAAAAGGTTGCCCAGCCGTGACACAGCAAACATACTGTATGTGTGGTACTATTCAATGGCTGTAGAAAAAGAGTCACTTCTCCACTGAGTAAATCTGTTTTTGGAAAGTATGCATAATAGGAAAGAACCACACTGGAACTCTGGTGTTACAATGGCTACTTGTGACAGCATCTCCACTCCTCCAAAATAAGAGGCATTTAAATAAACCATGCTTCAATTATTGCCCTTGGTGTTAGTTTTTCAAAGTTTCAAGCCTTTGAAATCATAACCAAAAACCCAATCAAAACAGAACTAAAATGAAAACCCGATGGCTTGGCATCTCAGCAGACCTCGACAGCAAATCACTTGCAGACCAGAATGCTCTACTTCAGATGAAAATGCCACAGATGGAACAATCACCAACTCTTCCAACAAAAGGGGCTTTCTGCATGAAGATCATTTCCATTTTCTGGAAGATTGTTTTCCATGAGCTCTACATACGAGTTCATACATGACGTCCCAATATTTAGTGATCTGTGCTAGGGGAGATCATAATGTTTAAAGCTCATCTTCAGTCAGAATGCTGAGGTATTATTTCCTTAGGATTCCTTCTTCCCATGTTTTCTTCAATATTAAGGACAGTAATCACTAACTCAACCAGAATAACACAGATGCGAGAAAACTGTGTTTAAGAAATGGATATTATTTGAGAATAAGAGAGATTATGGAAACAGGTCTTACTTACAAAGCCCTAGCTTCTACAGTCTTAAGAATTTATAAGCAAACCTTGAAAGAAAGAAATGAAGATTCTAATACAGGGCTCAGAGAAAACTCTGTGGATTTATTTTACAGATTTTCCTACCCAAGAACCAGTTGCAGAATTAGCTCAAGGAGGAGACATTCCACCTCTATCTTCAAGTGTGTTCTCAATTTTTCCAGATTACGCTATATTCTATTGTCTTTCCTGTTCAATTACTAAAACCACTTCACAAAAAAGTCGCGTTTATTAGTTCAATGGTAGTGAATAGTACTGTACAGCATTAAAGGTTTCGTCTGCAGTATACGTTCATGTGAACTCCTCTCTTAAGAACGCATTTGCCTCATTTAAATCCAAAGCAAGAGAAAGGAAATTTTAATGAATACTGAAGCCAACAGTGACATCACCAATTGGTTTTGCAGGATCAATCCACAGGTCACTACTGTATTTGAGTGTATATTTTATGGCTGACAAAGAGGATGCATTGTTCCGATTAAAAGGAGGCACATCTTACTTCTTAGCAGAAAGACTTAACTGTTCCTTCCCATAGTTTTAGATCAGAGGAGGGAGTGGAAATAAATATCTGAAAAGCTATCTTATTTTTTGTGAGATGCACTGTTTATACATGGCCATTGCAGCATAATCCCCCCCCGCCCCCCCAAAAAAAAACAACCTTTGCTTGACATTATCTATTTTCCTAGGACAAGTAACAGATGAACAGGCTTTGCTGTATTTTCTATAGTAAAAATATCAATGGATGCTTATATTCATAGTAGTATTGAATCACTTTTGATAAGTGAGAAGAGGTGATCGAGGAATAAATTTCTCCAATTGCTAAGTCCTCACCTTCTCTTTGCACAGTCATTGTTTTTGTTGTTAGTTTTTTAAGTCTGAATTACAGCCATCTAAACTCCCTGGAGAGTGCAGGGTAAGTCAGGTCTTCAGATGTTACACCGAGTGAATTTCCACAAGAGATAGGCCTTACCAGACAATCAAAGAAAAAGAAGAAAACAAGTAACTGAAAAGAAAAGCAGCCATTCAGCATTGTATCTAAGCAGCAGCAAGTTTACTATACCATTAAGTTAGAATTCATTGTGGTTTATTGATGTTGCTCATTTTTAAATGAACTCAAGTGTTCAAGTGTTAAAGCCTTGCAGGGATAATGCAAGGGCTTTTAGAAACTGTGCATCAATTCTGAATAACCAAGTATTAGTAAGATTGATTTCAGCAAGATACAGTTGTTTAACTACTAGAATAAGCTAGCCTAACTGGTAATACAAAATCTTATAAGACAAAATAAGAAAGAAAAATCCAAAAAGAAAATAAGCATTGATATCAAAGTATGAAGTATAACCATTAAGGAATTAACAAGTTAACCCATCAGTATTGTTTGATTCTGTGAAAGTACAGCATAGTTCTACTTTGCATGAACAGGATTTGAAAGCAAGAACTGCACCATAGGCCTTCAATCAGCATGTAATATGAAAATTAAAGTCTTTAATAAGCAATTTTATTCACAGATAAAATGTGATATAAATCAGAGTAGTCTTCAGCAAAGAAGTCAACTATTACCATGCAGAGGGTGGGCCCATGCACAGCTTTCTGCATGCCTAATGAGAAAGACCTATCTGACGGCCAAGGAACTGAGTTAACTCTTGTGCCCTAAAGGTCTGAAGCAAACTAAAAGGGACATTCATAACAACACAGGCCTGGACAACTGTAGCAGAGCTTTACAAATTTTCTTTGAATGGAATTATACGTTGTTCATTCCCACAAACTCCACAAGACTATACAAACACATGCATTCTATTTCAGCAATGCACAGCAGAGAACTAGGCCCACTTTTTTTTTTTTTTTTTTACAAGGATGTCTGAACAGTGTGCTCACTTTGCTGGCTATTTATGAAGAACCACATTCTTGACACACAACCAATCTAAAAGTTAATTTTCTGTAACTCTTTGCTGGAGCCCTTACACACTTTATAAAAAGGATACTGTGAACATCAATAAGCATCACATTTACAAAGCAAAGTCTCATTGTTTGGTGCTTGTCACTGTTAATGAGAGCAAATTACTCTAACCAGTGTTCTAGCAGCTTTGTTGGCTGCTACAAATTAAGCAACACTTTTATACTATGACCAGAGAGAAATGTTTTAATTGTAAGACATTTAATTACAGATAAACAATGAGCCTGTGATCAGATGAATAAAAAAACATCATTGCTTGCCATGGCCTAAGAAAAGGGAAGATAGTGACAGATCCTGCTGACACAAGATGTATAAGCTTACAGATAGCAACCGTGGTATCTTGAAATATTTCTATGTCGCCTAGTAGGCTAAGAGCCACGATAAACTCTACAACAAAGCTACCATTTTTAAACTCTCAGTAATGCTGAGACATTAAACTAGGAGCAGAACTGCCTACTTTCTGGCCAAGACTCCAACATTCCTCTTCCTCAGGGTCCTGGACTACAGTACCAGGTTTATAACTTAGGTCAGATCCTACAGAGGCTTCCCAGTGGGACCTCTCCTACTCCACCCACAGCAGCATCTGCTTTGAACTAGGTGTCAGAGTTTGATGAAAAGGAGTACTTCTGGTTTCAGTTTAAGAAGTGTCAGACTCTTGCTGGTGAATAACTGTCCTTTTTATTCTTGCTGCTAGAGAGACCATGTAGCTGCCCTATTGCCACGTGCCCTCAGCGAGAATGTCAGCTGTGTCAGACATTTGCATTCATTCCCTTAAAAAAAAAAGCCACAACAAGCAATAGCTGCTAACTCTTCTTTTAGATTTCAGGGAATAATTTGACAGCTTACATATTTTTATGTTTCTTCCTTTCTCCACTCACTTTGATACCTTTCTAAACCTGTATTTTTCTGACAGAAGTTCAAATAACATTTAGAACAGACTGTTTTATCCGAAGAACAAATAAAGCACAATACAACAACAGTAGCACAGAAGTAAAATATCTCTAGAAATAAATGGACTTGTTATATAATGCTGCAAGAACGTGCATTATGTCTAAATATCACGTACTACAAAACACAAAGTTCTGCGGAGATGTTTCCTCATACCACCTGACATGAATCTTGTTTATATTAAAAGGGATAATTCCTTTATAGGTCTGACAATTACCCTCACTACTGACTATGGCATTTGACTGGAAAGAATGAATCCTTTTTTCCTCTTTTTGTTATCTGTTAGAGATGAAGAGATGGAAAACATGTTACAGTTTACCTTCCCCACAACTTCTAATAAAACTGGCAATACTCTAGAAAAATGTGTCACATGGTCAGATTAGTGCCCACAGTAAGCCAAATCCTCAAGAAAATTTCAGAATAGGTAACATAGTATGTTTAACCAGTTTAACCATAGCTTATCTGAAAGCAACTTCACAAGATGCAATGACAACACAGTAGCAACAGTATCATTTAACCATAGATTAAGAGGTAAAATTGAAACCAGTGGGATAAGAAAACACTAGGTAATAGTAGTTGGATTCTTTTTGAGGGGAGTTTTGGGGTATTTTTACATTTTATCACAGTAATTCTAAATGTGAAGTCAATGATTTTTCAGTAAACCACCACCAAGTCATTCAATTAACAAAAACCTGAGCAAATGTGATTTTCATAAAACTTAGACAATAGACAATATAGACAATAACAAGCCTGGAAATTAAACCTGGAATATTTGGAACTGGAATAAAGGTAGTTCTTCAGGAAACAAAAAGCATGGCAAAAACAAAGAATTTCTTCCAGCTTATATCCACAGAATGAACTTATTGGGTAAAATGTCCTATTATTTTATAGATCTCAGCTGAAACTTGCAGAGTGTTCACCTGCATGTCAGATTGTGTCTCTGGCACATAGTTTTCTTATTAAAATGCAATCCATGGCTTCAGGGTTTACCTACAGTGTCGCTGGACTTTGAAATTAACTCCAGAGCAAAATGAGCTTGAATTATTTATAAAAACCCCTGATACTTGAAAAAGCAATAAACTATTAGGTAATTGGGGCCTTTTTCCTTTCTTTCCTATTATTAGAATGGCCTTTATTTTTCTGTCCATAGGTCATCAATCACTGCAAGTAATTTCAGCACTTGATCGACCTAAATTACATGAGAAGTTAGGTACTAATTTTAATTTATAACTAAAAAGGTTTTACAAGGTCAAGAATGAAAGCTGTAATTTTACAGCAAGGCTTAACACCTGGCCCCATACACATCTGTATTTCAGTATTAAAATATGTGGTGAAGATAGAGTTGAAGTAAACTGAAAAACAGTAACACTATCAGTTATTTTAAATTCAGTCTCAGGCCTAAGTTGCTTTTGGGGAGGGTTGGGGGAGAGTGGGGGCAGGGAATGCAGTAATTCTACAAAGCTAGCCAATAATCAAAATACAGATCAATTGTCAGAAGTACGTTTAAAAAAACACTATCACAAGCTTTCTTCTAAAATAGAAACACATGAATAGTTAGCTATGATTTCCATGTATTTATAAATCATATGCAAAAACACACATTACAGATAAAACGTAAATGCCTTAGAATTCTGAGCAATTGATTTCAATGTTACTGCGAGTTTGACAGTAACATCATATACCACCTAGATTGTATTTATAAACAGCTATTTCTAAAGAAAAAAAAACAGAAAAAAACTTTAGAAGTTTTCTTTAAAGTTTTTTTTTCCCATTTTTGTTCAGACAATTTGGCAAGAAGATCCCACTTCATTCAAATACCTCTCTTAACTCATCAATAGTGTAGTGATGTGTCAGAAGGAAATTAAGAATTATTTAAATCTTCCCAGTAAAAAAGTCAAAATTTTAATCCCTGAGACTAGTAGATCCAACTGAGATGCTCATTACCCTGAGAAAATGTTTTGTGCCTCTCCTACCACTTGCAAGCCCTGAAGAATGGAAAGGCAGTCATAATCCCAAATACCCATCTGTAAGCATGTCGTACTGAGAACAACAAAAGTTTGAAATTAAAGCAGACAGAGAAATCTCTCTTCAAGAGGAAGATGAAAGCTTTGTACAGCTGCTCTGTACCATAATGTTATTAATCTTGTTCTTGGAAAAAAGTTCTTTCTGTAACCTTAACTTCTCTCCCTGCAAGACTGTGAACTCATGTCTACATACAGATTAACAACCACCTAAATCACCACCAGATATAGATTTGGTAAGGAAAACATTCTTTAAATATGCATATACTTTACAAATGGAGATTATCAACCATGAAACAGTTGTCACATCAGAAATTGTCAGCGTATTAGAACTTAGCATTTTCTTGGGAATATACCAATAGAATGCCACAATCAAATCTAAGCAGAAAGCATTTTGAACTGAAGACAGATGCCAGAAGTGCCAGTATCTTAGCAATTAGGTCGTTAACAGAAGGGAGAAAATGGTCTCAGGCAAATGTTCTACTTACCAGTCTGCTTGCCATTTTGCCCATTTTATTCTCTGGCTTCAAGATGTAGAATGAGCAGCAACATGAGAGGTCTGGCCTTTCACCTTCCACAGCTGAACAAATTTCTGAAACTCTGTTAAAAAATAAATTAATGAATAAAAATCAAGAAATAGGAAACAGCTGACTAATTAGGCAAGTATCTGTAAATTGTTTTTCCCTATACAACTCACAGAAAATTCTTTCTTTCAAAGCTTCTTAAGAGCTCACACAAACTCCACAAAATCCTAAATTATGCAAAAACTAAAAACAATGTGTTCCTCCACCTTAATAATAAGATAACACACAGAATACTCTTAATCCTCTAACTGCTTCTGCTCAGCTTATAGCCAGCTGAGCTACAGGCCTCCCTTTTCTGATATACATTTAGGCCAAGACAAACAAAATTGATGCCTTCTCAACAGTATTTTCACCTGAGATGTGAAAGCTGCATGCAATACCTTCATTTGACACAGAATGGATTGTGGACAATATATATTTCTTCCTTTGTGAGACAAGAAACCATTACTCTTAGTCTTGTTTTACTTTCAAATCGGATTTATTTGCCCTCCCTTTATCTCTGAGGTTGTATGTGCATTCTTCTCCAACATGAAACAGTAAATGAGAACTTCTCTACATCACGCATTCAGTATGGTTTTCTTACGCACTTTGTTACTCTTCTTCTAACCTGAATAAACATATCTTTCTAATCTCTTCTTTCAGGAAGATCTTTCCTTGTTTAATCTTACCAATTGCCCTTTTATGTCCTACCTTAACGAGAGTAAGTCAACTGGGCCCTCTGTACAAGGCACTGCATGCCTTAAATTTACCCTGTTTTTATGGCATTTTCATTAATTTCACCACACTTTTGTCATTACAACATAAAATCATTTCGAGTCTTTCCTTCATTTTCTTAGTACAATCTCCTTAGAAGAGCTTATCAGCTTCTTGCCTCAAAGTACTTTGTTTTTCTTAAAGAAAAAAAAAAAGCCCTTGGTTTCACAAAGTAACCCTGGAGAATTACTGCTGAGGGGATTGGCTGATACTGTTTTAAACCTTCATCTAAACACAAATGTATTTATTACCTATCATTTCTTTGGGGTTTTAGGGTATACTCCAGATTTCTTACCAAATTTGGTTTAGCAAAGCAACTAACAGTAACAGAAGCATCAAACATTTTGCAACCTCAATTGCATAAGCACATCCAAAGCACATAACATATTCTAAAGAAATCAATTATAATACAACATTATGACCCATAAATGAAGAAGAGACCTGTTGAAACCTAGCTTTCTTAAGTGGAAGCAATATACTGTACTAAAAAATCCGTAACGCTTGCAGTATCTGCAAAGAAACATGAGAACCATTTATTAATATAACTTGACACTTGAAGGTAGTAAAAGAAAATCATATCTTCTCCTACCCTCAGGTAACTAATCTGTCTGGTTTTTGGAATTTATCTTATCTGACTGTCCTTCCCTGGAGAACTTGGAGACCAATAAGCTTTTGTGTGGGTGTAGTGATCAGTCAGTGAAACAGAAGAGTTGTTTCATTTCACTTATTCCTACCTGTTTCTTCTCTACTCAGTGCTGCTGGAATATTCAAAACATTCAGACATATGAGAAAGGGAACAAGTCAGAACATCCAGCATAAAGGAGACCTTTATCCACCTCCATCCCCTTAAAGAAATGTCCTTTCCTATTCTCCTAATTTCCTTTGACGCCTTTTCTCTTTCTGAAGAGCTCATTCTCAGAGAGCAGGCACACCCAACTTGTTCTCTTCACTCCACAGAAACTGCTTCTGGAGGCAAGTCTGGCAGACTTAAAAGGCAAGGCTTCCACATCACCCATGAAGTGTTGAGGCAGATAAAGGAAGTGCCTGAATTTAGAAACTTTTCCACATAGCTTGGAGCTATACTGCACAAAAGTACAACATTGGAGTCTCATATTGCCTTTTTTTGTAGCATTATGAAATATTGTAAATATTCATAAAGAAATACTACTGTATAACTATCCCAAAACCTCTTCTCATTTTGCTTATGCTGAAACCTGCTTTGTTCAGTTTCATCGAAGCTTTTTTTTTTTTATCTGCCATGTGCAAAAGCCAAATATGATCTCTGTACTTATTGTTTAGCTCAAGAAATACGCTGCAGGCTGCATGAAGAAACTGACCATCAGGAAGGTCAGTTTCTTCAGCGTTGGAGATGGATTTATTTACCTGTATAAATTGGCTCATATCTGTAACAGTTGGCAACAACACTGAATAACCTGCAATGCCTTTTCCATTAAGCTGTTTCCAACTTAAATAAACAATATGAAGTGTTACCTTCTTACCAAAGGCCCAAATTAAAATCTGGTAGTGACCCAACAACTGCTTTTTTGTTTTTATGCTGAATGGTATCCTTGATTGGAATCCACAAAGTGAGATAGTAACTAGCTCACAAAATAACACAGGATACACAACCAATGACCAATAGACATCACCTGGAATACTTCCTCCTTTTTCCCCATCCATCCTCACACTTGCACGTGATAGCGTGACTGGATTCCTTTCAGAAATACAGTGTCCATTCCACTTGAGTTACATTACTTACTACCTTGAGCTCTAGTCCATTTAGCTGGCTCACTCATTTAGGACACACAGCTTGTTATACAGGGTTTTTGTGGGTGAAAAGGGGTAACACATTACCAATGTCTGGAAGCCTCATATATTTTTCTGAATATAAAGCAATTTCCATGCAGTAAAAGCTTACTCAGTAAGAAACTTAAGAGCAATCCAAAAAAAACCAAAAAATACACACAGAGAAAAGGCTTTATTTCTTCTGAGTTCGTTTCTATATTCAATCTAGAATTTGAATATTATCTTAAAGGAGAAAAGAAATGAAATTCTCTTTTCATTTTCTTCAGGTACACCATTCTTGGTCAAAACTAAGATTTTATCAACTCTATAATAAGATTTGTCAACATAGATTTTCAGCGAGGAATAACAGAATACGTGGAAATATTACATAAGATTAAAGAAATAATTCTTAATTCTTGCTTGAATCAAGTGGTACCACAGCTAGTCTTTGTTTTTCCATATTGTTCATAGAATTAAAACAAAAGCCTGCTCCTGCAGCATAGAAATAACATGCCATGCTAGTAGGAAAAAAACCTTTCCAGTGCTCCTTCATGCATTCCCTAGCCAAGTACAAGGTGTGCAGTAAGAACCAAGATCAAGTCAAATCCACCTAGCTGCACTTCCTAAAGACTCGGAGCACTTAAGCCTCATCAGCTGCAGCTCATGTCTTGTTTAAAGGTTATGGCAAACTGCCCTTTCAGCTCCTCCAATCCTAGACTGGAACAGTAACTAAAACACAGCTTTGGCAAAGCAGGATGAGATTTAGCAATTTGTTTCTCAGCTTTTCAGAGAGCACCCAGTGACACAGGTATATTAGAAATGAGTAAAATATTCCCACTGCTTTCCCACCCCTTCATCCAGTCCATGCTATGTCCTGCACATGATGGACATGAAGTGGAGGGAGAATTATTAAATAGCTTTTTATTGTAGGTTCTCTAATGAGACAAAATACAAGTTAGAGTTAAAAATCTTAAAGAATTAAGAACTAAATTAAGAACTATGCTTAAATTAAGAACTATGCTTCAGAAAGGTTAATCTTGACATTAACCTTCAGAGAGGTTAATCAATAAAGAATTCAAATCTTTGGAAAGAGACATAAGATTACTAAGTTTTTTTGCAAGAATTAGCTACCAGCCTATGGCCAAGTCTACATAGCATTTGGATCACTTTCAGAAAAAATGTACTGGAACACTTGGATTTTCCCAGCATGCAGTATAGGTCTTAAAGAGGAGGCAATACAAGGTACACTTGAGAAAATCTCCAATTTTAGTTTGTTGTAACAAATGTCTTAAAGTTGCAACAACTACAGCAGTAGGCTCAGAACCGAAATAGTTGAGAAACAAAAGTTCATCTGAAGACAGAAGGACTCTCCAGTTTTGAGTGTGAGCAACCTTTTCCTTTTATTTTCCACATGCACATTCCATGTGCCAAACTATCCAAAAGCACTTGTCTGCTTTTAAATGTGGGGTAGTTTTTTTGATTATTTTGTTTTCATTTTAACTACAGTAAAAAACATGCATGCAATTAAATTATGAAGGTAAGATAGTGACCTTCTTTTCAAAGCACTTTGACTAGAAGTGCAATACGCAGGAGGGGAGTTGTTTTCTTGACTTATTTTAAGATATTTTTATCTTTTTCTCCACATTGAGTGAGCTTTGTTACTAATATCTGTCTAAAGAAAAAAGTAATTTGCTCAATTTTTTGTGCAAACAAAGAATGGTTAAACAGACAATGAACTCACAGAACAGAATAAGGGATGAAAAGGTGATGTTATATTCTTTGTGCAGATCTGTAGAAAAATTTGGTCAATAATAATTTCCCATTCACAAATGGAAGTTAGAAAGCCCAAAATTCAGTTGAACAGTTTTTCTCTTAGATCTAGTGAAGTATTTTAAGGCTTCATGTTTTGGTATACATTTTGTAAGGCTTACCCAAAACATCATTTTGACTTATGATTAAAAAAACAGAAAAACAAACAAGCTTGTTTCAACTATATATAAATTCCAGGCAATGCATAAAATATTAAAATAAAATTCTTAGCACTAACATACTAGTACACTGTCTATTGAAAGAACTCATGCATTTGGTACTTTTTGTGAGACTTGCTCTTGGAAACCTAGGCAACCTTAGTTCTCATATGTTGCTCAGTTAAAACTGCAGTAATTGCACTGCTCTTGCCAAATGCCAACACAGGAATCACCCAATGCAAACATGAGAGACTGGCTCAAACTGTACTAGGTACTTTGAACTCTCAGCCACATTTGCATAAGCAAAAACAGGTTGTGTTTTTACTAGTTAAAAATACGCTTCCAAAACTATCTAACATCTGCCTATGAAAAAAAAAAAAAAAAAAAAAGGGAAATTTCCACTGTGGAATACTTTCTATTTGCCTAAAATACCTTTAGTTACACAGAAAGGGGAAAAACTTGCAAACATTACTCTATTTTTGAAAATTGCATCTTATTAAACTTATCTCTCATGCTCTCTGTTGATGGAATTTCATACTAACTATTTTTCAGTAAGTACTATAACAACTTATGTGACTAATGAAAACTGAAAACATCTTTTTGTAGAAGTAGCTATAGATTTGTCACAAATAGTTTTGTTTTCCATAAATATGGGATCTATCTGCTAATCTTGGCCACAGATTTGATTCCTTTCAATACCTATAGGTGGTGCTGAAATACAATTGTTACTTTAAGAAGTGACAACCACAAATAAATCTGTAACAAAGCTACCCATGAAGATGGATGCTAACCCTACTGCTTAGGTAGATCTGCTTCAGTGACATAACAGCTGAATCACAAGTCAGATTCAAGTCCAGCCTTTGTGCTTTCCTCAGGTACTTATTAGAATTAATTTTCTTATATGGCCATGTCTTATAGCCCCATTTCCAAAATTTAAGGTGCAAAATATCAGGGTATTTTTTAATTGTTTTAAGAGTTTAATAACAACAAAATAAACTGTGAAAATCTAGCTGTCATTAATATGGCACAAGTACAAACCAAACTGAACACAAACACATTTCCCCAAGAACTTCTCTTTCAGGTTGCACATTTCATTCTGATAATCATAAATTTCATCATTTAATATAAACTACGACAATGCAGCCACTAAAAATAGCTCTCTGGGCCATCAGCCCAGTTCACTGAAATGAAGCAGAACTAAGTAGCTTCTCTGTGAACATATAATGAAAAAGGACAAGATCTTTGCCAGGCATAATTAACATGTGGTAGCATGATAATCAACAGCACATGAGTCCTTACTTTCTGGTTAAGGAAAAAAAAAATAATTCCACACTAGTGATTATTTATAGAAAAAAATTCTGAAGCATTTATAATTATGAACATACTTCATGTTAAAAGTCATACTTTGAGCCATTTCCTGTAATGGTAACACTTAATTTCCAAGCTCTATTCAGCCTTTCAAAAGTATGAAAAAAGAAAACAAGTTACAGGAAGAAAATAAATAACTTTATTAATAGTGCTAGAAATTCTGTAAAGTTAAGTAGGGCACAGTAAAAGTTTGTTAAAAATTTGCAAATAATAAAATACTTATAATGTGGGTAGATTTATTCTATGCATATATACTATGTACATATGCCATGAGCAAGGTTTTATGCATATCATGTAAAAACAACTGAACAACATAAGACATGAAGGGGAAGGGACTCCTGGGTCCTTGAATCCAGGTCCTCCCTTTTGAAAAGTATCAACAGAACAAAAGTCAAAGTACACAGAACACCAAGTTGCCTTCACCTCCTCTTGCAACAAACTACAAGCCACAGATTCTTTCCACCAGTGCATCATAAACCCAGGGAAAGAAATACAAAAACCTACATTAAGCCCTCAGTTAAAAAGAAAAGAGCAAGAATGAATAGAAATTTTGTAGTAGAAGTAGCATATAAAATGTCATTTATTTATTCTAGTTTTCCTTGAATTGCCAAGTTTAGTTACTTTCAGAAAAGAGTAGAATTCACAGAAAAAGGAAGACTCTTTGCACTAGAGTTCTTCTCAAAGATGTATACCACCCTTTCACTCAGCATGTACTTTTGACTAAAAAAAGTAAACCATGGTTTCTTTTTCCCCTCCTCCACCAAATCCTAGATGTTCATCTCCTCCTTACATCTAACTTGAAAGTTTAAATAAAAATATAACATCAAGCTGTAGTAAGGCACCATACACAGACAGGTTTAAAATGAAGTATGAATTCCAGAAAGACCGGGCCACAGTTTGAGCTAATGCAGCCTTTTGTTATAAACATGAAAGGACAGTCTTCAGGCCTAGTTTTCAAATGAAAATGTAAACAAGTATTATTCAATTCAGAAAGACCATTGCACTGCCAAAAAGTTGAAAAACATGCACAGGATGAACAAAGCTATTTCCTTTGGCAAATTATCAGTTGTATCTGCCCACCTCTCTTTATAGATCATTTTGGATTAGAAGGAATCTTTAACATTCACTTCTTCTCCTGGGAACTGGGTTTCCTCACATTAAGTGAGCTGCAAGAATCCTGTTGTGGGATTTCTTCCCATGGCATATATCGAGCAAGTTCCTTCCCTGGCTTTTGTAGTATGCCCACAGGAGGAGCTGCAAGGCATAAAGGCAATGCAAACTAACCATGACTTTCCTTCTTCCGTACACAAATCTGTTTCCTAATGTTTCCCTGAACCTCATGTCACATTTCAGTGGCGAAAAAGATCACAAATTGGTAGCAGGGACAAGTGCTTGAGAAAAAACAAGAGAACAGTAAGTGGTAAAGCTGACTAACAACTGTATGACTCTTTAAAACATTTGTGAATCCAGAGGCAAGCCTAAAACTGACTTACATCTCTTAAAGCTGCAACAATGTGGACTTCCTTGTAGCAAAAACAGTTCTAAGTGCATTGCTGTTCCAACAAAAGATAGAGTAGGTAGCACTAGTCAGACATATTGTAGTTAATGTATATAATTGTACTTAATTATACTTCTATTAGGCTGATTATAAAGGGAGTGTTAACGGTAACATGAATGTATCATTACATTAGATAGAGGAGCATTATTTGGCAACATTTAGATGAACTGAAGTTCTTTTAAGATTGTAGCTGAATATTTTCACTAAAATCAGAACAAAACCAAAGAATAGCTAAAACAAAGTCAATTCCAAGCCTCAATGACTCAAAAAGCTGTACAATATAGAATATTACTATGACTGACATTGGAGAAATACTCCAGTGAATGACACACCATTTGTTCATATAAATTGCATCTACAAGAAGTTTTGCACACGTTAAACATTTCCATAAAGAAGTATTTGCATTTACTGTATTTCTGTGCAGCTATTTCACACATAGTAAATGCTTCATAAGGTGATACAATAGCAATTACAGATAAAGCTTAACTTACCCGTTTCATTTTACATTTGGTACCTGTCAAGGTTTCTCACTTTGGAGGTTTAATATATTACTCAGTACACCCCACAGTGGTTGGAATGGTCATACACAGCCTGCATAACATATAGAACTCGGTATGTATGATTTTTGGAGATGTATAGAATGCAGCAATTTTGAAATCAAATGGTGAGCCCCCTCAACTGATTGGAAATATTTACTGTAGTTTGTGCAGCTTTACCTCCACTTGCATCAACCTGAATTTAGGTCATAATATTTCTCATGATGCCACTATTTCTCCCCTGCAACTTTAGACACATTTAAATAGCATATTTTACCAACCACTGTATGTAAAAAGGAAAGTCTGGCTATCCACATAAGCCAGTTGTACAAAAATGTGACCAACTTCAGCATAAATCAGTCTGGCTCCTTTGTTAGAACAGAAATTAATGGAAATCAATGTTAATTTATATAGGTTGGCGATGTGGTTCAATAATGCATTTTATCACTTTGACATATAAGCCAACTCTGAACTGACAGCTACACATTCCAAATATGCCCCAAGTCAAATGCTAACACTGGCCCTGCTTTAGTACAATATCTGCAAAAAAGCCTATTTGGTTGCATGAACTATAAGTGGCCAAGACAAACACCAAGCATTAGCATGTTTGCGGTAATCTGCCATAGCTATGTGCCTCCCGGGCTTCAAAAACACATCTCCAGAGACTCAGAGGAAGCTAAGTTAACCTCATAACTGTCTTATCTGTTTATAAGTCATCCTTTTTCTGACTTGACTCCCTTTTCAAATATCACACCTCATATGAATGACTACTTCTCATTTGGCCCATTCTATGTATCCTACTTATCTTTGACAGGGTGTCCCTTTTTTGCACTTTTCTATGTATTTGGGCAAGGGAAAAGAAAACATCTGGAGCATATATAGCTATTCATCTGAGCAGTTGAGGAGAAACAAGAAAATAACTACAACCAGATTTGAGTCATCAGCACTGAAGTGGAAACTTATCTAATCTCCCACTGTTTTTCCAATTATAGAAGAACTAGTGTTCTCATTTGTCAAATTCTCACTGCACGACAGCTCAGATACAGTATTTCATTCACTACCTTCTTTTTCAACGTCCCCTGAAGCTGCTTGGCACTAGAGAGGGTTGACATTATTCCTACTGTATGCTATACATAGGTCAAAATCTAGAGCTTTAGTCTTGCCCATCTTACATGGTCAAAACCAAAGTAAAGATCACAGCTCTGTTGACACAGGGTTTCAAAGCTTCTTAGGACCAATTACACTTTGGTGCTGGGAAACTAACGTCGCAGCAGTGTTGCAACCATGTCTGTGTCCAGTCATTGATCCAGACCCTGATCCACAGACTGATTTCTCTTGACCTAAAGCTTACCCCATCATTATGGAACTTGCCTTGTGATCCCTGGACTGTGTCTGACCCTGGTTACTCTCTCTATACCTAACCCCAATCCTGTCTTGCTCACCCAGCTTCCCAGCTTGATCTCAGACCTGCCTCATCACCACAGACTTGTCCATGGATCTGGATTCTTACCTGACCCTGGCTGCCATCCCCAGGACAGCTTGCCTCACTCATACTGTGGGACTGTACCCTTTTTGGTGAGGCCACTGCCCTCGACCGCCTGCCTTATTGCACTTGGATCAGTTTCTCTTCCCTTGTGAAACAGCCTGCCCTTTCTGCTCCCTGACACCTTGATACATACCTTGATACATTTTTTTTTTTCCAGGGGATGTTGCATTTCACAGCTAAAATGCATCTTTCAGTCTAAGTGCCCTCTATCTCCAGAAGATGAATGACCTTCTCTCTCCCTGCCTCTTACCTTTCTTCCTCCTTTTGTTCCTAGCCACCACATCTTTCTTTTGCACCAAGTCAGTTGCTTCTTTGGCCTTCTCACTCAATTTATTAATGCTCAGCAAAGGAATCCCCAAGTTTGTTCAAAGAAAGAGGAGATGATCACCTATCCAGGTGGATGTGCGAGGGAAGGAAGAAGGGGAGAATGAACTCTTGCCTTCTGCTGACAATGAGCTGCTGCACTGACTCCACCACAACAGCAACTTCTCCTTCAGTTTCCATATATACACACACATATACACACATATATATACATATACACACACATATACACACATATATACATATACACCACATTTCAGTTCGATATTTACTTGGGTTAACACCCAATTCTCAACCTTGAAAATCTTCATCTACCACTATTTAAAAACTTTTGAAAGGCACTGAAAAACAAAGAAAAAAAACTTGCATTTTTAATCTGATTGCAGTTGAAAACAAGCAGAAACATGCCTTCCTACAGCAATGCAAAAGCCAAAATTAACAATTTACTGACTGCAAAGCTGACAGCATTTTATTTAATGCCCACACTGACCTTTTTGTCTCCTTAACTCAATGAGTAATCATTGATCCTCTTGAGTTCTGCCTATAATTTGCTGATATAGCCGCTAGTTGAAAAGCGCTGGTTGCTCTCTACCAATACACTAAGGACACTGACCAGATGTTTATATAACTAGTTACTTACATAATTAACTAGGAATTACTCAGAAGTAACTGCAGCAGGTTGCCTGTAATTACTCTGTAGGAAGGTACATAGGTTGAAATTCCTCTGATGGTGGGGGGGCAGGACACAGTTTAAATGATCTAAGCCATGACTGCTATGGCTTCTGCACTTTCAGTGCCCCTAGTTGAGTTTTTCCTCACTCCCTGTCTTGAACTAGCACAGAGTGTTTTGTAGATTCAGTTTCCTGCCTTTTCACCCCCCTCAGACAATACAGAGCAGTGAGGACAAATACACAGCCCATACATTCACACAGGAGCATACACCAAAAGGTAGTGCTGGACAATGATAACTGAATTAGATTGGCTTCAATTGCAAAGGATCTACAGCCGAAAGCTACCCACACACTTCAGACACAAAAATACCTGAGATACTTATCTGGCAGGTCCTGAATGCGGTCATACTAACCATGTTAAAACATGGTGCCTTGGTAGGTTTGTTCGATTCAAAGACTGTCCTTTGTCCATTTTTGTTGCCTTAGACAGCTCTCCCTTAGAACTTATTACACAATTCTGTTTCTTTCAAGCTTACTTGTTTTTCCCCCCTCTAGACATTTATTTGCCACAATATATGTACCCATGGAGATTTTTAAGAAATATAATTATATCTAGGTCATTGCAATTCCTATTTTGCTGAGGGGAAAAATGTTATGGAAATGTTTCAGCTTGGCCTGTCACAGTTCAGTTTAATTTTGAAGTACAAGTGGCAGATCAGTAGTAGTAGGCCTGGCAGAGGCTCCAGTCATGCACAGATGGAAGGTCAAAGCAGGTGGCCTAGATGACAGTTTTATGCAAAATAGTAGAAAAAGAAGAGTAAAGAGGAATGAGTGAAACAATTATTCTAGAACACCAGAAATGGGGTCTGAAATATTAAAAAAAAAAAATCATGTCAACTGCTTAAAACCACATATATGAGATGAAAGTACAGCAATTTTTCTTCTTACCCTTTCTCTTTAGCACAATAACTATGCCATTATTATTATTTTTTACTACTTTCAAAAATACCCTGAAACTCTCATCTTTTCTGCATATCCCCATTCCATTGGTCAGAAGCAATAAGCCAATGCTTACCTCTTGGTATATTTTTATTTATTTATTTAATAAAACAGTGGAAGAAGAGATACCTACTGTTTCTGCTGTTCTCTTCCTGGAGAGATATGGGAAGATCAAGGAACAACCACTATGTGATATTTATCCTTTAACACTGTCCAACAGAATCCACTGGAAATGTCTTAAAGAAGTGCTATCTAATCCAATAATATCATTTGGATGAGGCTTGTAGCAGTATTTTTATCAGTCTGTCTTTTGACCATAAGTAACCACAAAATACAAGAAAAAGTTTAGAAGCTGTCGCTTTCTCAGGCTAGCCTGGAGGAAAGGGGACTCTCATACTGCCTTAGGACCCACTAGTGCCACAGAAGAGAACCTTGAGCCTGATTACACTAGTCAATATTCCAGAGATGGTTTTACTACCAGTCTTGGAATTAAGTCTTCTGTGTCTGCTAATCTGTTCTAATGATCATCCATATCCACACACAATTTTGTTTGATGTACTTATCGCTCACATCTAGTTTTTTAGGACTAGATAAGGAAATACCTTACCTTATAAAGCTGCTTTTTAAGTTGCACCTGGTGATGTAATTCAGTTTCAACTGTTCTGTCATTTGCCATTAACCCAGACTGAAGTTTGACTGTTGTAGCATTGTGCTCACCAACACAGAAATTACTCTATACTCCAAAGTGCTCCTGACAGCATGTTTAAAACTGTTTCAAATGTTCACGTTTATTACTATTGTGGTTTTTTTTAAATCCTTCCCCTCCCCAGTTCACGAAATTGATAAAGATGTTTATATGCTCAAAGCAGACCCAGTGGAAATAAAAGCTTTTTTCCCCCCCTCATCTTCAAGGAATTTATTTGCAATTCATGTACATGACAAAAAGATGCCACTTTTATTTTATGCAATTTATTAACATACTGTGATGATATCTAGAGAGGCGCAGAGCTATTTGACCTTTACCATCCCTGATCTATTCTGCAGTACCTACATTCTAATTGCAATACCTGAAGAACACCTTTTGGTGCTGCAGTTACTGTTTACACCCACTAATGAAGCAATCCCTTTCTGTCCCACCACAAAGAAGCTAGTAGCTTTGAAGAGGTACAAAGTAGTAGGGACTGTTTCTGTAATCAGTTTATTCACAACTTATTCCCAATATTACAGAACTCTGCTTTTTTTTTTCGTGAGAAAACAGCATTAACTATATCTCTGAACTACTTAGAAACTTACCAATTAAGTCACTGAACGCAGCTAACAAAGTCTACGATTTTTAAAAGCACTAAACTGGCCCTAGTATTTCCAATATTTCAAAAAGCTTCCATTTCTATGCCAACCTCACCTGAAAGCCAAACACAGCAGGCGCAGCTTCTGCCGCTTCCATGTGCCCACCAGCCACAACTGTTCTGGTAGCTCAGACCAACGCTCCTCCACCAGCATACGTTGAGCGATGGGCAGGACTGCTCCTCTGGAGTCGATCTATAGTGGAGTAGTAAAAACAACACATTTAGACAACTTCAAATATACAAGTATAATAGATATATACAATACTAATTTTTCTACCCACGCAGTATAAGCTTGACCATGCAGCTGTGCTATTGGTAAATTGCTCGTTATCTGTCCCTGTTCCTCCTGTAACAACACTGTGCTAACCAGAATGGAAGACTACCTAGTTGAAAACAACCAATGCTTTTTAAAGCAAACAAAAAAATAGAAAACAAATACAAAACAAACAAACAAACAAAAAAAAACACAAAACGAACCTTCTTTTCATGTGCTAAATGTAGCATTTTCCAAAAGCTCCCCTTCCGCGTCCGCCGAAAGATCTTCACACCGAGCGGGGCCATGAGCGTGACCGTTGGAACGGCCCCCCACGGCAAGGCACCCGCCTCCCCTCACAACCGCCAGCCGCGCGCGCGTCCCAACGGCTG
>VXAA01006133.1:810238-878630 GCA_013399115.1 Anseranas semipalmata
CTGGCGGGGAGGGGGGGGGGGGGGGGCCAATGCGCCGTGGGGGGAAGCAACGCGCGCGCAACCAACGGCCGCTGCCCCGTTACCGTATAGACCCACCTGCGTGCGATCCCGCATTTACGAGGATCCCCGATTGCTTAAGCCGCGGCACGTGCGAAAAGCAGGCTGCCCTTCCTTCCGGGTACGTACGGGCGCGTTGCTCAGCCGCCTCGTCCCCCTCGTGCCGGTTCCTCACGGCGACGCCGCGCGCCGCTGCCCGTCCCCCTCAGACTCCCGTGTGCCCTCCGAGAGACCTGGGACGGGCGGCGGGAGCAGGAGCGTTTCAGATAGATATATATATATATATATATGAAACGGGCAAAGCAGTAAAAACTGTACAGAAGCAAGTAAAAACACAAGGGTCAGAAAAAGCTCTCGTGGCCGACTCGAAGCTGGCAAGAGAGGAGAGCCTCAAGCAGGAAGCATTAGAGCTGCACTAGATGTGCCCGTGCGGTCTGAGAGCAGGGAGGCTGGTAATTAGTTACCCCCAAAGGCTGGCAGTGTCTCCCTCCGAGGGGGCTGACACCTAACCGAGAAATGACCATAGCTTGATAGGCAAAACCTCCCCGCTCACAGAAGCATCAATACCAGCTTAGATGTAGGCTGTAGCACTTGTCAGATTCAAGAGACCAAGGGATGGAATATGCAAAAAGGTGAGACAGAGATCCCTTTCTGACAGGATTAAGGGTCATTTTTCAAAGAATCAGCATTTCAAATGACAGAATAAGACTGCTAGATATTTTGAAACCTCTGGCAAGGTGTCCACAGAAAACAACAGCAGCTATGCCGTACTTCATATGGCTCAGTTTGGTTTGTCCCGATTTTCTGTTTTCTCCTGAATTCTCCAAGTTTCCCAGAGTCATCATTATTTCACCTGATATGAATATCAACATAAAAATCCACACGGCAGTGTGATCCTGACTGTGCCACAAGGACAAGCTGCTTCTTGCAAACACATTTCAGATGATATCATTTTGCACGCTAGACTGCAGCACTCAAAAGTCTGATGAATAACTGAAGTGGTAATTATACAAATACTCTGATGACTGGATTTCATACGTATCTTAGGGCTTTAATAACATCTCATTAATTTAATAGTTGCAGTCAGTTTGGCTCCACTACATAGGTGGTATTCTCACAGTGCATTATGATTGTTTCTGATGTTCAAAACACGCCGTCGTTGCTATCTGTTACAGGCCAGCTCTGCTCAGAAGCAGTCCAGTGGAGGAGGCAGTTAAATACAGTTCAGCTGAATGAGTTTCAGCCAGTTCTTGAACTACGTATTTAGACTCCCTTGAGGACATTGCATTTCCTCCATTTTCATCACTACCCCTGGGCTTGATTCTTCCTCCTTTCTCATGCCGATCCAGGATGATCTCCAAAATTTTTGAGATGACATAAGGGAGACAAGTGCTTTGTCCACTCCCTTCCCTGCTTTCACCCTACATCCTCTTGTCCAATCTGCAAATGAGATAACATTCATTGGTTCCTTGGTCCTGAACAAGAGCTTTGCCTTCCTTAAATAAATATTCCACAAATAAAAATATTTTCAGTTTGGGAAAACAAAACATTTATTTGCAGAATAGAAATTGGCAAAGCCTAAACTGAATGTGGAGGATACAGGTGAGCATATGAACCTATTTAATAAATACCTCTTGGTGTTGAAGTCCTGAACAACTAGAAAGCAACAACCATTGTGACTCATGCGTGGCTGGGAAGTAGATACAGCTCCCAACCTGGTAAATGTGCCACCAGCACCATGCTGTTTTCTATTGCAACTTGCCATCACCACACCCTGAATGTTAGCACTAGCTAACTTCTGTGCTAACCTGACAGAGCCAATTTCATAGGAGGAATTGTTAACTAGATTGTTAAACTAGAATTTGTTAATGAAAACAAGAGCAAAAAACAAACCGTTTGGTTTTATTATGCAGTCCAGTCAGAATCCACTATCAGTCCTTTCCCCTAGCTATATTTCTGGCTGTTCATTTCATAAATAAGTTTGTTTTCATTACTTAATATTTTCAAATACACAAACCTTACAGCACAAAGCACACTTAAAAATATCACAATGTAAAATAGTATCTTAAACAAATTAAGATCATTATTGTATCTTTCTGTTAAAATTTAAATATTAAATTTAAATATTTAAATTTAAATTTAAATATTACATCACTTAAGCGGGACTGTATATTTTGTGTGTGTAAGTTTGTGTCACATGCTAGGCTTATTTCAATTAAACCATACTAATGAGCAAAACCAACCTACTTTGATTTTACATGTAGAATCCAGTGAGGCATTAGAGATTAGAAACATCTATATGGAAAATGACATTCATGTTGTTAGTATTACCTAATGCATGTAACACAAGTTACATCAGAATGTTGATGCTTATTTCTGGTTAGAAAGGTCATCTTAATGAACAGCAGATTTAAGACTTTATCTGAGTTATTGATACTGATGAAAGGCTACTATTTTCTTTGTAATGCTTAGGTCTCCAAAATGGCTGAATATGCCAGAGACCATACCCTGGCAAGCTAGTGGAGGTCATACTTGTAGAAAAGCAAGATCAGATTACTGAAAGTTGAAAACATTTCATTGCAGCCTCCTGGCTGGCTCAGTAAAACCCAACAATCCTAATTTAAGTCACAGCAAGGAGGGAATAATCCCTGGAACCCCAGGTCTTTTCTGTTGGTCAGCGAATGATGATACAATTGCAGTTGTGCTGATAGCACTGCCAGAGCTTTGAGTCCGCAAAAATCTCCTGTACTTAAATAACCAAGTGAATACCTTTGCATGTGTGATGGAAAATCAAAGCAGAAGCATAATGCTCATTTTGATGAGAAAAAAAGTTGAAGAAAATGACAAGAAACAAGGATATTAGATAAGATTTTTGTATGGCTCTAGGGCAGCATATAGACTCAGCCAGATTCAGCACGTATCTGAGCAGAGAGCACAGGGGATTTTGAGTGGGAAGCCCTGAGGTACCTCGGAAGGATAGAAGAAAGGTTTGGGTGGGATTGAGTGGGAGGCCATGAGGTACCTCAGAGGGGCAGAAGAAAGTGGGTGGGAAGCCTTGAGGTAATTTTTCAGGGACAATTCCTGTGTTTGGTTAGGAAACTATGTCTGCAAGGAGAGCAGAGCAGTTTGAGTGGGAAGTCCTGAGGTAATTTTAATCCTGAGGTAATTTAATCAGCAAGGACAGCAGAGGAGTTTGAGATGGAACCACTGAGGTTTCCCTCAACAGGGACAGCAGAAAGGTTTGTTTGGGAAGCCCTGAATAACCTCAGCAGTGAGCAGAAACGTTTGGGTGGGAAGCCCTGAGGTAATTTTGCAGAAATTCCAGTGTCTGGGTAGGAAACACTGTGATACCCGAATGAATACAGCACCTGAGTGAAATGGTGTTTTGATGAAGACAGTGCTACTGTTTTGATGGGAAAAGCTGAAGTGTCTCAGCAGGAAGAGCAGAGAATTTTGAGAAAGAAGCATTGAGGTACCTCAGCAGGAGCTGCAGAAGGGTTTGCCATGAAGTTCTGAGGTACCTCACTGAGGAATGCCGAAGAGTTTGAGTGAGAAGCCCTGAGGTACCTCTGGAAAGACAGCAGAAGGGTTTGGGTGGGAAGCTGTGGTTTACCTCAGCAGGGACAGCAGAAGAGTTTGAGTGAAGCCCTGAGGTACATCGGCATAGAGAGCAGAAGGCTTCGGGCAGGAAGCCGTGCGTTTCCTCAGCAGGGAAAGCAGGGGAGTTTGAGCGGGAATCCCTGAGGTAACGCTGCGCAGAGAGCAGAACGTTTGAGCATGAATAACTGAGGCACAAAATATATTAGAGATGACTCAAAGATCCTACCTCATTGTTTGAAACAGTTTAGAAAAGGAAATATAGCATCAAGAAAAGAAAATAATCTGAACAGACTTTTCAGAACAAGTGGGAACAAGAATTTTGGATTACACTTACAAAAGCAATAATTCTTAAATTTGAGAAAGTAAGCCTTAAGCTCCTGACCCCAAATTTGTATTATTTCATACCCTTACAGCACAAGAAAAGAATGCAGGGCTGGGACAGAAAGAAAATTTCGAAGAAAGCAGAGCAAAAAGAAGAAGAAAAGTGCACTCAGGGCACAAGGACCTGCCTGTAACCAAAGCCTAGATCGCATAAGAGTATGGCTGGCCCTGTTGATGGCCAGCCTGCCTTTGAGCTGGGTGACCTGCTCTGTAACGAGGGCTGAGGTCTTGGCCTGTTTGTGGCCCTTTGTTTCGTTGCTCCTGTCACTGCCTGGGGAGAATGACAACCCTGTAAGAAGGGTGAGTGTCACTTTGTCCTCACTGGAGGGGGACATTGAGCTCCCTGGAAACATTGCCTGCCCTATAAGTAGGGCAGGGCCCTTTACACTGCAACTTCCTGCCTGCTGGCCATATGGCTAGGGTAAGCACCCTGTAAGAAGTGAGGTGCGTTGCAGTATGCCACTTGAATCAGGGCAAAAGAACCTTTACTGCCTTTTGGAAGCAGGGCTGCCCTGTAATCTGGGGAGCAGCCTGTGCCCAGGGGTTCCCAGCGTGACGCTGCTGAGCCAGTGTGGAGCAAGCTCCCTGTAAACAGGGCTGAAGCCTCTTCTGCTACTGCTTTTCCTGCCCCAGAGTGCCAGCCTCAGTGCCGCCTCAGATTCTGAAGCCTCCATCAAGGTGGCCGGGCAGATTCTCCCAGCAGAAGCAGTTCATCATCAGTGGTGGCTGGTGAGTCCAGTGAAGGGATCCCCAGGGTGTTTTGGGGTGGCTGGGAGGAGGTGTTCCCTGCAGCAGGTTCCCTGGGGAAGCTGTGCAATGTAAAGGCACATACGCACCCTGTGTGCCAGGAATGTCGGCTGGTGTTTGAAGCTGGTGAAGTGTCGGGTGGTAGCTGTGAGAGGGGAAATGGGGTATTTTGAAGGATGGAGCAGTGTGGACAGTCTTGTAAGACAGGGAGAGGAATGTCCCCTCTTTGTGCCTTGGTTTTGGCTGCTTTAGTGAGTGGGAAAGAAGGAAGACTGTGAGGATAGAAGTTCCTTCCTATTGTTGCTTCTGGCACCATCATGCCCCACCCCTAGAGAGTGTGCTCAGAGTCCTAGACCTCCGCTCCCAGCCTGGTCCCTGCTCAGAAGACAATGTACTGTCCTGGAGACTCTGCTGCTGTCCATATGGGTGAGGCAACGGAAAGAACTGCATAAGCAGTAAGACAAATATCTTGATGGCAACAATCACATAATTCAGAAAAAAGTAAAATTCAAGCAAGTGTTTGTGGCAGTAATGCAGTGGTAAAATGGATTCTTAATTTATTTAACATACTTACTACTCTCTTTCAACTCTAGTAATAATCAGTAATCCTCCCCTCATGAACTCCATACAAATTTTCCTCATAGGAAATACATTCATAACTAGTATTTCTTTACAAACATATTATGGAGATGTGAATGAAGTATATTATGGCATTCTTCATGAAGCCTGTATTTCACATAAAGCTACAACTCTCAGCCACGTTATTTCCATAAATCAGATTCTGAAAAGCATGACAAAATTTACCAATTCTTGTTAGTTCCAGTATTAAATACTATATGATCAGTAACCCCCCCAAATCCATATTATTCTTGTCCATGCAAAGTACACATATAAGCCCTAAGAGCATTCTTCATTTATTTTCTTCAGATAATCTTACTCATTGTGCGATCACTCACTTGTGACACCTTGAAGAATCACTGACTTCGACAGAGACAAGAGTGTAAAGAGCAGCCATCACAGTAGCTCAATTAGCAGTGGCATAAAGTAAGTATTTTCACACTGGCCTACACTTTACTGAAAATGACATTACCAATCTGTTTCCACAGCTAGTGTACACCTCCTGTTCAGTTTGAGGGTAATTTTCAGGTGTTTTTACACATTCAGTAGAGTACAAAGAAATGCAGAGAAGACTAGTAATCACCTCTGCAGAAGCAAGGGAATTGCCAACACTTTCTTTTCTCCGATTGTGGATTTGATTCCCATATTCTTAACACGTTCGCTTCTGCTTCTTAAGAAGGGTATCTGGAGATCTATATAGTGAATCCCTAAATGACATTAGAAACAGCAAAGTTGTGTTGGTTAGCCTCCAGCATTTTTAGCTGGAGCATAACAGGTTTTCTGTTTCCATTAGAAACAAGACACATCACAGTGATAAACTGTTAAAAAAAAATAGTAAACTCAAGCAGCACCACACTTTATTCCAAAGCTGAAAATCTATATAGTTTCATAGTAATGAAATGTGTCTTCGTATTAATACCTGTAGAAAAACTACTGGGGAAATAGAAGTATAAGAATGCTGCTGTGGGACCCAGACTAATAATACAAGTGATCTCTTTCAATATTCCTTCTCAGCATGCATGAATATTGCTGCTTTTACTCCAAGAATTTACTCTGTTAAAGAGAATTCTTGTGCCATCCATACATTTCACTGTGGGAAGTATGAGTTAATGTTATTATCAAATTACTTGATATGTGCTATAGGAACAATGCATCTAATTTTGTGATAAGTATAACCTGAAAGATGGAAAAGATAGAACTCTCTATTTTCATATCGTGTTTTGAAACAGCAATGAAAAGGATATTCTAAAAATGGTAGATTAGCAATTCTAAGGAATGAAAGTCCTCTGTCTTTGAAAAAGATGGAGGAGGAGAACCACAGTATTTTCACAGTATTCTTCATTCTTGCACAATTCATTTGACAGGACCTACTGGTAGCCATTCAGTCATTATTAGTCTATATTGTATTTAGACTAGCTATATGAAGGATAAAATTGCAATTATTACAGAATTATCCACTAAGTCATCTCTCCAGAAATTATTTTTTCATAGCACAAGCACTGGAGATTGCTTCATTAATGTAGTTCTGATTTCTTTGTCCTTCAATAATCATTTTTCTTAAATTGATTAAGTAATGCCTAGATTGATGAGGTCACTTTCTAAGGGTTAGTCCCATCAGCTGACTCATCCTTATTGTTTCTTATTGAAATTCCCCACAGAGAAGGCACTGCCTATGGCTGTGCAATCTCTGATGCACAGGAAATTTTTTTTACCTATTTAGGTTGTGGCCTGTAGAAGGTCAAGCAAGTGAATATCAGAATTATTCTATGTTACATACAATTACGCACCCCATATGAACACATAGGATGTATACACAGTAGAGAAGCTATCTCAGACTTTCCTCTGTAAGAAATCAATGCCTCATTAAAAGGAGTAAAATAAAGTTTTACGTATTCTATCTTGTTTCTTGAGATACCTCGCAAGTCAAGGTGAGTGTAAGGTGAGTGCAAGTAAAAGTGAAGTCCACAATGCTTTAATAAAAGTGATCTGTGTATTGTCCAACATAGCCCATAGCAACTGAGTCATCTCTTTCTGTTCTGTTCACTGCTAAGTGGTAATTTTAAGATATTTCTTTTAAGATATTTCTTTATTCCATATAAGACCTTTGAAATAATCTGGAACTAAGAGCAGCTGATGATGATGCAGCTTCAGAAAGTTTGCATAACTTTGGTTGTGTGTCAGTATAGTAATGAAAAAAGTATCTTTTATAGGGTTTTAATTAAAAATGGAATGATAATCCGTTAGAGTACACCTTTTGAACAACTTCTCATATACCATAATGCTGGTATAACTTCAAAAGCTTAACTAATGTTCTGACATAGGCAGAAAAATGTACTATAATGAGTACAAATTAATATGGCTTTGGATTGATATGGTGGAAAAATTCGTTATTGAAAATGATTATCAGTTACTGATGGGTATTCTAAGTGAAGTGAATCATTTGAAACTAGGACAGATAGCTAGCTCAACTTTGCATAAAATACCTTATCTTGTTTAAAACCAGATTCTGCCTAGACTGCAGTACATATTTTATCTACTTTATCTCTGAATTTACAAGAGATACTATCATTGCTGAAATTCTGCCTTTTGTGAAGGGATTTATATTAGCATTTAGAAGGCAAACATACTGGCCTTAATAGTACTGCATGTTAAGAAATATATTTTGTGCTTACCTGTGCACCACGTTAAATAGAACCTAAAAAAAGTAAACCTGTGCCTGTGATGTATGCAAAACAAACAAACAACAAACAAACAAACAAACAAAAAAAAACAAACCACAGCAGTCATCTCATTTTCTGTGAGATATTAGAAGACAAGGATCATCTTTTTAAGCCTTGTCTAAAGCTCATTGATGGTCAATGGAAAGATCCCTTTTGTCTAATGGAAAACTGCTGTTATTTCATTTAAAACAAAAGCAAAGAGAAATCAGTCTTTTTTTTTTTTTTTTTTAATTCTTTCTCTGTCAGGATAATAGACAATCCAGTGGGTAAATTACTATTGTGGTACTCACGATGACTTTACAAATTTATTACCTGGGATTATAATTATATTGTGTGTTATAAGACATACACTTTTTGCATCTTGGTTTCCTTTTGGCAAAATGAAAGCAATGTAACCTCCCTAGTTTGCTACTGTATTGTTATGATAATTAAATTGAATGTTATACTAAATACCTCACTAACTACATTTTTGAAGTGATAATAATAACATATTAAAAACTGATATACCCACATGAAATGTACAGAGAATATGATAAATTCAGATACCATGGCTATCCCAAGAGATGCATTTCCTAATCTTCCATGAAATCATATTGTAAATTCTCAGGGGCACCTCCTACTCCTAGCCCAATAAGTAGCATAAAGATATTTTGTCCAATTGTGTATAAACTTGAGAATTTCAATTAATTGTGTTTTGGTTGAAATGTTTTTAATAAACATGAAATACTTTATTAAACTTCATCCAGCCTATATACATCTGGAAAGAAGCACAAGGAAATAGAACAAAAAGTGGTTGGAGTAGAAAGACCAAGTGATAAAAACCATTACATGAGATTCAGGCTGTATACCTGCCCTATGTAAGAAAGAAAATATATCTATGAATGAATTTTCTGTCTATTAGAGCATGAGTCTGTGTTCAATATCTGAACTAAAATTTGGGGGTGTTGGGGTGGAGGGATAGGCATATTTATAGATTAAGGTTTGTGGAAATAAGCTACAGAAACAGAATAATTCATAAGAATGCTCCAGTTCTGTTAATGCTAACTTTTGATTTTTCTGTAGTTTCTTCCATGCCTAAAGTTCACATTAATTTTTTCTCACTGTTAACCTCTTTACTGGTCAAATATTTTCATAGGCTTCTTGATAGCATCAGTAATCACTGATCCTGGCACAGGAATTGAGTAACAAAAGATTTTGTAGTGTTTTCCGCTGACATAACCACCTTTCCCCCATCTTTCTTGGCAAAGACTAAT
Source organism: Anseranas semipalmata (assembly GCA_013399115.1). NCBI lineage: Eukaryota > Metazoa > Chordata > Aves > Anseriformes > Anseranatidae > Anseranas > Anseranas semipalmata. Next base: position 819,615 of record VXAA01006133.1, read on the forward strand.
TAAAAACAAAAACAAAGCAGTGACTCAAACCAGAAGGGCGGTTTATATGTATTTTGCCTTCAATACAGCACTAACAAAACATTTCTCTTTCTGGTAGTATATCCAGACTCTTGGAGACTGATCCATTTAATAAATAAATAAATAGGTAAAAAAGGAAGGGGGCGTGTGGGGGGGAATAATTTGTGGTTCTTGCTACCACTCTGCTTCCCTCTTGGGGTATGTGTTGGAATGTCAAGTCCTGCTATACCAAAGCACAGCAAGGTCTCTTCCAACAGAGCTTTCACTTCCAAGGACTCTTCTCCAACTACAGTTCAAATCTTTTGATAATGGGACAAAGAATAAACAAATTAAGGGCAAGAAAACAAAACAGAATAAAATGAGGTCCTATGCAGTGGATCTCTGGTACAAAAATAATATTTTAGTTATAAATAATATAACAACTACTTGTTTCTATATTTGCTATCCATAATGAATAGAAGAAAAGATAAAAACCTAAGAATATAATTCTTCTCGAATAGATAGCAAAAATATATTCACTTCTTGTGAAATGATTCACAATTCAAGTGATCCCCAACTTCATACTTAGCAGAGAGTCCATCAATAAAAATGATAGATTTATTTTAGATCAATGTGGAAAAAAATCAGATTTACCAAATATTTTTTCCATGCAGAGTCTATTTCAACAAGCACAAATTATACTGTTGGATAAGGAAAAAATCCCACAACCGTTTTTCTTCTTTCTCAAAGAGTTTCTTCTCAAGTATCTATAGTTTCACAGAATCCAATTAAAATAGAGTTCTTCTACATTAGCTATTACTGTTCTTTAATGAGTATCTTCAGGAGAACCATTTTAGCATCTTGTTAAAAGCATTGTTGAAAGCTATGATCATGCAAAACCAGCTCCTCTCAAGTCACTAACTCTTTAACCTATTTATGTTGAAATTGTCTGGAAAATCATTCATTTATAGACAATCATTTGCAATCATTATCACAAAAAAATATTCAACAGATACTCAAATGTCAGGCTTTCATGAAACATTGTGGCCTAAAAGCCTTAGCTCTGTGCTTCATCCATGGCTGCTGTCCCTCCACATCATGAACGATTCGTGTTTGCCAATAGTATGTAAAAAAATTAGTCAAGGCTGAGTGTGATATGGATCAAAACATCTTCAATGGTTTTGAAACTGGATGCATGGAATGGTTGAATGAAGGCAAATACAATTTATCTTTATGAGATTATTTCAGATTATGGGAGAAAAAAACAGTTACTGAGACAGTCTCGGAAGTCACAAAGAAAACAAAAATGTTGGTCTTTTATCTTGCTTTAATCTTTTATGCCTCAGTTAATAAAACTGTTCTCCCTTTGACCTATCATTACATGAGACCATTAAATTTCTTTAATTAGCGATAACACATACCGTACCAAATCAAAACACTGTGTTACAGAAATGTGCTGTCTCTGTTGCATTCTAGATGAATTTTTCTTGGTTTGTTTCAGTGTTTTCCCTAGCTACTCGTTCATTATTCTCTTCAGAACTGAAGACCTGATAAAATGTTAATACTACTAATCCTGATAGCACATAATAGTAGGTATGTGTGCAAAAAATATCACAAAAAAAAAGAAAATATCCAGAATAACATATAATTTGTTGAATAGCACTAATTTACTGAATGACTGTGGCCAAATTGCTTTCACTTTTATTGCTGCTGCTTATCCATCTTGTCCCCTCTTCCTCATTTCTATTTAAGGCTGCAAGGTCTCTTAAAGTGGTCGAGTCCTGAGTTCTCAAAGACATAAGGCCTCCAACTTATGTTTGTGTACTATAATAATTTAACTTCAAAGAAAAAAAAAAATCAATTTAATGAATTCCAATTGCCCCTCTCATTTGTCTCAGTCACTTGTTTTTTTGCTCCTAACTGATCTCATATTGGGCCATATTGTTTGTGTAGCTATGCTGTGAACTGATCTTGGTTAAAAATAAAGAAAAAATGGAATTTTAGAGAAATGCTTTAAAAACCAAATCAATTCAGTGATGCAGTATACAACACTATAGTCCAGTCCAATAATTATTTTGCCAAAATAAATACTATGGCTGTATTTGAATGTAGTAGCCCTCACCCTATCTTGAACTTCTGTATAACCTTATCATGAAGTGCTAAACTTCTGTTAATTTCACCATGCGACTCAGCTGAGTTATAGGCAAGGTATACAAACAATGATCGATGTGTGGGAGATGTTGCAAGCATTGTGTTTCCAAATAAGTTATATGTGATCACCAGTCAGAAATATTTTGGGGAATTTTAAGTAGGAAACTTCCCCAGGTGCTGGGATGCAATATGTTTACCTAAACTTTTTTTTTTCTAGATCTTCAAACACAATTTGTACATTTAGCTCTTAATTTTATTTACATCCTATTAGCTGAAGTTTAAAGTTTTTACACATAGGTTAACAATAATGGACAGTCCTGTTGAATATCATGTTATGAGGAAAAAAGGTTAGTATGGGTACTCTGTATCTGTCAATTACAGTGTAAGAAGCAGAATGAGGCATTCTGGTGACATTTCTTCCTCATGCTGGAAGTCACTAATTTAGACCTATTTAAAATACTTATGCTAATGGACATTGCTAGCACAAGGATAAATGGATAAAAATCATCTCTGGTTAAATATTAACCTAAAATCAGAAGAAATTTTTAACAAGAAGTGCAAGAATAATCTCTAAATGCCTATTAATACCAGGGGCATGGGATTATGTCTAGATTTAAAAAAACAGGATGAATTTGTGTACAAGTTTATTTGCTACCAGAATGAGATGATTTGGTAGGTCCTACAGTGGACTATATGGCTATATTACTCAAGAGAGTTATATATTCAATGAGTTAGAAAAATGAATTCCAGTTTTTGATAGCAACAACACAGGAGGGAGCATAATTCATATTTATCCTGAGTATGATTTTAAGTTTTGTTTTTTTTTTTTTTTTAGTTTATATTTTTTCTAAAATATTCCAGGTTTAGATTTAGAAGGATAAGGTCTTTGGCAGTCTGAGCCAATGGAACTAAACTTCATGCTCACTAGCAAAAGTAGAATATTAAATTTAAATAACTTTGCCTCGATAACACAGGGTAAAGCATTCTCTGTTTAATTGCCCTGCTTCTTTAAAGCTACTTTTCTAGATAAATCTATTGTATACTTTTGTAACACGTATGTTTGGCCTCATAAAATAATCATCATGTAACTTAGCTTTTGCATAATGATACTCAGGTCAGTGTTTACACAGCTTTTACACAAGCTTAAAATTCTTTTAAGCAATTTACCTGAAGAAAAAGTTCAGAATCTGAAGACCAATTGGTTCAATTTTAATAGACGAGCACCAGAAATAGTATCTCTCTCAAGCTGTTGTGTTACTATTTTCTGTACTTGTCAGGCATACATTTCTAAAGGACAGAATGATTTCTACATGCATAACAGAGCATGATTCACTACTAACTTCTTGACAGCTACTGCTAGTACATTTCATTGCAGAAAAACCCACCGTGTCATTTTTAACTTTTGTTGATTTTACTTGCACCCTAATAGACATCAAAAACTTAACTGCTGTAATAATCGCAACTTTGATCAATAAGAAGAAAAACCTGGCTTTTACAATTTTTCTTTTTTCTTTTTTTCTTTTTTCGTACTAAACACCAAACTATGTCGCTTTGCTGTTCTGGAAAGATTGGGTCTTTTATTGGAAAGAAGCAAGTGATCAAACAGGATTTCTTGTACCTTTCAGATAGTAATGATACTTTAGTATTTGACATACAACGGCAGTTATTTTCAGTTCTGTAAAGTTACCTGTCATTCTTCTGTGGAGCACTGGATCACAACATGAAGGAGGAAATAATTTTAAAATTAGAAGCATATACTTTTGCTGTGTATGATTTAAAAAAAAAAAAAAGACAAAAGAAGAAGTGTTTTAATCCAAAGAGGGCTGTATATCACAGAGAAAGGTCTAAGAGGACAATATTAGAAGCAGTGGGGTGAAACAGAGCAAAGGAGGCATTTAGGATGAACATTAAGAATGTTTTACTAACACTGAGATCTACTAAATTCTAAATAGTCTCCCTGAGGAAATGGTTGCAGCCCATTTTTATGTTTTCTTTAGAAACTAGGCAAAATACGCAATAGCATATTGTAACAAACACATCTATATTTAACTTAATGATGGAAAAGGTGTTCTGTTTTTAAATGTCTGACATAAAAAAGGAAAAAAAATAGACTCTTCTGGCACAGGGTCAGAGCTTCAAGGATAGATGGGAGTAAATTGATCTGCATGCCCAGAAGTATATAAGCTCTTCCTCTGGGCATGCATGCTTCAAAATACTCCTGTGCTTGAAGACAAGCAAGAGAGTCAAAAGAATTAACCTCAGCATAACTTTCATAATTTTGTTTTGAGGAATCATTTCAGATGAATGACTCCAGGCATCATTATAATAGATATTTCGTAATATTATCTATAGTGCAAAATTTTATCTTTAGGCATGAAAGGGCACACAGTCATTAACTTCATCCAGTCATTATACTACTCTCAGAGTTCCATTTTTCCTCACAAAATTACATTAAAAATAAAATTAAAAAAATCTTGAATTACAGAACTACTTAATGACACTTAAAAATCCACTCTTTTGTGATTAAAATATGTCTAAATGTAGGTTTCTATTCTGCAGTAGATGAGTTTTTCTAAAAAGGAAAACAAAACAAAAAAATGTTAGATTCAAATGATCCATGCAAGAAAGTGAGTGTTCTTTCATTGTGTGTTGTTTCTAACTAAACCACAAGAAATGTATGAAAAGTACAAGCAAACACAACATTATTATACTTAAGCGAAGATAGCCCTCTAACATGGATAATCATTTCTCTGGTAGTGATTTTCATTGACCCTGAGGGACAGTTTTCTTCTAATTGCATCTAATAAGCTGGCTAGAAAATCAGTTCTCTCATTTCCACACAAATTAGCTAGAATGCTGAAGGGATGAGGGACAGCATAAACCAACTCCAGTTTCTACATCACCAGAGCTATCAGAAAACAGCATTTTCATTTAGGTAAGATTTTCTTAAATGAGACTTCTACTGTAAAATCTTAAAAAACAACTTTAATGGATAATTTCTCTGGGACATTTTCTGAAATTTGTAGACAATGGATAAAAAAGAGAAAGGAAAGGTGAATGCATGTAAAGTCTCTTAATTTCAGATGCATTTGTATGTTGCTGGATGACATCTCAATGTCCCTTCAAAGCAAAGGATGTATTTTTTAGCATTGCCCCAGTGGAGGCTTACTAGCCATATCCTCAGATGATGAAGACTGGTTTTACCCTAGTGAAGCTGCTCTGAAACAGACCAGCTGAAGTTATGATCCTTGTCCAAAATCTGTGTGAGAAACCACTATGACTTTCAGTCAGATTATGGTATAGAATTAAATGTCTTGCCTAAAATCACACAGAAAATGTGTGGTGGCTAAGGTCTGAATCCAAGTAATTTAAACTTTACATCAGCATCACTGGTGTCAATTTAGGATGCCAATACTTTTTTCTTTACTTTGCATAGAGATCAAAACAAATCATAGTCATTAAAGAACGAGCCAAAAGCTCAGGCTGATCTCTCTTCACTTTTCAGGAGAGTGAAATTACACCATAATGAGAACTCTGTAAAGACATATAAAGTCAGACACAAAAGTGTACTGAAATATGAGGGAATTCATGTGGGAAATCAAGGCAAATTGTCCCAGGGACAAGCATCTCCAGATCACTTCTTGTAAAGGATTAAAACTGTAATGTCCCTGAAAATTTTGCCTACTATTTTGCAAGTTGCAATAAATTTAATTACAGGCTTTGACTGACAGCTCAGTTTGACTCAAAGTCGGTATCAAAGTTTAGGCCTTTCCTGTTGCAGATTAATTCTAGATCTATATTCTATCCTTTTTTTTTTTTTTTTTTTTCAGATGAGACTAGAAACCAAGGGAAACTTGAAGATGTTTTGTGATTTAAACATATTTTGGGATTTGTTAGAGCCTTTTCTACAGTTTGTCCACTTTTATAGCATCAAGAGGTCAAATAAGTTCATAACAACTTAAACTCAGAGGTCACTTCTTTAACAAACTGGTTCAGATACTCAAATTACTTTGTATTCTTCATACAGAGCTTATCTGTATTATCTACAATGGTTTCAGCTCATTGCTCCAATTCCTTGAAAAGTTGGTGTGTCTTGAAAATGTTAAAATCTTCCAGATTGAAAAAAAAAATATGTCACCTCACTCAATGCACATTGTTCTTAGCCCTATAAAACACAATACATCTTCTTAAGATGGCAGCAATTCAGAGTTTCATGTACATTACTTTGTTAATTGTAAACCAACATTATAATCTTCAATTGAAACCCAGTTTTTAGGCTTAGGTTCATGACACACTTACTAAGGAATAATTCTGTATACAAAAACAAACAAACAAACAAAAAAACAAAACAAAACATTTCCAGTGACTGGTTGCCTTCTTCATGGATCAAGGATGCATATAGGGTACGAGAAGCGTGGATATTTCACTCCATATTGTTATGGAAATATATCCCCTAAAATGATGCTATGTAATTTGGGTGAAAAGTGGTGGCAGGCCACCACTTATGCCAGGCCACTGGTTAATTTTATTGTAGGGTTCAGAATTTTGATCAGTTTTTTAATAAGAGAGACAGGAATTTATTCTACCATTTCATCTTGGTAGATGCTGAACTGAAAGATAATGGCAGTTACTTGAAGTTAAAATAATAAATTATTTCATTGCTCATCGTTTCTACAAATTTTCATACTTGTCTTTTAAAATAATTTCATGACATTTCACTATTCTGGCAATGATCAACAGCTTTTGAGCTTTTTTCTTTCTGTCTCTCCTTCCAAAAAATAAAGCTTTTTTTGTACGGTGGATTTTTATTATTATTTTTTTTGCCTACTGCAGAAGTGGCTTTGATGTGAAGGCAAACCTGTCAAAGACATTAATCATGTGGGATGATAACTGTCTTGTTTTAATCAAGGATATGTTACATTAAATGTTAGGTGACTCTTGAAAAGAGTTTGTTGTCATCCTATTGATTGTTTTTTTTTTTTTCTTTGACTGTGAAGTAAAAAGTCTGTCTCCTTCATATTATATGCAGACCTCTGTTCCTTTGCATTTTAATTTCTGTTGTTATAAAGTGTTCTAGATCCTAAATTTCTAATGAAGATCTGCAGATGACAAACCAATTCATGGCAGCCTGCAATTTAGCATCACTTGGAACAGCTTTACATTTGGTCAGGTATCCTTTGCCTTTGCTGCTTTTCTTAATTAATTTACTACGGTTTTCTAAAAGCCTGTCTTTACCTGAGCACCACTAAAATTGTTTAACTTCATGCTCATTAAATTGTGCATTATTAAACATTATGATGTTAAGTATACTGCATCTGGCAAAAGCAAACTTTGCATAAGTAATCATCTCTCCCATGAGGGTATCTTCTAGTAAAGCCATATCAGAGAATGATCTATATTAAATTAAAATATAGTATTTTTCCCAATCATCATAAACAAATCTATGTTTTGTCTCAGGGGAGCAATTTTTGCCATGTCACTAAAACCATTCTCTTTTGCTTCCTGTTACCTGAAGACAAAACTCAGCATCAATCCTCCATTGTTCATCTGAAGCAAGTATAAAAACAATTACAAAGTGCAATTCCACCAAGAGTGAGATTTATATTTCAAAATGACATCTAGCTCTGGACTTCAGCATATTTTTTTCTACTGCTTTAAGATTGCATCTGCAACTATTTAATGATTGTGCAGTTTATATTCAACTTTCAAATCATGCACTCTTACTGTAAAATAATCTCTGTATTCCCAGGATTTGCTAGAACACTTTTAAATTTTGTTACATCTAACTTACACAGGCTTTCTGTACATAAGGGCATGAAATCTCCTATAAATGAAATAAAAGCACAGCCTCCTCCTCTATTTGATCATTTTAGCTCCTTGATTTTGTTAAGGTCTATGAAACATAAACAACTGGTTCATACTTCTGACTTTAAAAAAACTCCTCCCAGCAGTAGTTACAGCCTATCAGTTTGGTGTTCACTAAATGCTTCATCAACATCTTCTTTAAATTTATTTAGCTTTCCAAAGCCGTTGCTGGTATTTGCAGCGCTATCTGAACAACACTGTATAGAGAAATACTCTCAGGTTTCTAGTTCAGATACAAATATTTCAGTATAGTTTACCATTTCAAAAACTCTTAGTGGCATCTGTTCATGTTAATGAGGACCCTGGTTCTGCATTGATCTGTTCTAAAATTACCTGTGTTCATCTCTCTGCTGAATGCGTAACTGTTGCCATGCTTAATTATGTTTTGTTTTCATTTACCTTTAGCTTAAGCATTATTCAATTATTCCTAAAATCTGGGTGAGAGAAAAACAACTGAAACAAAGATTGATGAAAAAAAAAAAAATCATACTATGAATGGATAACACCAAAGGATTATTGTAAAGACTTGCTATCCCTGCTAACTGTTTATGGAAAAGTGAAGATTTTGAGTGAGTGTAATTCAAGCTTTGGAGAAAATGAGAGCATCTATGCATACATATTTGGCAGTTAATGAATCAACTGGAAAAACAGATTTTTAATTGACTGTGTGTACAAAAACCTGTACTAGCAAAATAAGATTAGAGATCTTGTGTTTGAAACAGACTTATCAGTTAAAATACTCTTCACTAGCATAACCAGTGATAGAATTGCAAACAAATTATCTCTTTGACTTACTGGATTTTAGAAAAAATGTGGTGATATGAAGCTATGCTTCAATGAGATTACATTGTCAGGTTAGGTATACATAACAGAGAAAGTGAGTATGAATTTATTCCAGAACACAAGTCTGATCATGCTGCTGAAGGCTGGAGTCCCTATTGACTTGTGTAGTGACTTGGGCAAGTGAGATCACTACCCGCCTCAGGCATGGGCAATGACTCAGTTGTAATGTGTTATACAAACTTGTCATGTCACATTCGTTTATAATGAAAAGCAGGAAAATGAAACACAAAACTTGGTCCTAATACAGTAAATGCATTTATCGGAATAGTCTTCACCTGTAATATTATATCCATTTATGATATAATCTATGACATTTCTGACATAAGAGGCATCAAAATATATTTCCTGCCTTCAACAAACTTTGGCTCAGGCTTGTTCTCAGCCAGAGATGGTGTCTTTGTAGTTAGCACCCTTTGATGCATGTTTTTCTTCCATTGATAGTTAAACTGCAAAGGCTGAGCCCTGTGTAGCACACCTAAGACACATTTTTCATAGTGTTCATTTATGATGATTTGCAGTAGGAATACTACTCAGCAGTGTAACTGCACAGCAGATTTGTGTGGAGTTAGGTAGTACCTTGTTGAATAGGAGTCATATTATAAATTTGGGTACTACTAAGGCAGATGTCTTTCAGAAGCACTGATGCCTCTCTTGAACATTTTTCAAATGCCTACCTTAGCTTCAGGGACACTTACAGAAGACCTCCTATGTGAGCTGCAAACTCTGCAATTCAAGCAAATTCCCAGTTATTGCCCCCAGCTGTCTATTCCAAGAACCCAGTAAGACTGAATGCAGACACACAGACTCACACAGAAAGCTATAATTGATTATCTTGGAAAGGGTTAACCTGCGCGCTCTCACAAAACTCAACAACTGGAAAAGACTCAAAAGAAAGGAAGGCCTTTGCATTTTTATTATTGTACATTGAAATATAAAAATCAGAGAATATCTTCTCTTTCTTTGAAGAATTTACCAAATTAATGAAAATAATATTTCTTCCATGTATTCTACAGATTTTTTTTCTTTACAGGTATTTCATTTTATCCTTTAAAATGGATTCTTTTAAAACTAAGTATGTCTCTCTCCTGTACAGAATGTGCTTATTAAAAATCAAGCTAAAATATCTAGCTCAACATTTCAGAACATCCTACCTTCGCAAAGGTGCATTTATCAGAGCTGATTGCTCTGTTGACCCCTGTGCAGAAGACAGAAAAGAAAATGAAATATTGGTGACTTCCAAACTGGAGGTGATCAACCTCATATATAATTGTACTTTGAAAAGAAAAATACAAAGAATATGCCTTTGGCTTTAAGTTTTGGATTACAAAGTGACTTATAATTAACAATGGAATTTTCTTTAGAAGTTAGTTCTTTATGGTATGGAGAAGAACAAGAATAATGTATTAAGAGTCCTATTAGGACTATTATTTACACTCATCTCCAAAAGAACCATGCACCTCCCCTGTAATGATCTGTCTTGTTAGCGACCACCAGTCTTCATTTGTTTTGGATCTACCATTAGTTAGTTTCATTTCATGCCTCTTGTTTTTTGCATCTGAAAGGAAAGTAAGAGTTTCCTATTCACCTTCTTATCTTTCTTTATTTCTAAAAGAGAAAAAAGTGCATCTGCTACCCAGACTAATTCATCTTGGTAGTAGGAATTAAATTAATTTAAAATTAAATTTAAATCTGTGGGTGCTGTTCCACAATATTCCTGCTTAGTCATCCCCCTACAGCATGACCTTGTCCATGAAACACATAGAGGAAAGCTTACAGAAATTCATCAATGAGAAAAAGTTACCGTAATTCATTGCTAAGGTTACCTCATGTCACAGCTCATTCCTGTAAGACAAGCTTTGCTGTCTGTGATAATGAGAAAAGAAGCCTGCAGTTATAGGGAATGCCATTTCCTTCAGCAGCTCCCAAGAGTAGTGCTGTATTGAGGAGAGGTAAAGCTCCTTCAACAGTTTCAGGTAATCTCAGGAGTTCTTGGTGGGAGAGAAGATGGATTTTCTCACTTTCACTGGAGAAGAAGGGAAGGTTTCTCATATTTTTCAGTCTTTTTGTCAGAGATTAATGCGTGGAAGTAAGGGAAATAGATGAGCAAAGCCTGAGTCACACTGACAGAGAGGCTTGCAGGGGTGTTGAAAGTAATCTCCGATTCAAGTCTCCTGTGTCATTTTTTACACAAACCTAGTGTGAAACAGTAACTAAACAAAGCATTAGGAGGGTTCACCCCCATGTACAGTTTTGCCATTTCTATGTATTTTATACATATTTTTGAGTCTTAAATCCACTTCATTTAAGTGCTTAAAGTTGTACCTAGTTCTAGGCAGATAAAACTGATAGCATTGTACACACGGCTGTATATTTGATGAATAGGAAGGCTTTACTGGAAACCACTGACCTGGTTTCAAATGGCATTGTAATTGTTTATCTTCATCATAAATCATATTTCACAGACAGTAGAGGTGACAAGAGTCTTGTGGAAGAGCCACTCTAGGAGGTCTCTTGTAGCTAGGGACAGAAAAGAAATCAAAGGTCTATGTTATGCAGAAATATTTTCAAAGATCTTGAAACTGAGTACTTGAGAAAGCTATTTATTACTTTTGTCTCTCAAAGTAGGTGAGTGTCTTATTTTTATTGCCACTGGGTATCCAAAAGGACATCTGGTATGCTCAGATGCCAATGTAATCAGACAGTGCTCCAAAAAGAGAGATACTAGCTGTCTCTTTCTGTCATTTGGTATGGCAAATGGAAACAAACATATTTTCTAATTCTTTTTAAAAACAATGCATCTTCTGACGTGGTGTCAGAAGAAGTATGATTTAAGACATCAGCATCTTTATTCAGAACATAACCAAAAAGTAAGTTTTATTATGGATGTATTCATATAAGTGTAAGGATTCAGCTTGAGAGTTATAATACGTTACTTAATACCCATTTTATGCATTTAGATAGCATGGTAAAAGATTAGTGAAAGAGGATTGAAAAGAAGTGAATTTACTACATGTACAACTTGGATTGCTAGCAATAAATATGATCGATGACAACTAACTCATGAAGAAGCAGAACTACAGTCAGCATAGCCCTTGTGAATTAACTTTCTGTTTCTCCCAAGAAGGGAATAGCTTTTGATTCCAAATTCAGCCTATTAGGCTCTGAACTCTGAAAGCATTGTGATAAAAGTCTTTCATGTACTGACTTTATTTTTCTCCCCATATTTTTGTTATGTCAACTCAAACAGCGGTTTGCAAACAAACAAACAAACAAAACAACACTACTGAAAAGAACCTTCAACAAAAACAGTCGAGAGATGCATTAAGCTCATAGATTCATTTTTAACTCCGTGCCTGTTTGTTAAGAGCACTGAACTGCAAACATTATAATTAGGCAATAATAATTTGTGAAAGTCATCAGAGATGTAAAATATAAATAAAAATAGCCACATGAAAGTTCAGAACTTTATTACAATGGATGTGCCTTTCAGATGCAACCCCTAAGGAACAGCTGCACTGTGACCTAGGAAACTTTAGGAAGGCATCTTCTCCTCAGATTCTGCCGAAGAGCACTTGGCAGAGGACAGAAGGACTGAAAATGTAAACCTGTACATCACTTTTCCATTCCCCTGATCTCTATGTTCTCCACAGACTAACTCAAACTCTAATAGTTAGTGTTGACCTATTAAGAAGAGTTTAAAAACTCTCCACAAATCGTTAAAATTCAAGAACCTTTTCTCCTCAATCAATATCACAGTTTGTGGAGACTACGCAAGAGAGCCATCCCTGTCAAATTCTGACTTACTCATGTGAAGGAAAACAATTTTCCACTAATAGTTCTACACACACGCGTGCACACACACAGGCACTAAACCCCAAACCCAGTTATTATAAGCAGAACAAACTAAAAATAAAAACAGATTACCATCAGCTGAAAGCACGGGCCAAGAACCAGACAGTTATTTAAAAATAAGTATGAAGGCAAAAGCAAATAATTTTATTAAATATCATTAAAAGATTATGATCAGGGTAATTGCTTGTATAGATTTGTAAATAACTACAGAAATCGATGCATTTTACTTGTGGGATACCACAAGGGTATCCCGCAAAAGGGACATCTCCATTCTATTTATTCTGGTTTTGCTAATATTATGCACAACATCTGCAGAACATCCTGTGTAGATATATCTATTCCATTTGTTATTTTGGTACAGCATATACAGAACTGCACAACTGATTAGATGCACAGTTAGTATACTTAACCTATCTTTATTTCTTTGACTACTTCTGAAGCATCTGATTTTGAATAACATTAGTGAACCAATGCCCTGAATCATGACTACATTATGTGCACTAAAACCAGGGAAAATACAAACACAGCACAAAAATTCCTCTGATTACTAACAAAAAAGTCAGCCTAAACAGATAAACTGATAGCCCCATTATTATTTATTTTTTTTAAGTAGCTTTTCTATTAACAAGATTTACCTTTTCCTTTCCAATTCCTGCAATGTAACTTACAGCCTTAAACTCAGCAGGTGCAGCTACATGTTGAATTACAGGTATGTCACAAGTAATTGCACATGAGCTGAGATGTGGCCAGGTAACCACGTTAGCACAGCACTGACCCAAGGCAATACCCTGGCTGGCAGTTTGGGCACAGAGCTGCAACAGCACCTGTAGTGTTAGAGTGATCCTAACACCCAATTCAGACCCTAGGTGAGAGATGTGAAAGAAATGCAAAAACACTTCAAAGACACCATTATTTCCTTGCCAATCCAACAAATAGCAATGGGCTTGGTTTCAAAACTGATAGAGAAAAGAAAATATCTCCTTTACCAATACTACATACGTGTCTGTCTGTAGACGTGTCAGCAAGGATACAGACAGAATATGGTGAATAAATACAGAAACGTGAGCTTTAAGCAGTTGCTTTAACAACTTAGACTAGGCCTGCATTAAAGCTGAACCATAGTAAAATTTGATTTTATATGAGCAGAAACAAATAGCAACCTGAATGGATGAACCAAGCTAATGTGTGCCCTTTTAAAAGACTGCCTACTTTTGCCTACTTTTATACTATCCAGTGAACAATCCACGGAGGGGTCAGACAGGAAAACTATGGGTTTTGGCTCCAGAGAAAACCACAGGATTATAAAAATGGACTGCAACAATCATTCAACATTAATGAAGGATGTAGAAGTAACATAATCAAAAACCTGAAAGTTCAGCTTTCTCAACAAGGGATGAGAATCTGTAGTGAAGTATTTAGACTCTTTCTAAAAGGGACACATTGTGTATTGTAAGAATGAAGAATATTGCTGACAGACCATGAAGATTAAATTCTAGCATTGCAAATGAAGGACCTGCTTGTTAACACTTTTTTTTTTTTTTTTTTTCTTTTTTTTTGTGGCATGGTAAGGAAGAAGGCCAGAAGCTGCTGTTCAGCTGAGGCCCAGAACAACAGCATAGCTGGCACAGACTGCTGGAAATGTGTATGTTCCAATTAAAAAACTCTCTCTTTCTGGGGGCTCAGACAAGTATCTAACACTGGCATTTTTAAGGATTATCATATGCAAACTGTTTGCATTGTCCTGAGCTTCTGGGAAATGTTGAATAGAAGGGGGAAAAAAACAAGCCTGAATAAAACCTTAAGAAGTCAGCTTCATCTGCAACACACATCACTACAAGTACTGAAAGTCTGCATTGAACTGACACATTGTCACAACCATGCAATTTTTCTGCATTTTGCAGCTTTGTTTATTTGCTTTAAGGCAGCCACAGGTTTAGTCTATAAGTTCACCTATTCATACCATAGGCTATGCCATTTCAGAGAAAATGTGAATCTTCTCTGCCATAAGGGCTGCAAAATTTTTAAAAATTCAAATGCCTTCTGCTACAAAGAGATATCACATGAGTTTGAACTGCAGACGGGACATATTAAAAAAAAAAAAAAAAAAAAAAACAACAACAAAAACATGTTTTGCATGCCACAAAAAAACCTTCAACAACACACAAGATTCTAAGATACTATGGGAATAGACTGCTAAAAAATGCTCAGGAAGAACAGGGAACAAGACATATTGGTGGATATAATAAAAATACAGCATGAATACAGTAAATTAACCCATGTATCAATACAGCAACTGCTTTCCCATGGATTTATATGATTTCTGGAAATGTATCAGCCTCTGATACTCTTAAATGTATCTGCTTAGGTACTTAGGCAGATATAGCATTCATTCTACATTATCTGAAAATAGTACTAGAGTTAAAACGAGAAATGAAACATATCTTCAGTCAAGAGTCAGAGAGCAGTACTTACACACTGTTCGGAAGAGAAAATAAATCCAAAAGGAAAAAAAAATCCTTCCATCAATTCACAAGGGAAAAATTCTGTTGACTAATGTGGGAGTTGGACAAGAAAAATATAGCAAAAATATTCCAATGTGCTGTTTTTATTCTTTCCTGTGATTGTGAAAACAGCCTTTTCAGGAGGTTACAAAAGGTTGTGTTCACACTGTCTGTGTGAAGATCAAGGTTTGGCATGTAAGCCAGCTCCCGCTTTCCAGCTGAACTTTTCCCATGAAGCTAGTGAGAATATGTGTCCAGGTCTAGCCTAAGCACACAGAACAATATACAGGTTTCTGAGATCAGGATTTGCACATGAACTCAAAGCTAAACAAAATGACAAAATAAAAATAATTTGCATTTTTTACATAATATACACAAATACCTATGAGCAGAAAACATACTATTTGTAACTTGTAATACAGTTTATGATAACCAAATGCATTGTCTCAAACTTTGTTATTCACCTCCAAGCACCTAAACTGAAAAACCAAGTTGTATACAGGAAGCATAGATTGTTTGAAAATTATTTCAATATAAGCAAAACATAGACCATTTCAAATGCCAGAATCTCACCTCCAAAATTCTAGCCCTCTGGGGACTATACTGATTTTTTTGCTCCCATAAACTTTACAATTATTTTTGGTGTTGACCCTTAAAGTTAATTGGGAAAATGATCCATTTTATCTCGGTCACATTCTGCAAAATGGCTTAACTTTAACCATTTAGATACAAAGATTAAAACCACTGTTTTTTATACTAAAATTACGTGATTGCAGATTCAGCCCTGCGTTGTGTGCAAGTGAATCTCTCCCTGAAGTAAGTCTCTCACTTTGGCAGCAAACAATAGACAGGATTATGCACACTTTGCTTTTGGAAGTGATTTTACAATCTTTCTGCATGAAATAAATGAGAACTCAACAAATTTTTCTGTTTATATTGGTCTATCTTTACTCACTTTTTTCACAAAATAGGACATGCAGGCAAGTTGGATGACATAGTGCTGCATTTAAGCTTTCAAAGTCCTTTACATTTTTTTTCTTCCATTTTAAAGAGCAGATTTTTGTCCCATATACTTTTTAGCAGCTTTCCCAGAACTCATAAAAGTCACACATTTGTAATGGAGATAAAAACTGTTTGTTATACAGCATAACCATATGGAAGAGTTTGTGTGTGGTTTGGAAAGTTTAAATGCCTGTGTACAACTGTAGTTTGTGATACCAGTGTAAAATACTTCTTGAAAATTCTGTGACTAACTGTACCAAATATTGTAAAGTCAGTCTGAACTAATTCACAAGTAAATATACTCATTAGCTTAAAAATATTCTCTTTTCCACTTGGAATATCAGGTTTCTATTCCAAGCATTTCTGCAGTAAAAACACAGCCTTTCCACATAGCATTTTAACAGAAAGATTAAAAGAATGAAATGAGCAGAATAAAGAATGAGAGAGTTATTCACCAAACTTCAAGTTGGAAAATGAGACTATTTGCAAATAAAGCACACAAAATTGACCCTTTTGACCTTAGACAAGCTCAAACATAAGCTCTTTTTCTGTAACTTCGACAGCTAAGAAAAATCCTTCAGGCAACTACCTTACAATAATAAAACCCTCTGCCCCAATCTTCTTTTCTAATGAACTGCTGGCATGTCCCTCTGTTGAACTAGTTCCTTATCTGCTAAGTCCCAGTTTTCTGAAATATATCTGTGGTTGCTCAAACAGTTCAGAAAGATGAAAATGAGAGGAGATTTAATGTTCTTCTTATCACACTGAATCAGAAATGCCTCACAATGGAATAATTGCTATCATTTGATATCAAATGATATCATTTACTACCTATCCCATAACTCTGAGTCTCTGATGGCTGTTAAAAATCAGCAGGGACCTGAAACTGGCATGTGTTATTTGGTGTCAGGTTTAATGTACGTGCAGTCACATTCCAAACAAATAGCTATACTCAAGAAAAGAGCTAATAATTCTTCTGACTAAAAGTGTCTGAATCTGTACTTACAGTCCACTTTAGGCCACAGGAAAGAAATTCCTCGGAAAGATTCTCTATACTGTCCATCACTTTTTGTTAGACACTCAACCTTTCTACAAAGCTATAGATCTTGCTCTTTGTTGGGAACTCATTGCATTACAGAGGGCAAGATTCTGCTTTTTATGGCACTATTGCTATGCAGTAAACAAAACTAATGGTCCAGATTTTTTAATTAGTCTAACTACATTATAGCCACATTCCGACACAGCAATCAGATAAATTAGCAAGCAAGAGGAAGCTAGGTCAGATGCAAGCCCAGTGCAAAAACAACAGGTCAAGTTTGTTCAACAGAGTTCGAATCTCAGGCAAACCTTTGACTATGCTTTCGTGTCAAATGCTACATAACAGCTAAGGGATATTGTGGGGGATATCCTCCCACACTGAATAGGAAACCTCCAGTACATTCCTAGGCAAACTAGAACAAACAAACCAAACCAAACCAAACCAAACAAAACAAAAAAACAAAAAAACTAATGAAAACCAACCACTTGACAACTTTTCTTAAACACAAAACAAAACCATTTGTTCCCTGTAAGGTAACCAGGAATTTTTATGCTACCTTGATGCATGTATCCTCTCAATTTGTGCTGTTCATTGAGGAATACCTTGGAGAACTGGCAAGTATCTAGTGGGATATCACTAAAGAATTATTACAGAATATCTACTCTATGTGATACTTTCCAAAGTTTCACTAAATCTCAGGTTTGATTACCAAACCTGGAAGATACCAAGTTTTTTAGCAGCTTCAATGTAGATTGAAAGCTTTTATGGCTGATAAGAGCTTTAGCAAGAAAACAAGCAAAGCTCTATCATTTCTTAGCAAACCAGGTCAGAGATCTGTAGCCTTTCATGTAACAGTTTCCACTCTGTGGTTCTAAATATGATTTCTCACACATACAGCACAACGAATGCCTTTGAAACACAAAGTCCTCGAATAGGTGTAATACTTTCTGAACTAGGTGGCTCATAGACTGATTTTCAGTGATGCTCACCACATGAAGCTTTCACTGTAACTGGTATTAACACAGGACCAGTGAGGCAGATCAATAAATATTATTGGTGAAAATCTAAGAAAATTCTAATCTAGATCTCTTTGAGAAAAGAAGCATCAGTTTCCCAGTGTCTCACTGTTTCTTTAAAGGGACCTTAAAATGTTAGTCACTGGTAATTCTGATGCAAAAAAAAAAAAAAAAAAGAATAAGCATGTTCACTTTCTTTTTCTCTCTCTCTCTTTTTTTTTTTTTTTTCCAGAAAATCAGTAATACCTGGTACCCTTGATGTATTAAGACATAAGATTTATAAGCTTATTTCTAATTGTTTTTCCCTGTGTGCTCAGGTATGATGTCGTAAAACAAACCTATATCTATGGATATACTCACTAATTCAACACATATTCCTCTTTTTTTTGTCTATTTCACAGTAACAATACACCATTCCTTTATTGACAGATAATATTATTAAATATTTGGCTCACATAGAAAAAAGTTGGAGCAGTTCTGCTCTATGTGTTAATTTAGCCATGCTGGTGATCCATGATGTTTTTTTGTGAGAAAAAGCAACAAATGCAAGCCACAGGAATCAGCAGCTGAATCAGAATTTTTTTGCCATCTAACCCACACAGTTATGGAGAGATAGAACATGGCACAATGTGATTAAAGGAAAGTTTATTAGTTTTACTACACACCTAAACAATTCATCACATTGGCTTTACCCCCAGATTTATTCTTTCTGCATTTTTGCTAGGGAAGCATAGGAACATATTGGACTATTACCTGTGATTTCCTTTTTCAAATTATAAAAGTTGCAAAAATACTATATTGTTTCAATTGAAAGTGGAGTTAAGCATTTTAAATTGAAGGTGTTTATGGACTGATTCATAATATATGAATAATATGTGAATAATATGAATATATATAATATATTCATAATAATCAAATAACTATGTTTCATCCAACTTGTCATGCTTGGAACATGCATATAATAGCTAAGACTTTTATGTGCTGTTGTCCCATGACAAAGTCAGACTATTTCCTAGAGGAAAAAGCTACTATAAGAATATGAAAAGCCTTAAGTCAGTGGGCTTTGTAACAAACCAAGCTTAGAGTCTCCTACTTTAATTAGATGTTTGCTCAGTCTCTTTAGGATATCTGTGTTATGATATAGCTTGAATACAGCTCAGACAGCTATATCTAAATATTATTGGAAAAATAAATGGATTTTAATTCTACAAAGCTCCAAAACAACAACAACAAAAATCAGCCTACACAAAGTCTAATCTGGCGTCTATAGCACACATGGATTTGAATGTTGTGTATCAGGAACAAACATCCCACTCCCTCCCCTCAGCATATTGCTTTTTTTAAATATTCACCTGTAATAAATATAGCAACAATAAGAAACACTATAAGAACACGCCAGCTATGTTTCTCCAAAGTATGAACATAAATCTTTATCTGTTCAACATATTTTTTAAAACAAATGCATAGCAGATTAGGTAGTGCCACAGCCTCTCTGCAAGGGCTCATAAGTGAGGCAGCAAGGTCTCTTCACCTGATGCCCTTCTTCATGATAATCAAACAGGCAACTGAAGTTTGATTATTTCAATTTCTTTATTTTGTCATATTATTCAGGAAGTATGTCACTACTACACTACTACATCTATTAATATCTATAGATTTAATAACTTTTCCTTATTCTTCTAGTCTGCAAAAAAGCAATAATGATATTTGGGCTATTTTGCTTTGCTTTCCACTAAAAATAGTTCTGTCATGAGGACTGTAGCAAATATCTAGAAAATTCGGGAACATACCTCATGATGCTTTCCATATGAGGCTAATGGACATACATTAGGATTCACAGACATCCGCGTAGTTGCATTGTTTTGTACCAGCAGAATACTAACAGGTATTAGGTAGTGAGGAGGAGTGGAATGAGGAAAACACAAAACAACTTTTTTTTCCAATTTTTATGGTACATCTAGAATTCTTCAGTCATTAATGCCATCTACAACTTGATTATCTATAAGTTAGTATATATTTTGCTATGTATTATTTGATGTGTCCATTATATCCTCCTGCTGTTTAGGCACTGAGAATACTAATCATATGTAAATGACTAAGGGAAAGCATGGCTTACCAGCACTATTTTTTATAGAGATACACTAGGTTAAAAAAAAAAAAAACAACAGCCACAAAACAAACAGCTGCAACTACAACTACAATTTTTTTAGAGTCAAACATCAGTTAGACACTCCCTAACATGTATGTGTGATCACATCCATAACTTGAAATTATGTAAATCCCTCAGACACATCACCATTAGAAAGATTGTGCTAATCAGTTCTTCCCTCCCACTTCCAGCAGTCTTGTCAAGAAAATTCCTAAACAGGGAGAGGAATGAGAAGTTGTGCAGATGTGGAGGGGGAAGAATAGAGAGAAAGACAGTGCTTGGGAGGACATGTGTTACTTAACAAAAGTTTTGTTTGAAAAATAGCAGGTGCTGAAGGGTAATAAAATTGTGTAGAAAGCTGAAATTAATACAAATGCTATGAATATAGTGAAAGTGTCTGGCGGCACTATTCTGTGATGAGTCTAACATAATAAACATTACTCTGCTGCTAGTATACACTATTCATAGGAATTAAATATTTAATTCTGCCACGTCTGAGTTACGGGCCTGTATGAACCCACCTGTTAGTAAAATGCCAGTTCTAAAGCAATACCACAATATCATTAATCTTCTACGGCCAGGTGGTGACCGCATCACAATCTGAGTTTTGCGTTGTGAGTGGAGACGTACACTCACAAAAGAAGTTTTACAGTTTCAAGATTCAAGTTATCTTTGAACTACATTATCACTGTGCACAGTGAGAGATAAAATATGATGTCTTTCGAAAAGCAGATTTTAAAGATGGATGCACTTTAAGGTCAACCAAACATGTTTCACTGCAGTGGCACATATTCAAGCTTCTTAGCAACAGCTCAAAGCAAATATTATGGCTAAATGAATAGCTCTGGAATGAGATGTACTGCAGAACCTAAGGGAAGTATTCATATGGTGGGAGATGTAGCACTCTGCATGTGTTTGATACCATATATCTCAAAGTAGGACACCAAAGATGTTAAAGAACTTGGATAGTATGAAGCTCTGTAAGCAGAGAATTGCATAGACAAAACTGCTAAACAAACATTTTATTTTGTTCTACCTAGAAAATTATTAATTTCCGAGGAGAAGAGAATGCATAATAGTCTGTATAAAACAGAAAGACGTAATGTATAACTGAAGGAAAATCAGCAAGCTACTTGTAAGCTATGAGTGTATAAACACAGTGATATATTCAGAAAAAGGGCATTCCCTTGTTTTTCTCTTTCTGAAGAAAATTAAAGCTCCCTACACAGAGAAAGTGTGAGATTTAGTCATAAAATGAGGGAAACAAAAATGGAAAAGTATTTGCTAGAGTAACTTTCACATCAGTAAAGTCAGCTATGTTCAGTTTTAAAGGACCGTGATTGACTTGCTCTTAGCTCAGTATTACAAGTATGTTAATTGTTCCCTGTGTAATTGGAATTGCCTTTTTTGACAAAAAAAAAAAAAAAAAAGTAAAATACCTTTTGTGTGTTTTATACTACAGTTGCTCTAAAAAATCCCTAGCAAACTATTTCTGTTCTTGGTACTTTTACTCTGAATAGGCATGGGGATCCAAAAAAGTGTACATATTGCAGCAATTAATATTTACAGACAATTCTATGCAAACACTTCTGTCAGAACTGCGATTAGTAACTGTGAGTTAGGCAATAAAAAAAAAGTTCTTTTAATAATTAAGCAGTTACTGTGGTAAATTGTAAAACTAAGTTATGTTTTACAGTTACAAGCCAGAAGAACAAGTTGTAAATGTACCTATATTCATTCCCTATTTCTTTTTTTGTCTAAAATAGTTTAAAAGACGTAGAAGTAATTGCCTCAAGGAGAACGTGTGCATGAAAGAATGCATTGCTTAGATCATGAAATATTTTCTATGAAATTGCATGCTGATGATAGTAGATGTAAGAGTCACAATCTCAGCTGGAAAATGCAGATCAACCTTCTAGCATAGGTTTCATACTTTTTTTATTACTTTTCTATCCTATATACAAACAATAACGTCTTGCATGATCAGTCTTAAGTAATCCTCTTTTCCCCTCTCCCTGAAAGTATTTAAATTTTTGTTTCCTGGAGTCTTGTTGTTTTTAAGTCAAAACAACTAATTAATAGTTTCCTACCTCAGTTTTGACTCTTAGAATAAATACATTTGTTACCTCCCTATCATATAATACTATGTCCAGTTTGATAGATTTACTATTTTTTTTCAAAGTGCAACTTCATCACAATTTCTGTGTTCTGGAATGGAAATTGCCTATCTCCCGTTCATCCTTATTATGACTGAATTAATTTCCGTTTTCTTCAGATATGGTTATTTCCATTTCCACTAGTTATCCTGTCTCCATCCTCATGCTCCATGTTATCACTCTTACTGAAAACTTAGTTAATGTATTCCTTTAGTTCAGGGGCAATATCTTGATCAGCTCTAATCTCATCTTTATTGTCAAAGCACAGAGAACCCATTTTATTTTATTTATGACTAAAGGACTATTTGTATCAGTTTTAATTTCCCTCCTAAAGTATAATTGTGTTTGTCTTTTGACAATTATTAGAGAGAGTTAACTCTGATAGTCCCTCACCTTTAAGATACAGCTTTCTGGGACATATATATTCCTCTGTTCTCTGTAGGCTGCGTGTTTTTTCTGATATCCTTTCTGAGACAGTAATTCTTCTGTTTAGGATTGCAGCTCCCTTGAAGGGTTCCTTCCCACCCCTTCCTTGCCTATAACATAAGATGTGTTATTATCAGTGTTATGCTCCCACTACAAATACATGCTAGGTGCTGCTCATAACAGTTGCCAGTCACTTGTTTTAAATTTCTTGACTGGATAATTGAATGATTTTAATACAGAGAAATTAGAAAGATGTAAAATGCACTCCCTGAAACAAAACAAAACAAACCAAAACAAAACAACATAACACAACAATATCACCCTATCATCCATCACAAAAATGATCATCATTCATAATGAAATTTTGCAAAGCTTTTTGGACCTACAGATATTTTTGAATGAATACAGAGGTATAAAACAACCAACACTCAGTTAACGATGGTGAGCTACATTTGACTGTTTGTTGCTTGTCTTTCCTTTAGACATAAGACAGCAGAAAAAGTCTTTGCTAAGTAGGAAGTTGTTCATATAATAATTATACAAAAAACTACAGAATTGCACTTTGGGACTTTATGTTTTCTTCCAAAAGAAAGCATTTTTACAGCTCTTGTGCTACCTCTGTGTTTAATCTGACTTCTGAAAAGAAAATGACAACTTGTACGGGCAAGAAATTATCAAGAGATGTTAAGGACTAAACAGCCCCTCTTTTTCCCTGCTTCAGGATAAAGACACTGTATTGCAGCAGTCTAAGAAGAAGGAAGCTTTTCCTTAATCTTCAGAGGCATTGCTGTCTTTTATTACATTAAATAGAAAAATTCCCTTTAGAAAACATGAAACCTTGCATGGGAACTGTGTAGCTAAAATGTCCTTTAAGAAATATGAACAGCATCTCCTGACACTTGCAAGATAATAGAAATGCTGATATAACAGGTCCATTCCATGTAAAATAAGGAAAGTCTACTTTGTATTGTGATCTAAAATGGAATAGTCCCACTGACAGATCAGGAGCCATAACCATTCTCCAAAGCTACATCTTCATAGTGACATCTTTGTCATTTCATACTGAACTAGTGCCCACCTCCCTATGAGAAGCCAATAACTATTTGAAATATCATCCACCCAATTCCGTGGCCAACTGTTTTTCTGGCTGAAATCCTGTATTTTGCAAACAACTTGCAGCTAATTCACTGTAACAGGCAGCTTTTCTTAAAACTGAACCAGCCTTAGCTTCTGCATAGAAGGTAATTTTTCAGTCTGAACTGAAGGTCTTTTTAATGGCTTTGTTGCTGAATACTTTAGATACCACTTGGATTCCCAAGACAAAATCAGTTAGAATGCACAAGATATTTCACTCTGAGAAGCTGTTGCAATAACAAGCTTTTGTGAGCAGAATTTAGATTTTACTATTCTCCTCTTTATGTCCTAGATCTCATTTCATAGGCTATCGTCAGTTTTTATTCCAGATTTGTGAGAATAAAAAAAAATAATAATAAAAAAATAGCATACTGACAAGTATGGCAGTGGAAAAAAAAATCTTGTCATTGCTGTTGTTTCTAATCTTATGCTTGTGACTTTTAAATGCAATTCTGTTGTCATTAAACTAAAAGAAAACATTGCCTATGTATTTTTAAAATAAATATCTGTGGAGGTTACCTAAAGAAGCTTTTGCAAGCAAGTAAATGTCCTATGACATACAGGAGGATTCTATGAATTTCTTTAGGTCCATCCTGTTCTACAATGAACCCCTAGGAGTTGTCAGTTCTACTGGTCTCAAACCAAAGCACAATACTGCCTCCTCCCTCCTCTCCCCTGCCACCCACTGTCACTGTACTAGGATGGAAGCCCAGGTTTGAGAATATACCTTTCCAAAATACTTCTTTTTAAGGTATGTTGTTAGGGTTTTGTCCCCTATTTAGATTTTTGCCATAACAAAACTTTATAACTTCAGAGGGAAGCAGGGATGCATTTACTAAGAGGTTAATACCATGGGAAATTAGATGTAAACAAACGATAGAAGATGTATCTATGATAGCATTCATTTCTTATACTTTGCAATCTTGTGTTACTAAATGAACACCTGAAAGTGAAACTAATTAGAAACAGTTAAACTTATTATTATTATATTGTCTTTCAAGAGAGAAAACATGAACAAAAAGAGAAGTGGGGGATTATATAGAATACCTTTTTAAAAATTGTTGCACATTTCATCTTTGAGAGATCAGAATATCTCTAAGTTTTTGATAGGTCCCTAGAGCAGCAAAGGCTGATTCTGGCAATTCTGAGAGGAGCAAGAAGCAGAGAGAATTTTCCTAGGGACTCAGAAGGGATTTGAAGGTTTACTGTAATCCAGGAAGCAATTAAAAAGTTGTTAAACAGAGAAAAAATCCGAAGGAAGAGACATTCCCTGAAAAGCCACATTATGCAAGAGGGAGAACTCATTTCAAATCTTTTATTTTTGTATAGTCTTATTAAGAAGTTTCTCCATTTTAAGAGAACTCATTTTCCAATAGCACTTCTAATAAAATTTAGCTTTAGACTAGCACACTGAGAATCCCATGCCCCACTATATAAAGTAATCATCACTATATATTGATACACATATATCGCTTTTTTTTTTACCTATTGTATAACATTTATAAAGTATATAATTTATCTTTTTTTTTTTTTCATTTATTTGGAGAGGGGTGTGCTTTTCAGAGTCGTTTGTGTAACTGAAGCAGACTTTGAAAAGATGTCTTTTTTCAAATGGCATTGTATTCTTAGGACAGATTTTCCCAAAACCGTCTCTCGTATCTTAGTCTCTATAGACATTTTATGCACCATTTAGGTGGAAAAGACAAAATCTACTTGCACATCATTTACTTGCCCATCAATCTGACAACATCCACAGATCAAGCATGTGGTGGAAAACACAAGAGCACCACGATTATGCAAAATCATTCAGATTTAGTTCATATACCCCACCTAAGCAGTTTAAGTTAAACTAACTGACCCAACGTACAGTTAATCACATCTGCTTTCTGTAAAAGGAATTTATCAGCCTCTCCTAGACATCCTGAGTCATAATCTGAACCTAGAGAAGAGAAACAACCCCTGAATAAAAACATTCTAAATCCAGATTTTGAATGTTTGCTTTATACCACCTTCTTATTTACAAATAACCTATTCCCCACCATTCTACCCGCAAGTGCTAACAGCATATTGGGTGCTCAGACCTCATTAAGTTTGAGATAACAACTTCCCTGCTATTAAAAGTTCTCCAGCACTTGAAACCTGGTACTTTTTATAACAACCAAACCCCATAACATTGTTTAGACAATCAAAGACACCATGATCACAAGAGAGGGTGATTTAATGGATGATTATAGAATGAAACTGCGGTAATACTGTATTTTTACACCTCTTTCACTAGAGCTGTGACTGGGAACGCTGCAGGCTAGATGTAATTTTTTCAGAAGGTCTTCAGGGGTACACTGCACAGGAATTGAATCTCCAACTGTTGCCAACAAAGGAGTTTTTATTAGATTTCACATACTGAAAACATGTATTTTTAATATTGGGATTATACAAAGTCCTAAATAGCAAACTACCTGACTACACCCTGTTGGATAGGCGAGACCATATCCTGTAACAGCTAAAACTGGGATCTTTTACTATCCATAACTCTTATTCTGCTGCAATAATCAGACACAAAGAATGAATTATCAATGATTGTCAGTCACTGAGAGATTTACACTGAAGACTCTTTTTTTCACCACAAAACTCATGAATAAAACAGAAGTAGAATGATGAGCATGTTAAATCAATATTATAATTAACAGAGGTCAATGAGAGAGTTTTTGGCTATCAGTTTCATACAATTTTTCTCTCAAATAAAGACCTTCTGAACTGACAGCACATTCAACAGCAAATATCTAAATGCAAAAATCCTATACAAGAGAGTTTTCTGTGCTTTTAAAAGCTTTTTTTTTTTTTTTGTATTTACAGTAGATTACAGCTCAGACACCATAACACTTTTTCTCCACAACATTATGGAATTATTTTAAAAAGCCTTTTAACATTTTTTTTTTTAAATACTGTTTTTTTTTTCTTCATGGAATGTGCAAATTTTATACAAAAAAAAATATTAAAATCCACTGAGAATTAACCCAGAATTAAGCTGTCTTATGAAATTTTAAAATGTATATATATGATATATATCAAATCTCCCACACCCTCAGTCAGACTACAAATCCAAGTGATAGTGCCTTATAACCAATTAAATAATTAGTATTATGTGTTTATTTCAACATTTGAATCCTCCTTGTTGCATTTCTATTTCTTGAGACCATTATCATCCTCAGAACTACAATACAAGGGAAAAAGGGGAATCCAATTTAGACATTTTGCCCTTGGAGTTAAATTGTGATTGTATTTAGGGTTTCTTCACTAAACATGGGAAAAAAAAAAAAGAAAAGAAAGAAAAGAAAAGATAACAAAAATGAAAAAAATGGAATGGGAGAGCCCAAGAGCCCATAAATTGAAATAAACCCCAACTTTCTTTTTAAATCTTGAAGGTATTTCTAGGAGCACAGAACTGATCCATTCTCAGGTTTAACATTTCATTTCCCACAATGTGTTTTCCATAAAAAATGTTCTGTTAACCAGAATCATGTAACAGATCTTCAGTAGATACAAACTGCTGCAGCTCCCTTTACAACAAAACTGTTTATATGGGTCATCCAAGACACTTCAAGTGGAAAAACACTGAATTTCCTTGCATTTCTCCTACAACTTGACCTTCAGTTACTTTGCAGAGGGGCCAAGACCAAATAAATCACAATACCATATGCTGCTTTCTCTCTTGTTTTTATAATTAAGCTGCACTCTTCAAAGCTGCATAAGTTTTTTGATTCATTTATGCTCCTGTACTTGCTTCTGGAATAGAAACATTTCCTTTTTAGACTCTTCTGGTCTTTTCATCCTTTTCCAGTGTTTACTGCAGCATCTTAGCAGAATGATTGTTTTCCAGAGACCTTAACCAAAGACATTTATGGTTCATGTTCTGGTGACTAGCTCACTAATAGTCCAGCGTCCTTCACAGAAAGTTGTTTTTATGTTCTAATCATCTTTCCAGAGGCCAGAAGCATAAACCAGGTCATTATGAGTTAATTCAAATCAATGTCCAATGACTTCCTAATTTTCATTTCACACTTGGTAGCTTTAGCGTCTGCTTTTGGCAACAGTTCTACTGAAATACTCTTTATCAGATATTCTTGGGAAGTTTGTTCATCTTTATGAAAACATGTTTAATCAAGAGGGCAGTAGCATGAACACATACCACCATTTCTTGGTAAAATGCCTGGAAGTTGGAATTCTCTTTATTTAATCATTTCTGGTCTAAAACTTCTCTAGGATTTACACTGAATAAATGCAGGACAGAAAAATGTAAATAAAAATTTAGGCTTAAATTTCATTCCAAGCCTGCTTTCAAATATATTTACTTGCTAGGTTATGGTAAGGAGCAACACCATCATGAAAACAATGAATGCATTTTTTGCTTACATAGGTAGTAAGCTTGGACCAGATAAGGATATTCAACCTCAAGGTTTTGGTGACCCACTGAAAAGAACTGGTCTTGTGTTTTTGGAACTAGTATCCGAAGAAGGGGTTAATGCAGCCTTCCACTGTGGCAAGTTAGTTTCTTTGTGCTAACCTGGGCAGTAAAACTTCTCTTTGTAACAGTATTTTAGTGATAAATTACTGCTGTACTCCTTAAACAAGTATATATGAGTCTATTCTCTTTGAAAAGAATAAAATTTATTGTGGTAGCATTTCTTCTCTGTCATTCACATATTAAAAGGATGTCACATTACTTCTTTCTTGATTTTGGTTTACTGAATAACGGTTGAAAATTCCACATTTTTGAGGTATACTTCAAATTTTACCTTAAAATCTTATTTATTTTTTTCTTTTTTCTCTCCCAGTCTCACTACAGGCTGGAGAGATGAAAAGTTCTATTTCCCTCATCTGTCTAGGTCTGAAATTTTTACCTTCTGGGTGCATCTTCAGAGTTCAGGAGCTACACTTACATGTTCTGTGTCAACAATATTTTTGCCACATTTCAAATCTAGAGAAACTAGGGAAAGCAGGAAATAATACCTTCTGCATTCATTATTTTCCATTGGAAGTGATCAAAATTCTCTTAAAGATCCTTGATGGATGGATATGTGAACAGTTTGCCAAGTCACACCCAAATCCTCATGTATATGATTTTCATTAACTCTTACACAAGTAAATTTAGTCTCAAGTGTTTTAAGGTTGAGCTCTCGGAGTCCTGTTGTAATATCTCACACGTGACAGTGACACTCACGTTATGTCATACTTCCCCTGAAGTCTATCAGGAGAGACAAGACGAGACATACAAGTGGTTCATAGCATTATATCTTTAAAATTGAGGAAGCCATGCCTATCATATACATCTCGTCCTGTAGCATATCTTACTATTTGATCAAATCAGTGCTCTCCAGAAAAGGGAAATCAGGCTCATCCAATTTCAAAAATCTATTTTAAAATAAATTATCTTCCTTTTTATTTAACTTAGATCTTGCTTCATAGTCCAGCTGCCACTCCTGTCCTGCAAAGGGTACCTCAGAAAATCCTTGCAGATATCTGTTTTAAAAAAATAGAGAACTTAGAAATTAAAATCAATTTCCTACCCACTTATCTATCTTTGCAGAAAAGTGTAAGATTTGCAACAGATCCAAAAACAAACAAACAAACAAACAAACAAACAAA
This sequence comes from Anseranas semipalmata, assembly GCA_013399115.1. NCBI lineage: Eukaryota > Metazoa > Chordata > Aves > Anseriformes > Anseranatidae > Anseranas > Anseranas semipalmata. The sequence goes on from VXAA01006133.1 coordinate 849,389, forward strand.
AAACAATACCAAGGTTATTATGGATGTCCTGGCTCACTGATAAGTAAGTAGGTATTATTTGAGGAGGATTCTGGGACAGCAAAGATGAAACAAAACTGGATAATCACATCATCCCAATTTGATACCTATTTTAAATTACTCAGATTACGATGTTGGAAAGAAGAGATGGATAAAGGTGTTGCTCTCAACTGGAAAATGTAAAACCCAGCAGATTGTTTTGAATGCTCAGTCAACTTTTGCTGTTCTAAATGAAAGAGGTTGTGGTTATTCTCTGAGAGCTGCGTTGAAATCTGGCGGTTATTTCAAATAACCTCTAGTCATCTCGTTCCTTTATCTATCCCTTGTTGTGTAGCACACCTGCCCAGGTCACTTCTCAAACAAAGGAATGTAATTTGTTTTCATTAATTTTGTCCTTATACTTCTAAGTAAAATTGTAATTATTCAGTGATAGTCTGTCACTTCTGTTCTGTTTCAGACCCACCCAATTAAGAATGGTAGTTTAGATCTGAGGCTTTCTGAGGATTTCATTTTCCCTGAGCAGAAGAATCATAGCCTTTATTTAGATTCTGTTGGTTCTAGAAATGATCATGTTATCTTAACATCACCACAAATTCATGATTTAGTACATAATGATACCCAAGTAAGCTGTTCACACAAATTTAATTAGTGCTTACAAGCATAACACGAAGCAGTGCGTGTTGGTTTATTATTATGCTCCTGTCTGTGTTTTTTCCTGTTTAAACACACATTACATTGCTAAATGTTTGACTGACTCTCTTGCATGTTAAATTTACACTTAAGCTCTATATAAATATTTCACTTTCAGTTCTACATTTGGTGCTTTTTTTCCAGTTTTGTTAATTTCCTGTTGTCTAACAATCCCTGCTTTCTAGATTGCTGTGTGATAACCACTCCTAAGTTTCTATGGAAATAAATGGCTTTCAGCCTTTTAGTCTTTGCTCTGTTCTATGTAATCCTTTCTTTTCTGCTATTTGAAACCTTTGAAATAACAATTTGCTTGACAAAGATACAAATCTCCTCTACTTTAACATGAAAAATAATTCAGCAGGAATTGCTTCATTGATTCATACAGTCTTCTCATAATTTAACCTCAATGGCAGGTGTATCAAATAAAAGTATTAACATGAATATTATTTGACAGAAATGTTTACGTTCTACCCATATACATTCTTTACTGACTTTTGGTTTTGAGTAGCTGACATATTTGATGTCTCTCTTGATATGACCTGGAACCCAGGTTTTTGGCTTTAAGGAACCCTTGCTTAGGCTTTTTTTTTTTTTTTCTCTAGAATTTCTCATATTTTAACATAAAGTAGCTATTAGTTTCCCTGAAGTGTTGATATTGCATTTCAAACCTAGCACAGACTTTCTAAGTATTTATTCCTATTTTCAGAGGAATGCACATAACCATAAATATCTCAAAAAAAAACTTTTTGGTTTAGATAGTGTTGTGCCTAATATTGTATCTAACTGTGATGTTTGGGAAAAAATACCCATAAAGGAACAATACACTTTAAAAGCAATGGGAACCAAATGATATAAAAGTAAATAAAAACAAATTTAATAGATTTGACTTTTTAAGATACTGCCACTGAGCTTTACAGAAGGTAAAGCACTCTTCTTAAACGTAATGTCTTGGAAAACTTTTCCATTCAGTTAAGGAAACATACTATATTGAATATTTCTCTGCATGTTGATAATGAAAAGTGAGATTTTCTGCTGGCCAAAGGTCCTGTCTTTTTCTAACTTGTGATAACTGCACATTGGTTTCTTAAACTAAATACAAGGTTCAGTTTCAGTCTCCATTAGGCTTCCCTGTGACTGATGAAGCTGGAGCACAACAGTGAGAGCTCCAGATTTCCATCAGAGAGATCTGAAGCAAGCAACGTATCTTGTGGATACAAGAGATTTACTTAAATATAAATAGTTTTGAAATAATTTGGTATACATAGAAGTCTTATTTACTGCGAGATTTTTCATAATAAACCCTCTTTCATGCCTCTAGAGCATGAAAACTTCCTGCCTTCTGTGAAAAAACTGTTGTCCAAGGATAAGTCATTTTCAGGAATTTTCAATGCTGGTGTACTTGCAGGCCAAGGAACCAGGTGACTTAGATCTACTTATTCATAAAAGTCTCAATTCTTTGCTGCTTACTACTCTTTAGGTTTAGTACTGCAAGACGAGTACCATTAACTAGTACCAAAATGAGCAAGGCTTGAGGACTGCTTTGCAGCTTGCAGACTGAGTCTTACCATTGTGCTGCTAAAAAATTAATTAGACTTTTCATTAATTATAAGACATGTCTGCAGCAAGACTCTTCTTTTAAACTACCATGACAATACAATAAAATGTTGCTCAAGACAAATAACAGCATAATACTGAATTTTTTAAAATACCTATTTTGAGAGTACTATAGCAGGGGATGTAAACAGGGTGATTCAGCAAACAGATTTGCCATATGGTAAGCTTTTAGTGCCAGCATTAAGTGAATCCCTGAAACCAGCAATCCTCTTTTCAAGGCAGAACAAAAAATAAAAACTACTTGTATGGAGAGGGGAAAATCAACATGAATTGATGTCAGATCTGACCTCGGCCTAAATTATCTATATCAAATATTTTCTAAGGAAACTATCCTTGCAGATATTTTCTGGCATGAGTATTAGGTATGTAAAGATAGTTTCAAGCAGTAGCACAGCATTTCAATACTATAGGCTCCAGTGCTCTTGCTTTGCTTCTGGAAGTTGCTGCTCCATTGCTTTCTCTCACCTAGCTAACAAACAGCTTCTCAGCAACTGTTCTGCAGAGGACTCCTCAGGGCTCTGACCTCATTTCCCTCTCTTATGGGCATATTCTGCACGGCCAGAAACAAAGACGTACAATCTGCACCCCTACCACGTCACACATATCAGATCTATAGAAAAGTATCAATTATATCTATGCATATTGTGGAAAGCACCAATATCCTGAAATGGATCAAGTGCCATGTAACTTGTATATCCCCCTACAACAGTAAATGTCTGTAATATGTGCCCTCTACACGCATCTGACTACAAAACAAGAGAATTAATCTTTGCTCCTGAAGTCTAACTGAGCAGAACAAGGTCCCTCTGAGATGTTCTTGGCATACAAGAAATTGAAGTGCTTCTGTGAAGGCCTGACCCTGCTGTCCCAATGAGTTATAGCAAAATTCTCTCAACTCCAGCAGAGTTTTATCCAATTCTTTTTTTGAAAGTCTATCTGTTCTAAGTACTATCCTTAAATGTATCTGCCACTGTACATGTTGAACAACACTTGTAGTATTTCTTCTTAAGCCTCAAAGTGGGCAACTGTATGTAATTTTCTTCATGCTAGAGTAGAATATACCAAAATATCTTCAACATTTTCAAGAGATGGGGCAATATGGCACCACTAGTTTAGTTAGTTTATGAGCAGAGCTCCTCCCTGAAATGCCCACTTCAGATACTTCAGGAAAAGAGTCAGTTAGGATATCTAATTTTCTCCAAATCAATGAAACACAACAATTCCTATGGGAAAAAAAAAAAAAAATCTGACGTCTGTCTTTGTCTTTGATTTGTATTAAGAATGCTACATAATAAAAAACTTAAAATACATACTACAGAATGACTTACACATGTACCAATAAGCTTATTCTATATGGAGAAGAAAGAAAGCATTACCTGCTCTAAAGAGCAAGATACTGAAGAGGAAACTCTCATAACACATTCAGCGTACAACAGATACCATTGAACAGTTTGCAGATTCATACATTTTAGTTAATCAGAGAAAAGTTGGATACTCAGTGCTGGAGATTTCTTTCATATGGTTTTTATAAGATTTTGCATGCATGATCAAAATGAGGAGGAACATATTAAAAAGCAAAATCCTTCCCTCTGCAATCACATTTTTTTCTTAAAAAAAAATAAAAAAAAGGCTAAGACTTCCTGAATAATTAAAAATTCCAAAAATATAGGTCATGCCTTACTGAATCTTACAGAGACTTACAAACTTTTTCTGTACTTTTTCTGTAACTGGGGTACTTGAAGGTACTGAATTAAGTTTTAATTCAGATGCACATTAAAACACACAGATTTTTTCAAGTTTCATGAGTCTGCCAACCTGGAATATTAAATATCTCGAGAAAAGCCAGTCCAATGGCATTTCTGTCTTGACCCCAGGCTGAGACAGAAACTAGAGAGAATTAAACTATTTAGCTGAATATTTCGGAATTTTAAAGGAGTGCTAGTTTGGCTGGAAAAAAGATGTCTGTTCCAGGCATGAGGGGATCCTATTTTACAGGAAATATTTCATCTGTCTTTATTCATTCCAAAGTTTCTTCTGTATAATACATCTGTCTTGGTAATGCAAAGTTGGCCCTGGGAATGCCTGGAGATGCTGGAAATGAAATCAATTTCTTTTTTTATTCAGAGGAAGAAAATAAGAAAAGAGAAAGCTTTAGAAAACCACTGTTGTGGAAAGGGGCAAGTAAAGTACAAAGACCATAAATATAGCCTACTAAGTGGAGAAAGAACTGGGTCCAGAAACTAGTTGGCTATTCAAATGAGACAGCATTGTTTCTGTAACACATCTTGCCTTTTCTTTGGCATAAAAATCAGTAACCATTAGGATAAATTGATTTTTCCCCAGATTTGTTTCCTTTTCTCAGCGTGGATGTTTTCATACATCGAGTCTGTTCAAGAACATTTTCAGTTCTGTGATCTCAGAGGGCGGTGACAGATGAACACAGCTAGCCCCAGGGTAGATACTCTGGTCCCACAGTGCCAAACAGTTGGGGTAAACAGTATTTTTCACACTGTCTCACAACCCCTTAGGGCATACAGAAAAATTCAAAGGGCATTGCAAAGGATTCAAAAAAAATAGAAAAAAATCAAAATAAAAAGTAGAAAAAAATTGAAGCAGTGGCTCAGCTCTCTTGGGTTAGGATAGGGGGTTGGAGGGTGAAGTGTTGCAGTTTCTCTGGTTGTGGACTGCAAGCCAGCAGTTGCTCACTGCTTTTACCTGCTGGTAATTTTCTAGTTTTTTTTCTAGGTCAGGGGATTAAGTATTTATTATAGTAGTCTGAAATTACACCTGGTTCTGACTCCACTATGTTAACAGGAGTGAAGGAGTCTTTACTCTGAATATGGCAGGAAGATAGATAAGCCAAGATTTGGACTTTCAGACACAGTGGGAAATCCTGGTATGAAGGGAACAAGAGTGCAACCAGTAGGGCAGTAGCAAAGATGGTAGCTGTTTTGTTTTTCATGGACCTCTGTGGACCTAGGAGAGGACAGAGGCTGTCTTCTCCTCTTCCTTGATTTTCAGTCCCTTTTCCTATCTGCAACGGCACAGCCCCCAGGGATTGCCAGCTCAGTTCTGCAGACTCTCCATCAGCTGAGGAGCAACGCTGACCTTTGAAGCAACCAGGTCCAGCATCTTTGCCTGAGTTGGGGAACATCATCCAAAGTTTAGGGGATCAGTTTGGTCAACAAACCACACTAACTGAGAGCACAAGAAATAAATCAGCCACAATGAAAATAAAAAATCAGGGCTATGAGAGAACAGATCATGGAGGAATTTGGGGAAGAAGACAATTTATGAGTTTGGGAGTAGAAGTTACAGATTTCACCCATTTCCAATAATTTTTATTTTCAGAATTCATAATTCACGTGGGCTTTGAGGGAATGATATAGAGAAGCAATTCCTAGGAAACAAAACTGAGAAAAGTTTTCTGTAAACTCTTTAAACTGGAAGCTGCTGGGTGTAGGACCACTCTCTTCTGAACTCTTAGAGAAGATTTTATTATTATTATTATTATTATTATTATTATTATTATTATTATTATTATTATTATTATTATTATTATTATTATTATTATTATTATTATTATTATTATTATTATTATTATTATTATTATTATTATTAGTTGTAGGAAAACATGCTGACATTCCTAACTTTTTTTCCAAATTCATTAAGCATACAGCACATTACAGCACAAAGGGCATATTTGTTTTACAAAAATCAACAAACAATAGAGGGAAATCCAATCATATGTTCAGCTTATAATCTTGTGGGTTTTCTGCAGCTGAGAATAAAAGACTACTAGTTATTGTGGTAGGACTTGTTTTTCTTTTGAGTGACAAGGAAAACATTTGCATATAGAGCAAGTGAGGAATACATTCTGCTAGCAATGTGCTTTGTGCTCTTATTGAACTTTATAGAAATAATAAAGTTTACAAACCTACTCCAGCGCAAGGTATATACAACAATTTGATATAAGGAATAGTTTTAAAAGACCTGGCTTTCACTTTGTCCAAATGTGTGTGTGCATACAGGCACTTAAGCCTCAGATACATATCTACTTTTAATTACTTTGATGGGGCTCTAAATATTACAGAGTTGGACTAGAAATGATAAATAATTGCCAAATCCCAGTGATTTCATCAGGATGTTCAATCTCTGAATTCAAATGTAGGACTACAAACACATGAAGAGAAATAAATAATCTAAGTTGCTACACAACTTATACTGTACTTTGACTTTCTCAAAAATATTCTTCATGGTTTAAAGTGGAAATTTTTGGCCTAATGATGATATTTTCAAAATTTAAATCAAATCCCCTTCTGGGATAGCTAGAAAACAAAAACATACATAATTTTATTATTATTATTGTTTAAAGGATCATTCTGTCATTTTTATGTATCAATAGCAAATCATTAAGGGATAAAAAAACAACAAAGTCAAATTTCTGGCTAGTGTCAATGGGAACTACTGAGCATGCCAAACAAGGGTAAAAAGTTGAGGGAAAAAAAAGATCACCAGGAATTCTGAGTTTGTGATTAATAGTGAAAAAACCCTCATATTTCTACATAATTCTACTGAAGTCATTGTGTCATTTTAGAAGCAAAGGTTATATCCAGTTTCCCTGAAACTGCAGCAGTGGCTAAACACAAGAACAAGACAAGACTGAAAGCAATTTAAAAAGTTCATTTGTCTTGTAAAATGCAAAGTTCAGTTCTTATAATTCAAATGCCTTGTGCTTTTTTGCAGGCCAGGAACAGATAAAAGATTCTGTGGGCTAACTCTATTAATCATAACTTCTAAAGAAATGAAAAATGAGCACTTGAATATTCTACTCCTCTTCCCTGCATTTATTCCTTTGACAAGTGTTTTTTTTTTTGAGAAAATTTATAAAGTTCTAATTATTCACAGTTCCATTTATTAAGTATGAGTCTTCAAATGGGCTAGTGCTTTTTATCATTTTATAACTGTACCATTTCACAAGGCAATATACAAACAAAAGCCAAAGGGACCTCTACCCACAAAGCCACAAGGTAAATGTTCTTGCCTCTGAAATATATAAAACAGGTGAAGGACTGCTGCAAAACTAGTATCAAAATACTCTTTAAAAAGCTCTGTATACTGTTTCTTTTCTTACTAGATAAATCGAACAGAGACACAGAGCAGTGTTGGGTGGCCACCCAGCTGCAAACTGACCAATTCCTCTACCAATTCATCACTGAAAACATGCAATAGTCAAGTGCACAAGAGGCTTCAAGCATCATCACACTGCAACCTGAATAGAACTGTGACTTAGAAGAGCTTTTGCTCACTCTGACTGGGGGCAGGAAAGGTATCTGGCCCTAGAGAGCTGCCTGCAAATCTCTCCACAGTACAGAGAATCACCAGAAACCCTACCTTGACATTTCTGTGGGGTGAAGCAGTTTTTTCAAGAGCCTGAAAGTCCCTCTGTCACAATGCTGTCCTCTTGCTATTAAAATCATCTGCAATATGCATCTTCTTAAACATGATTTATTACAAACCTAAGGCTCTGCCAAGTGCCTTCAGGCTATCTTCAGCCTACATATATATATATATATTTGAATGATTTGTATAGCAATATATACAGGAGAAATGATATAAATGCATCAAGAAAGCAAATGGCAACTTAATTGCAGCCCAGCACCAAGGCAGAATGTTTCTACCATCTGACTCAGCCCAGTCCCTGGGGGCCAGAAGATGTTGCTTTTTGGACACCACTAGCAGGTATAGGAGTCAGGTCTCTTCCTCTCTGGAACAGTGCTTAAACTGTGAATACACTGCCCTTGCTCCAACACCACCTTCTTCAAAAGTGAAGGGTTCAAGAACGCCTTCTTTGGAAGAAAGAATGCAAGTCTTCAGGTGCAAGGCAGTCTTGTGGGAGGTGCAGGCTGTTTTGTTGATCCTGGAGAAGAGCTAAAATCTCAGAGGGGCACAGGCTTTCACACACCTCTGTATCCTCTCTTTGTGCTTACAGGACAGATAGCTCCAAGGAGCCTTCTCTGGTCAGATTACTGACCTCATCCTGAGGTGCTTTGCGCCCACCACTGGCTGCTATGCAAGCAACTGGGGTTGAGCATACTATGTAAAGTAGGCCTTTTACTCATCCCATTTCAGTAAGGTCATTTTTGTATGTTGAAAAATTATTAGTATATAATTTAAATATATCATCTTTTGGCAACATCTCTGAAAGGGAATGGTTAATGTATGTGTGTATATGAAGAGACCATTAACTCAGATTAAAGAGGAAAATTGGCAGGTCTGGTGCATACACAGGATGAATCTTTGTTTTGAAGTTAAGAGCGCCAGTCAAAATACTCATTGGCCCAAAGGTGAACATGTCAGATGATGTCATGTCAGAGAGCATTAAAGACCAATCAAATATTTTCTGACACTATTTTGCTGCATTTGCGTAGCAGCAACTGAAAGGAAAGAAACAGTGATTGCCTAAAGGGGAACATAGTCAAGTTATCTGAGAGTGAGCGGGTGTTCTCAAGTGTAATTAGCACTTCACAGCCCTTTTGCTCCTTTGGACAAATGTGCCTAGAATTACCTACTTATAGTGGCATACAGATGCTGAATAGATGTCCCTACATCTGCCATAGCCATCAACACCAAATCATTCTCAGTTTGTCTACAAGCCCGAGAATGAAGAAAATACAAATTCAAACAAGAGAACGTGTACTTCAAATATGTATTAACTTTGCTGCTTTCCTCTAACTTGCTACCTGACACGTTAGGCTGTTTTCTCTAATGCTTTCTACCTCTCAGCATTTCAGAAATAATTAGGAATACGTTTTGCATCCCTTTCTCTCCAACATCCTTTTTAACCTATTTTTGAAACTGAGTAATCAAAGCTTCAGGTAGCAGATACAGTTGAATATTCAGTGTCTGGAACAGAGGGGGAGAAACAGAAAATGTTGATTTATGGTCAAAATCTGGTTTTCCATCTATACTAAATTCTTTTCCCATTTCAAGTCATAAAAAGAGATAGGGCTCAATTTAAAATATTATTAAAAAAGACAAAGACAGAGGCTTCTGGATTTCTTCCTGAGTTCAACCTTGATAAACACGTTCTGTATTGTCAACCTAAGAGTCAAATCACAATTCTAATACAACTTTTAAAACTACAGATAATGTGTTTCCATTTAAATCTCTAGGTTAAGATCCCGTTAAAAGCAAACATCCAGCAGGAGATAGTATTTAAGCTTTTGTTCACTCACTGCCATGCCTTCATGCCTTCCCCCTATAAAAGACATAAAAAAAAAAAAAAAAACACCAGATAAAAGAAGAATTGATTTGTAAATTGGCTTTAGTCAACTTCAATCAATCTATTTTCAAGAGAAAGAGGTGTTTAAATTCTGCTACAAGGGGAGATCTGTCAGGGAAGAGGCAGAGTTCTGCTTACGACAAAATGAGCTAGAGGGGAGGTTAAAATTAGCAATACAGGGCCACATTTTCCAGTAAATATTACAGGAGAAAAACAAGATTAAGAAAGTTACAAAAATGAGTTACCAGAGTTACTAAAAATATGAAAACAAAAATTACCAGAAACACCTGCCAAATGTGTTTCTGTCAGACTTATGTCAATATTGGTAGTGTTAAAAATAGAAATATTTGCTTCATTTTTTTTTTTGTTTGTTTCAAAATATTTTGTTCTTAAATTTACTTCTATTTAAATTTAACACACCGGTAAACAGGATACTGAAGAGTTGGCTTTTTTTTTCTGTGCTGTGACCAAAGTTTTGATTAGGGGGAATTTGCCTGAAGCTATTAGGGAGCTCAGAGCAAGCTCTTCAGCTGTCATGGCAGCACACAGTGCCAAGCTAAACCTTCCAGGCTCAAGAAATGGAAAGCAGATTTCAAGTCTGCCAGGTTCCGTCAAGAGAACTGTGTAAAGCAGGTCCAGTTAGTCTATGCAGACTAAACCCTTCATCCTGCTTGGAGAACTTGCATTTCCTGATGTTGCAGTTCAGTGGGAGATGACACCCTATTCATAGCTCTGGTTGTTAAACCCTGAGTTCCACAAAAGAAAACAATTGTAATCCATGCCATAAAGGAGCAGGCAAATCATGTACTACTTTCAAGTAGCTATAAAGCTGTGTGTGTTAGCAACTCAGTAAGCCATTAAATAATCTTGTTCCTGCGTTTGAACTCCCTAGGGTCCCATTTAAAGAAAATTAGGAGCCTTTTATATGCAGAAAACTCTAAAGTGCGTGTAAAATAATGTGCCAAAAATTATATAAATTTCAAAGTGGTTGGTTGATTAAAACAGCTTTGCCAACAATGCATTTGTAAATGTATTGGTTGTTATTAGAAAATACTAGAGCTAGAAGTATGTGAATGCATTAATAAATCATAGAAATTACACAGCATTTTACATCTTTAAAGCGCTGTGCAGAAGTGCAGTACGCAAATATCTTTCATGATTAGACCTTTATTGTTTGGCTAGATGCTTTTTCTCCCTCTGCCTGTGGCAAACCTCAGTATCAGCTATTCCTTCAGATTGACCCATACACCTTTTTCCAGCTGTCCCTCACATTAAAGCCACTCTCCCTCATTTAACCTTCAGTAGCTTCTTGTTTGTTGCTTCAGTCAATAAATTCACCATACCTGCTGTATTGGAATCTCCCACTAAAATTCCCAGGATGATAAAAAAAATATATAGTTCTTGGGAATTCTCTTTGTAAGAGAAGATACCGATTAAGTCAATTTTCAGAGCATACAGGTAAAATGGGAAAGATTTTTTCCCGGCTAGGATAGAATCTTTTGGTCAGACATATTTATCCTTGAAATTAAGACAGACAAAAAGCTAAATCCATTTCCTAAAGTTTACAATACACAGGTTCAGGTCAAATAGAACCATGAACTACAGGTTTTTCATCTTAATCAGTTTATCACAAGATTATAATTCTAAATATGCCTCTCAGCTAACAACTGAAAAAGGCTCAAGTTTCTTTGTAAAACAAAGTAGAAAACTGTAAATCTCAAAATTTTTCATTATGAATCTATTTCAAGCCACAAACTCAGGCTTCCTTGAAAAAAATCCGTTCACCGATGCCTCGAATGATTAAGTACTTTTTGCCTTCAAACTCTCAGACAAATTTTGTACTCAAGGCATGCAAAGAGCTTTTTTATTTCAAGTCTTATCAAGTATTATTTTAACATGAAAGATGACAAATGATGAGAAGGTACCTATTTACAATAAAGAAAAATTAGATTATCTATGTTGCAAAAGACATTCTCTTGGGTAGACAAATAGTACAGGTTACCAATTCAACCAAATAATGCTTGTTTCAGTGAAAGGAATTTTCCTAGGAGTCTCTAAGCAAGCATTAAGTTAGTGCACATATACTGCTTAGATACTTTTCCTTCCAAATTGCTTTTGCAGAGTAGTCAAAGAATCATAGCTCAAAACAATCACATTTTGGAAAAGATAAACTGAGCCCTGCCCATGCTCTTCATCTGTTAAACAGAACAACAGTTGTTTGCAAATTCTTTCATGTGGAAAAAAACAGTCATTAAATTTTGGAAAACTAACGAGGATCAAAGGATCCTCGAATTAGACTACATATTAGACTTTTGAATTAGTCTACATGTGGGATCGCTCTCTGTCAACAAAGGAAAGACAATATAAACATGGAGGAAAGCTCACTGGAATTCCAAACTAGACATAAGACAGAATAGGGTCAGTGTATAGACCTCTGACAGCCTGAATTTGGCTAAGAAAGTAGGAAACCTCCTATGGGATCAGCATAAATAAACTTAACCAAATAAGTGGTTCTCTTCAGTACTGTTCTGTTTTTTTTCCAATTCAAATTCCATTCTTGGCAACCAAGACAACAAGAGTACAAATGAAATCATTTATGGACAACTGCAGCATATATTTCTTTACTTCTACCTAGGCTCTGGAAGTTGAAATACAAATCCTGTTCAGTATATAGCATGAGCAATATTAGACAAAATGCAGACAACAGAGGTTTTCATACTTGATGGAAAAAAAAAAAAGCACACACACCAGATTTTCTAAGTCTAACTACAATTTAGGTAGTTTCACTGTTCCCTCTAAATTTGTTAAAGTGATCATGGAAGTAGCTCCAAATTTTTCAGTTAGTTGACTTGGTATCAAAGGATTGAAGTATCTTTCTACATCAGAACTTCTTTGCATACAACCTACACAGTCCATATCCACATTTGAAGTGTAAAAAAAACCTGCAAATTGAAACATTAAGACAACCATAGGTAACCATATATCACTTTTTTAAGCCCTATGTCCTGAAATCTAGACTTGTTAGCTATAAGCCTGAACCGACACCAATTTCATCACAACTGCAAATTCATTCTATTATTTTCAGCAGCAAGATCCCTGTTAAGTATAATGGGCTCATGTCAAAGCATCTGAAAAATAGGATCCCATATCCCATTTGGCAATTTTATATTGCCCCATTGTAAACCTAGATCACATTCTCCCAGGGAGTTCTATCTGGATCAGACCTCTTTGAATGTGTGAAAAGTAGACTACAGGACTGAAGACTTCTCAGCTATACAAAACTCCTGCAAAACCTTTTCCTGAGATTCCCTGGTAATAGATTGTAGAGAACTTAGTTTCCTTTCACCATTTTTTGTTACATATATATGATTTATTAGTTTGCCTTCAATGACCCAAATGCTACAAATCTTCCTGACAGGCACTGATAACAGTAGAAGGACTTTTAAATAAATAAAACACTTTGTGCATAGCTACCACAGCAATGAAAGTTTTTTTTTTTTTTTTTTTAAATGGTGGTAGATGTTGTTCCCTTTAAACCAGTAAGACCTATAGGTAATCTTCCCTGCCTTCCCTATCTCTGACCCAAAAGCAAACACTTGCATTACTCCACAGATTTGCCAATTCAAACAGGAAGAAAAACCAGTTCCCCACACAGTTAATAAAGTTAATAATATGATGAATCATAGAATCATAGAATGAAAGCCATCATCCTTTTATCTAACACAAAATGCACTGAAGAAGCCTAGTGCCATTACTATAAAGTGCCCAAGTTCATAATTTTCAGACAATTTCCTGTCCTAATAGCCATGATTAAGGTATCTACTTTTGGCATTTCACGTGAACTTGCTCTACCTGCTGCTACATCAGTCTTCCAGTTAAATTACGCTTTGTCTAAATTTCAAGAACTCCACTGACTTCAGGTGCTGGGGTAAGGAGCAGTTGTTAATCCCAGAGACCAACACTGCCACAGAAATGATAAGAGAGCCAGGAAAAGGTTAAACACAATTGACAGTGAAGTGGAAAAAAAAAAGAGTGGAAAAGAAAGGATGGTTGAAAACCAGACAAGGACTAGAGGACTGAAAAAGAGAAGCAGCACTCCTTACATCAGTAGTTGGCCCGTGAGAAAGCAGCTCTATGCTTCCATAAAATTCTTTTCCCAAAATAATTCTATTTCTGAAAGGGACCTAACACCTTTCTGATTTATTGCATGCAGTGTTTCTCTTCTGAGAGCCAGCTGCCCAAAGCTTAATGTTTAAACAATACCAAGGCTCCTAAATATCATCTTAGATGCAGACACTTACAGGAAGTTGAAGAAGGGATAGGAAAGCAGTATCAGGTCATAAAAAGTACAGACCCTGCATCTCTAAGGTGATGGGACAACACGATTTGTGTTGCTGAATGACAGAAAATACCTTCATTGCTCAGAGTAGAAGACATACCTTTATCTCATATCAGGGTTTACTTGCTACAGTTTTAGGCATACTAGACCATACATACTGATTTTGGAGGATTGCTTAGGTAGATAACATTGCTGACAAACTGAATAAAAATCTACATAATTAAATGATACATATGATGGGAACATGCAAGTCTGGGTTGATAGGGCTCAGGCTGGATTTCTCTGATTTCAGAATGAAACCATAAGCTAAATAAACCGTTTACATCTGTACTATTCACCATCAGAGACATCAAATCTGATTAATTCTAGTTAAGTCAAAAAAAAAGCGTTCCCATCAATTCCTTTTTATGTTGAAAAACAAGTTTGGTAAATGTGTTACTGAGCCCTTGAGTACTCATGCGCCCGTGCAACAGACCTCATCAGGAAATTTTCCTACCTATTCAACATTCATAGTAACTTATGTGGCAGCTCGGGCTATGAAAAAAAAAGGCATGCATAAAAGAATATTAAAAGGTCCTTTATAAAATAAGGATTTTTGTTTGTTTACAGATCCAATATTCTTATCTTGTTAATGTTACCTTTATAATTGATATTACATACTGTTCTTGATTTTTACAGTAGCCTTCTCTTAAACTCCTGCACATACACAATATACATTTTGTTTGACAGAAAGTCTGAGCTGAATGACTGGTGTTCGCCCCAATCCAGAGGTTTTCCTCGATCCTCCTGACTCCTGCTACTTTTATATTTAACTTAGTGGAAAGTCTAGTACTGCATCTCAGCTGTCAGTAGCAACTAAATGCTGCAAGGCAGAAAAGGGCAGCCTCAAACTGCCTGTGCCTATGTGACTCCTTACAATGCAAACTTAAACAAGTTTGCTTAAAGCGCTATTTGACAATGCAGCAGAGTGAAGGAAGAGCTTAGGTGAAACACAGTGTTCAACTTTGTGCTGGAGCAGAAGAGTATTGACAGATCACATAAAACTAGGAGTGGGCTTAGCATTTCTCAGTGGAAACATTACATGACTGTGTGGGTGCTGTGTCAGCATCCTCACGTGGTCACCATAAGGCAACGTTGCTTAACTTTGCACTAAGTAAGGTAGAGACACTCAAAGGATCAGGAACATTTAATAATGTGAGCAATGGCTTTCAGAAGACAATATTTAATGTTTTTATAGCCTGAATTTCTGATTATTTTACGTTATTCCACCATCTTCTCTGACCTAGAAGGCTTTTGTCCATAACATAAAGTGCAAAATATTCCATACTACTAACAACGCAGAAAAGTGAGTGACACTGATGTGTGTTCAGATGTGAATTTAATTACCATGAAGGCATAGCTAGAATCATGCAGCCCTGTCATCAGTATCTCTTTGATGAAAGAAGTCAAAAGCAGGTTTCTGACAGAGGATTCCATGTAACCAACAGAACCCTAAATAGTAGTGCTTATTTAGCCCCAAAGTTAAGGAATTGGTTACCTTGACTCAATACTTTGCATATTAATACACTAGTAAAACAGAGGTATAAGAAAATGCAAAAGCGTCAATAGACTGTGCTATGAAATTATGAGCTTGTCTACTGCTCTTTCAACTACTTTGTTTTCCACTACATAATTACATGTGAAGAAAGCTGTCTTAAAAAGCAGACTATCACACAATTGCACTAAATTGTAATCTCCAAGAGACAGCAGAGGTTTGTAAAGGCTTACAAACATACAGCCTTAGGTTGCTTATAAGGTGAGCTGAAAAGCACTGGTCAATGAAAGTACTTCTACCAAAAAAAAAAAAAGTGTTCTTTTTCACATTTGGGACAAGAAGAAGTGTGCATTTACTCAGAGTAGCTCAGCTGACAGGTGGTAACTGGGTAAGCTTTGCAGTTCAGTTGTGTTTGATTGTGCCTGTACAATCAAGATATTCAATTCTACATTCATGACTTAGACTAGATTACTTAGAAAATTTGCAAGATCTGTCTTTGACCCTTCTATAACTACGAGGAATTACAAAAGCACACACAAAGACTGAAGAATTCTGTTCCACCTTGAATCACGCACCAGTCTTATTGTTAGTACGTCTGGACAACAGTAAGGGGAAGAATAGAAATGATGAGATTTAACAGCAGTCCTAAAAAGAAAAAAATCCAAAATCTACAGAAAAATCTTCATAAAAGTAAGAATTTAATGGAACGTGCTTATTAACGTTCACAAGGTTTACAATCACTTTTTTCTTGGTTTCAACTTCTGATTTTTATTGCTACATACCTCTAAAAATAGCAACAGTTTGCTCTTAACATTCATCCACAGAAATGATTGCACTCAGACTATTTTTTGCTGTTTTACAGCTTTGTTTCACAGAGCTCTGCTTCAAAATGAGGAAATATATTAAAGTATCATGGTTGCATCTATTATCAGCTCTTTTCCCCTCAATGACAGAAAATCAAGGCTGTATATGTGACTAGCACATCTAGAAACAGCACAGGACAAAGTGAAAGCTTCATTATGAAAAACTACAGGGGATGAACGTTCAGCCACCCATCTGGCAAGATTTTCAATGCAATCAATTATTCGATAGAATTTGAAATAAGGTTCATTTCTAAGTCAGTTTCTACCAAGAAATAGGAAAAAATATGAATCTATTGAATTGAAAAAGCTGCCTATAACTTCAAACATTTTCATATGCTCCTGAATATTCATACATGATCTAACACCAAAGGCACTGTTTTGATTTATTTATTTTTTTTTTTTTGTGGTGTCTGTCTGTTAACAAAGGCACGAGTGTCTTGAGATTGAATTTTTATAAATTATGACAGAGGGCTTGCTGAATTCTCATCATTCTTACAACAGAGGTTTTATGACAGAAGTGAGATGAATGACACTGACAAAGTGACAGGATAAAGCTAGGCAGTAACAGCAGTTTCAGAAGTGTCTTCAGGTTCTTACAGCAAAATTGCTGACATGAGTACATGATCCATTGGCCATTTTTGTGAAAATGGCACTGTCTGTTCCCAGAACTCTGAATCTGAGTTTATTCTCCTTTATGGCACCAAATATCCTTCACCTTTCCTCTTTCTTTTTTATCCTTCTCTCAAGGAAGCTCAGAGGATTTTTTTGATTTTTTTTTTCTTTTAAGAAAGAAGAAACACAGAGGAGCATAGAAAGCTCTTTCTTAAACTTCATCCAATGTTAGTTGAAATTTCTACTAGTGATTGAGGTTTGGACATAGAAGTCTAGATCCAATTAGGAAAAGCTAAATTGTTGCTCAGAAACATTATCTGCAAGATATGAAAAAGTCTGACCAGCTTCTGCTGCTGTGCTGATCACAGCTTACCCCTTTCAATACATGAGCCCTAACATATCTAGCAGTGTCCCAGACTATTTTTCATAGCATATACAAAAGGAGACTGGAACAAGCAACTACCATAACTACTATACCATAAACTAATATGTAAAACAGTCATCTAGTACTTCCTTAGTCAGTTAATAGTTCAGACTTTCACCTGCAAAGTCTTCAGTTCATTATTTACTAGTTATAAGTCTGTAAGATACATAAACAGACAATTCAAAACTGAGAACTGAGAATCGGCATTTGGCAGCCCCTTAAAAATAATGAAAAATTAACACAAAAGACTTGAAAGCTATGCATAAATTATACTCTGTAATATCATTGCTCTCCTGCAATCATACACACAGAGGACAAATTTAGCTATTTTTATTTTGTTTTTTAAGATGTGCAACCTGACTGAGAAAAAAAAAAAATAGTTGGTGGTCACTGCTCAGGTAGTAGGGGACATGTGAGGAGCTTTTTGCTATTTATCCTCACTCTTACAGTCAAGCTTCAATCAGCATGTGAATCTGCTCAGTAGGGTTAATGCTTCTTTGGGAATAGAAAAGCAATTATTATCTGAGGTAAAGTGTACAAAGTGCTAGTGTGAACCGTAAAAATACTTTTGCTTGAAGGAGTCCTGGGAAGGTTCTAGGGGATCAATATTTTCCAGCAGGTCCTGCAAGTCTGATGGACCATATCTGTTGATTTTAGGAGGTAATGAAACTGCCCATGGCTTTGCTCTCGTGATCTGTGGAAATGACATTCATAAGCACCGAGCATCCATGAGCAAGTCTCATTCCTAGTGATTTCCTCATTTCTTTTACCAAATGAAACTACTCAGAAATGTTTTTTCTTTTTTTTTTTCTTTCAACTCAGAAGATGTCTTTTATCCATCTTTAATTGCTGCTTAACTGAAAGCATTTAAAAGGGATTTTTTTTCAAGTATCAAAAATTGAAATAACGTTAGATTGAAAGATTTGACTGTTTACCCAAGATATTTTACCCAAACAAAATGCCGACCCCACTCCCCTCACCCCCAGCGAAGAGTTGAAACATTGAAAGATTTTCTGTTTTTCTGAAAAGTATGGCAAAGTAAAATTCAACATCATCTATTCTTTCATCAAAGTCATTGAAAAGGCTCGGGAACTGAGGAGACAATTTTTTCCTGATATCTGCTTGTG
This sequence comes from Anseranas semipalmata, assembly GCA_013399115.1. Lineage (NCBI taxonomy): Eukaryota > Metazoa > Chordata > Aves > Anseriformes > Anseranatidae > Anseranas > Anseranas semipalmata. The sequence continues at coordinate 867,895 of VXAA01006133.1, forward strand.
TTGCCAATTAAAGCAATGAATGATAAGTGCTTTCCTGAAAATCTGTTTCTGGAATGTGAATTAAGTGAATAAAGTTCCTGGAGTTACTCCATTAAGTCATTTAAGTGTATAAGACTTGTTTTCTTAGCTGAACTTTCTAAAAATGCAAGCAACTGGCCAGATCTCAAACCTACAATCATTTTCTAATAGAAAATAATGCTAAGTGGGGGGAAAAATTAAATGCTTTCAGCCTTCAGGTTCCCCTCCCTCCAAAGTCTGTGACATTTACAAACGTTTAAAGGAAACACATAAGAATACCTTAGTGCCATTGCCTTCAGTAACCCCTTAGAAAATATGAATGTGCTTTGCAACAGCAACGTGTTTGCAAAACAGTCACACTTAGCGTGAACATTAGGGCTCCTAAGGCAGGTAAAGACTATATGTGAATTTTATTATTTTCAGTTTTGAGTGATAGAGGAAGAAAGGATCTTCCTCAAATACTTAACTACAAGCAGTTATTCCATGGCTGTAATCGAGGAGAAAACCTGTCCTCTAAACTGGTGTGCTCATACATGTGCTGATCTTGCTATTGTTTTGCCTAAAAAGGAAGGAGTCTTTCCTTTACAGCTTCCGACATGCTCCGATGTGCTGTCCATTTAGCTGTTTTCTAAAGTATTTTAAACCATAAGAGCATCAACAGACAACACTGTCTTCAAAAGCTTTTTTTTTNTTTTTTTTTTTTTTTTTTTCCTCTTTTCTGTAGCTGCCGAAGGTTAGTAACCATGCTAAAGGAAGGAAGTCCAAAGATGGGAAGCTTGGGATCCTAGTAATATCTGGTGCCTTTTGCACAGGTTACAGAAGTTAAATTGCACAAATCTTTGGAGAACCACTTATATTTGCTTCAATATCCAAATACAATGCAAGCAGCAGGGGAAGCTAGAAAGGTCAGGGATCCTGATAAAATAAGTATTTAGAATTGGCTACCTTTTTCTATGGCACCTATCAAAAATTTGCCAGGGACCTTGGGCCAAAAAATTAATGCACCTTTTCAACTGCAAGGATCATCTGGACTAAATGTCCTTGAAAAGCAAATCTGTTCAAGCTTATGAACATTTACAATGCCTGTTTGTCTGAAAGCAACCCACCTTAAGAATGGGGAAGTAACTCTCTGGTAACTGTCCAAATGATATGGCTGGGAGATTTTTTATTTGTTCAACGAGCACCAAATCTGATCCAGGGACTACTGGAGATGACTACTGGAGATAACTGGATTCTTTCCTTTCATTTGAGTCCAGGGGGCTTTGGATTAGGCTCTTAATTTAAATTTTAAATACTCTTATTGGTTTTTTATTTCTTTTTATTAGTAACATCCAGTATTTAGAATTTCCTATGATGCCAAGAGCTACACAATTGTGATTCAAATGTGTCATAGGAAAAACAATCCTTTCCCTCCAGAGTTAATGTTCAAGAATGAGCGAAAAACTTTTGCCAGTTATACATCCATTGCCAAAAACAATGACCAATATGAGTTGTCTTAACTCAGTCTACCTGATCCCAACCTCGCAGGCTTATCTATGTCTCTAAAGAGAGAAAATTAATCATACTTAGTGCTTTCTATTTGTCCTGTTGTACTTTCCTGCCTCTTTCACTCCAGCAAGTTACAGTTTGTAAGATAAATGAATGGCAGAGAAATGAAGAGGTTCCTCCTATTTCTCTTATTCTCAAGTTTGAGAGTTTAGTATTTCCATAAATGGGGAAGGAGGCTGTGTGGGCCTCATACAAGAGAATAAGCTGGAACCTCAGGCTCTCATACAGGACCAGAGAACAGGGCTGTAGATGATTCTCATTCCATTCTTGCCACAGACAAAAGCCTTGTTATTGTTTAAATATTATTTTCATTAGCACTTGCATAACATTGTGGTTTTGTTTCATGGACTCTCAGCTAGCACCAAGAAGCATACTTCTCCTGGCCAGTTCAAAAGTTAAATCCATTATGCTCTCCATCAGCCTCTCCAAATTAATCAGTTTAAGTCTAATTGGTTAATTCTTTCATTTCTAAACTTTCATCTACAGGGAGATTTAACTTCTGGGATTTTATTTTAGCTGGATGAGCCAAACATGCTTCCTAATTAATTTGTTTCTGGTTCTGATTTTAAAACAACCACAGAAATTAGGCCTTCCCAGAGAGATTCCTCTCTTAAGCCACAGATCACTAATTGTCACATGTTCTCACCCCGTCATGACACTAACAATCCTTAATCCTTTGAGCTACTTATTTCTGTGTAACCAAAACCTGGTTAATCAGTTTTGTTTTGATTATAATTCTGGCCTGAGAGCTTGTCTAGAGTGAAACTCTAAGAATAAGTCTTGTGAACTAAGAACTTCAACTCTCTTAAACCTTTAAACTATATAACCTGTATAACATTGTCATAAGATATGACTTACCATATTGGTTGAGAAATAACATTAGAAATGGACCCATTCCAACTTCCCATTTCTTTCTTTTTTCTATTTTGACTCACTTGTGACCCCAGAATTATTTGCAAATAGATCTCATTTTCTTATTCCCCAAACTGCTACCTGGAACTTAAAAAAATCAATTGCAGTATCAGCTGAAATCTCCTATTTTCATAGAAATTTGCTAGTAAAAAACTGAGGAGTATCTAGTATGATTTTCTACACAGCAAATAGATTTCAAATGAAAACAACATATTCAATTCCTCAAGATGCTATCAATAATCATGATTTCAAATACATAAAAGCTGTAAAATAGCAATAATTAATTTTCTCAGTAATAACACCATCAACAGTACATAAAACTTCATCTTAATCCTTTGGAGTTGGTACAAGAGCACAAGCACTTTCTACTCATAGTTCTTCGAACTCATTATATGAACAGTTCCATGGCAGTGCTGGGAATCTGCTGTCATGCAGCCAAGGATTTATTCTCATGCATACAATGGCTTGTACACAATGTAATTACAAAGATACAAGCAAGGTGGGTATCATTCTAAAGAAGGAGATTCTACTTTATTTTATGCTTCCACCTATTCTCACAAATCAACAGGTGCTTTATATTTAAAATAATTTTAATTGTCAAGGGTTTTTTTATTGTTGTTTTGATGTTAATTGAATTAGAAGTTAGGGTGTTTTGCTGGTGGTGTGTTTTTTATTTTTATTTTTTAATTTATTTTTTCTTTACAGTTCACAAAACTGCATTACCACTTTAGATTCCTGCAGTAGCCTGTGAAGACTGTAACAGAAAGGGCAAAACAGGAGTTAAGAGAAAATTAACTTTGACCTTAATTGAATCAATGATTTATTCTATGAAATGAATCCAAGACATGTTCAGCTTAGCTGGAAAAAAAAAAAAGTCTCACAAAACAGACCTAGTCTGGGGATTTCCTTGCTACAGAAAAGTGGTTATAGAAATAAATGACTTGGTTTTTTTTATGCAATGAAAAGCAAGACAAATGAAGCAAAGATTCATTTATTTATTACAGCATTTATATGTTTCAACTATGTTGCTGTAAGAATAGCTGCAGATTCTTTCTCCTTCCTTAGTTCCCTCTTGTTATCCTTACTTTTTGATCCATGCAAGGCATGGTGATGATCAAAGGCATCAGGATGCATAGTACAGACTTTACAGAAATCAGAAACATTGTGGAGATGTCTTAAAAATGGTTACTCACATCTCTTTCTCTAGATTCTTTCTAGTCTATATTCACATCTCTGAATTAACTCTGAATTATCTCCACGAATCTCATTGACTTGAGAGACCACAACTTCAATCAGTTTTTCTTCTTTTGATTTATTGTGCAGAAATCTAAAACATCTTTGATTCTTGATATCTAAGAAGTCAGAGCAGCTATGTCATAAATTTTCTTCATTTTGCTAGAATGGCATCCAGTAGTACAGAATATGGGCATACCTCTGCAAGGATGAATCACTGTATTCAACAGAGTTCAACTGTTTTACGCAGCTTTTGTATCCAGGCAGTTGAAAGCTTGATAATTGTATGCTCACGTTCACCAGAAACAGACACGTTCAGGACAGCTACGTATTTAACTTTCTTTTGGCTGTGATTTTTATCCTTTAGAAATGTATTCATTGGCTTTTTTATCTATCTCTAATCATCTGACGTTGCAATAGCGTTTGGCTTGCTCACAATGGAATATGCCATTGCCACTAGATCATAATTAATAAGAACAGTCAAAATAGTTGGTTACATACTAAAAGCTAGAAGTCCCTTCTTTATAACATCATCATAAAATTGTATGGCTGTCAATTTGTTCATGTGCTTTAGAAGATTATGGGAAAAAAAAGTAAAATTTGGGCAAATGATGAAGTGAAATGAGATCATTACAATGATTAACACTTAAAGGTAATAAAAGGCTGACAAACTTTTTGTCCATCCTTGACAGAAAAGGTTTCAGCTTTGAAAAAAAGAACAAAGCTTACACACTTAAGATGAGAGCGAAGGTTTCTATATTTTCAAGTGCTGAGGGAATACCATAGGCAAATACAATGCAAAACCTGTAGGTTTCACACATCTCACAAGTCCATCCAGAACCTTAGTTTGACAGTCCAAATACTACACAAGTTCTTCATAAAGCTTTTGAAAGAAGCAATTTTCACTATTTATCCATTAATATTAAAAAAACTTCTTTTTTTTATATTTAAAGTAAACAATTTAGTAATAAAATTAAGATCCAGTTTCATAGTTTCCATCCCTGCATTTAACTATATATTAGGAAAAAGAAATCCAGCCTGCCTAGTATGCTATGGCAATGAACATCATAAGATAAATCTAGAAAAACTACAAAATCTGGAAAGCAAAAAAAATAAAGATGACAACCTCCTTCCCCCAGAAATTAAGTCCAAATCTCAGCATGGCTGATTTTCAAAGGACACAGAGAGGAAACCACCAGGAATTGTATCCCGCTAAGTGACAGCAGGATTTTTGTCTTGCTTGTACACGGTCCTATACAGAGGGCTGGACATATGCAACACCAACAATAAAGGCATTAAATATTGCTTCATTGCTGCTACACATCCAACACAATGGGGTGCTTAAGGTGAAATGGATTGGGCACATTAGTTTAGTCATATCTTAAAGCACACCAGGCAGAAATGCCAGAGAATTTTTTTTCTTCTAAGAAAGTTTCCAAGTAAGGCCAAGATCTTTATAAAATGGTATTGTAAGCCCTTACTGCAACCGTATCTGCTGTCCAAAAAGAACACAATATGAATGAATTACTACAGCCTGTTTATTGATACCAGATTTGCTTTAACAGTTAATCCTCCCTGAAAGACCGTTAGAATGGTGCTAATGACAAAAGCAGCTCTCCGTATATATTCATTGTTGGGATAATAGTACAAATTCAGTTGATAAATGTGAACACTTAATGTGCTATTGTCTGCATCCAGAGAAGGCTTAATTATATCTCCAAGTACCTGAAGTAAATCAGCCTTTTAAATGGTACTGCTTCACATTTATATTGGTGATTTTTTTCATGTTTTATTATCACTATTATTATAAGTCCCTCATTTTTGTAGCTAAAAGATGAATAAGTATTCACTGCAGTCAATAGAAAATATGCTACTAATTTATCTGATATGAAAATGAGAAGGAGATATTTAACTTTGTTTGAAATTACATCATTGATCCTGAGACACCGTTCACTCCCTATCTTTATGAAATCCCTATCACATATTCCTGAGAGCAGCCAGCACTGTTTCACAGTTTAGTTACTTCATTAGGTGCTTTCAAGCATCAGTAGATGAAGATACAAGTACAACTACACAATTCTGCCAACTCTGCAAAAGCTCTTCCATAAATCAGAAAGAAATCAGGAATACGTGACCTCCAAGCATTCGAGGCATGTAGCTACTCAAGTTAGGACAAACCTGAAAGAGAAATGGCCTAGAAAGACATAAACTTAGGTGGTTTCTATGCTGATTGTTCAATTTTGCAATGGTTTATTTCTTCTTTGAGATATCTGAGTAATATACTTCTGCACTGCTTCAAGAGGACTCCGAAGTCATTATCTTCCTAGAATATGCAATATTCTGAAGCACTGGAACATGGATTTTGTAGGATCTGTTCTTGAACCCCACTAGCTTATATATATATATATATATATATATATATTTTACATTCCAATGTCATCATCTTTGGCAGAAAAATGCTAATAACAAACATTCATGTAAATACACCGATAGACATGGAATGCGTAGGTTAGCAGGCAGATTAGCTAAAGAGCTAACCAAATCAAAGTCTACAGTCCATGTATTAATATATAAGCATTAAAAGCAATGAACCATACAACTCGGACTTGATTCAGTCATCTCAGTACTCTTATCAATTTCAGCGTTTCTTTAATCAAAGAACTCGAAGATTATTCACCCTGCATAATTCCTTAAGAGTTGCTTCTTGTCTGGCTAATACACACCAGCAGAACAGATTAAAAAAGAAATTATATCAGAGTCAAACATTTCTAATTCTGAAACTTGATCATTTAGGAGTTGAGGACAGCTGAATAGACTCAGCTTGTTTACATTCTGTAAATGTCATAATATAGTCTAAATGGCAACAGTGCAATCCTGAATTGCTACTGAAAGTAGTGACAATGTAAAATGCTTTTATGACTGAAGAAAGTAGTAGAGATGCCAAGGGTCCATTTAGCTCATATATTGTCCAAAAAATTTTATATTGATTCCATGATTGAGAGCATTTCCTTAAGTGACTTGGCCAATTGAGGGAATTATTTTTTAAATACTTCCTGATAGAAGATTTACAAAGTTAACTGCAAAGATTCAGGCATTGAACTTCAATAATTTGTTTAATGCTTCTCCCTCACTGAGGAAAAGGTAATAATAGAAGTGAAGGGAGACTTTCAAAACTGACTACTGATTTCAGCAGCCTCAAAACTTGAGTTGCCAGGTTACTGTTATCTTGAAGGGACTTGAACATGTGTACCAAATCCAGTAAATATTACCCCAAACCAACAGCTGTTGCCTGGTGGATCGTGAGTACCCAAACCCAATTTTAAGAAAGACTGCCAGCTGATAGTGTGACTTTCAATAATGTAAGAGGTCAGCTGAATTCAGGGTAACTAAATGCAACTGAAAGCTAGTGCTTTGCTAGGTAAAATGACTCTGCAATTCATAAGACAAGAATTGACCGATTCATTATTTAGTTATGTTAAAAAGTAATTGATTACACACAATTCCATTTCTAACAATGGAACTGTTCAAAGAGGAAGATAGTTACCTTTCTGAATAAATAGAAAGCACAATCTGGTCTAACAGACTGAAGAGGTTACAGAATGAAAAATAATTCGAACTAGGACAGCTTGAAATTTTCTCAGAATTTTTTTCAGGCGGAAAAAAAATCAGGCTTGGGTTTTCAAAATCATCAGGAGTGGTGCCAGTTACTTTTTTTCCCCAGCAGCTGAGCAGTTTGAGAGCTCTTTTGAGATGAAGAGCTGTACAAAACTCAGTCCTTAATCTGAGATAATTGAAGCTGAAGTCTTCCATTTTACAGTACTGTCCTAAACAGGAACCTATGTGGCTCAATTTTGAGCAAGTCTCTCCTAATCCTTGGTGTTGATGTTTTTCTGTTTCTTATTAAATACATGAGATCAAGAAAGAAAATTATTCTCCTCTTGCATAACCCCTCCCAGCCCCCAACAAAGACAAAAACCTGACTAAACCTGAATCCTTCAGCAAGAGAATTCACATAAGCAACCAGACAGCTGTCATGTCACATTGAAATATTACTGGTGAGGACAACATCTAAATCTGTGATGCAATGCTAAAATATTCAGTATCCCATGATGAATCCCTGGAGCCATTCATATCTTATTTCTATCCTCCATAATTATTCTTTTCCAAAAATACATGCTTACAAAATGAAATAAATCTGTAAACAAAAGCATTATGCAAAATCTATTAATGGTGCATTGACCATTGCCTTATAAGTTCCTGCTGTGGTTTTTTTTTTTTTTTTTTTCCTCTCATGGAATTGAAATTGCAGTGAACTGGGTTATCTTGGGAATTATGGGTTAATGTGTGTTTTGCTTCTGACACCTTTGTTATAGCTAGATAACTCAATAGCACAGACTAGCAGATCATCCTGTCATCACCTCTACCTCATTACAGTAATTCTTCCAACTTACGTTGCTAACAATGCCTCTGAGATGATGATTCAGCACACCTTTTTGTCTCCATTACTAAGTATAACAAAGGAAGATCATTTGAAAATAGGGTACCATGCTCTGCTTGATGTTTTCATCATATGAAACATTCCTGGTGGATTCTTTTCTACATCCTTTTTTCAGTCAAAGCAAAATTAAAAATGTGGCTGAGTTTCAAAGGATCAGAACTGACTTCTACATTGTCAAAGGCTGAGGTACCCATCTCCAAGTTTTTCTTTCTGCAGTACATACAGAGCAGAAAGCCTTGACCAGCCAGACTCACCCATACTGTTCAGACCCCAAAGTGCTCATCTATACCTACTTTACAGATACATTATTGAATGCAGTGTACATGGCAAAAGTTTCTTAAATATCAGAAAAATCTGACCCCATTTCATGCACCAAAAACATTTTACCAGAAAGTTTGGGTTTCACGTAAAAAATTTATCATATTTGTGCAATGACATCTTCTATACCTGAACTGTGGTTATCATACAAAGCTGATCTGCTTCATATCTGTATGCTATCAAGGATTATGCGGAGACAGATATGGATAAAATGCTGGTTCTGGTAAAATAGCTGGTGAAACCATCTTGCCTCCTGTTTGTTTGCAGGGAAAGAAGGAAAACAATAAGTGAATATTTCCAGTAGATAAAAATCCGTGTTACACCAATGTTTCCAACTGTCTAAGGGTTATTATGCAAATCAGCCTATTTCTGGCAATTCTAAACAGCTGTTATAGCTGAAAATACAGTTTTCATCATTTGTACCTAATAGCAGGGAAGGTGAAGGTTAAAAGCTTAATCTTCAGTTAGTAATGTCTTTTTGCTCATTATTTATATACTGCATTCACGAAATTACACTTCACGAGTGTAAAACAAAAGAAAAAATATATTGCTTCTGTAATGCAGGAGAAAAAAAAGCAAGCAACAGATAAAAAGGAAATAGGGAAAAATATTGCCAGAATTTATTTCAGGAAAAGAAAAAGGAGGTGACCTGCCACAATGGACTGGGTGATCTTTAGTTACTAGGGATGGTGAAAGCAATTATGGGGTTTGGCGTAGACTGCAAACCGCAGGGACATCTACCACAGGACAGTGAATTCTCACTGTCTTTTGCAGAAGAGCAACAGGTTGGTCAAACCAGCCTTAAGGTGCCATATTTTCAGTTATTTTAATTCTGACAATCCGTGGTGATTAACAAATCTGCTTTCTTATATCCAGTGATACAGGTATAACTAGCTATGTGGGTAGAAAAGTTTTGTTAATATAGCTGGTCACAGTACAAACAGGAATTGGTGGTTTTGTGCTGCAAGAAAAGAATTTTTCTGGAATGAAGCAAGAAGGTTTTGGGATATACTTGCTGCCCTTCTGCTGTTTGTGTCTCTAGCAGATCTTTAGCTAAAGCAAAAATATGAGCCTTCAGGAAAGTTTTAGATCATAGTGAGATATCACAGTAAAAAGCGAAAGGAATGAGCAGAATTCTTAAACCAAGAAGAGAAACAGAGATGCATCACAGAATAAATTAACCAGCAGTGAGCTCAACCGACAGTATCCTATAGTTGGAAAAAGCTTTTATTTTTCTTTTTTCTCCAGTTTTAGGGTAGGTGAATATGAGGGAAACTGACTTTCTAGGATTATGAGTTTCAGATGTATCCAGGATTTATGCAAAATACGATTTACATTTGAGATGCACATACAAACAATTTAACTATAAATACAAAAGGTATATTTACATATCTAAAAATGGACTCTAAATCAGCTAAAATTATTCACATAGGAGATGATTTCATAGAATTACACACAAACCTGGAGTATCAGCACAGTCCTCAGTGGTGTTAAATATTAAACATTTGATATTAGGAAATACTTGGAGAAGAACAGGTAACAAAGGAAAATACTGTGCAACTATATAAATACATAATACGCTGCATATTAAGTTATATTTTGAACAGTTTTTTCTCCTGTTCTTCCAGCCTCCCAAAAAGCCATAAAAGAACTCTTCCACACACAGCTACACTTTGCAACATAGTAAACATAGTACAAGGAAGGGTGGCAAAGACCTGAAAACATATGGAATACGTACTGCACAAAGAGAGATTAAATACAGTTGGATACATGATTAATGCTGGAGAAGGGATGACACTATAAAATACGAAATGTATGGAGATAAAAAATGAATTCTCACTGATTTTCTGGTTATTAAGAACTAAAAGAATATCAAACGGTTACAAAAATTAAAACAGGAAAGGAAATACTTTTTATGAGGCAAATATACAGAATTGGAAACTTGTGCTACAAAATGTCGTGAAGGCCATCTAGCTTTAGAAAGTGAGCAGAAAACATTGATAGAACTAAAATCTACCAAGGACTTAGAGACAGTCTTTTTGCAGGGGATGCTCTCATTTGCAGAATACTGGGGGAATTTGCAGAATTCAGAAGGGAATACTCTCCTACACCCCCTGTTATGCAAGCATCATTGTGCACCAACTATCTGCCACTGTCCGAGGCAGTGCACTCAGCTAATTGTTACGTTCATGCAAAACCTGCCCCCCCC
>VXAA01006133.1:885482-954138 GCA_013399115.1 Anseranas semipalmata
GGGGGGGGTCTTCTGGATCAAATAGTTTGAGGATTTTCAGAGCTGATTTACAATATATTTTTTACATTGCTCATTTGAAGTTTGCCATTTTAGACACTCACAGCTTTTGAATTCTGTAGACATACCTTTTATAATTTTTTTCTTTTTTTTTTTTAATCATGCCAATCAGAATCTGTGTCCACAGTTTAATTCCTTCTGTACTTAAGGCAAATTCTGTTTGTTGCTTTTCTAATTTATTTCCAACCACCTAAAATAATCTCATTGGAAAATGTTTCATTTGGAATTCTGTTTTCCCCAGACAGGCTCTCTCTTTTTGCCTACTGCTGTTTCTACACTGATGCATTCTCCTCTGCAATGATGCACTGCTTAGACTGATAACCCACTTCACAACCAAAGCTACCAAGCACTGTCACTCAGAAAAGGGTTCAAACCCAGCCCTACAACAGTTTCTTAAATAACTACAATAAGAATATGCTACCAAAGTACTTCATCATTTTGCAGATACAATAACTGAACCTAAGTTTGAAATACCCAAAGTTTGAAATGCCCCAAGTTTGAAATAAAAAACCAACCTCATAAAGACAGGCTCAAAAACAAAAATTAGAAGTTTGAATCCCCCATCAAATCTAGTCGACAAACTATATTTTATAATGTCAAATGTTGAATGCATAGATAGTAAATGGTTCCATCTTTAAAGCAGGAAGGGAAACACTGTGTACTCAGTCCCCAGTAATCCGGAGACTGGCGATTCTCATTTATCAGACTATTTTTTAATTATTTAATCTTCTTTCATTATGATCCCAATCTCATGTCCACTGTGTTAAAAAACAAAAAAACAAACAAAAAAAACCAACCAACCAACCAACAAAAAAAACAGATCAATGGCTTCCAGGGACATTCAATCAGCTGCAGAACCAAGATAAGGCTCATTTCAAAGTAAAGGGAAACATTAAGAGTCTGGGGTCAGACAGCATCACCATCAGCCTTTGCACCGCTAAGGGAGGAGGTACCAGGATGGATGGTCTGAATGGGGTCCTGCAATCTTGAGCCCTTAGCAAAATGTAAGCATTCTCTCCCCCTATCCTGTTATGTATCAGGCTGTTTACATCCTTTGCCTGGCTCAAATGGAAAGAAGCATTAATCTTTTTTCTGTCCACAGCCTTAGACCCATTAGAATAATTTGCACAGTTAAATACTTCTTGTGGCAATTTTCTACAATTATTCTTTGTCTCTTCAAAAGTGTATTTTTACTATGACTTATAAGGGTATCACATTGAATAATAACCTTTCCATAGCCGTCTTAATCTTATTATCATATCTAAACCTGCGATAGTGATATTAATAACCATAAAACAAACATATATGAAATTGAAAATGCTATTTCATTCATGCAGTGCTAGCCAACAGAAATAATATACTAATGCTCTGCATACATGCACTGTATAATTGAATATTTTATCTAACACATTTAAATCATGAAAGGGCAGATTCTATATATAAACATAATTATAACTGTCCACTATTCTACCCCAGAGTCCTAAACAAAAAAAGTTGCTATACTTATTCACAGCAGTTAGGGATGGGCAATTCTTCCACCTAAATTGCAAACTTTCTTTTTGCACTTTTTGTTTGCAGCTGAGATAGAGTAGTTTCTGTTTCTGTGCAGATTATTTTTCTCTATTAAAAGATCTATTCATGCCAAGAAACAAAAGGTTTTGACAGAGTTGCAGAGAAAGCTTAGCCATCACAGCCTAATGCTGTACCTAAAAACAAGGCAGAACACTTGTGTTGTATTCTGCAGAATTAAAACCCAGATTGCATAAACATCTTCCATTCTAGAGCAAACCACTGGAATTTCTAAGCTTATCAGTGTTGACCTTGTGACATTATACTTTGCATTTCAGTTGAAAGTGGATGTGAATTTCTTTAAAGATAGAAATATAAAAAGGGAATTTTATTTTTATAACCTGAAAGAATTTCAGGGTTCTGTGAAGGTAACAAATCACAAGAATAATTTTCTTAATACGTGATGGATTTCTGCAAATCATCATGGATTTTAAAAAGGATTTTGATAGCTAAAGATGAACTCTTAGGCTTGATTGAAAAAGTATGGGAATTTATTGAAAAGACTCACAGATAATGCTGGAACCTATAATCTTAGAGCCTATGAATTTTGTTGAAATATCAAAACAGTTCTAATTCTGCATGTGTTTGAGAACTCATCCATCAGAAATCACTGAGATCTAATCATACAATGTTGATGCAGAAAACATGACATTTATTTTTTATCCCTTAAAGCATGCTTCAAATTCAATTTAACCACAACTGCCTCAAAATGCTTCTTGGAGAAGTCTGAGAATTACCACTAATTACTACTAATTAAACATTTAAAGAAATGTAAAGCCTTTAAAGCATTAATATGCATTTAAAGCATAAGCTTTAATTCACATTTGTTTCACAGCAATTTAACTTAACAGATTTCAGTGAAGCTACCTAGATTTACACTGTATAATTAAGATTAATTCTTGACTCCAACTGGTGACAAATTGGATTTGATCATTGCTGTTCATTCCTGTCAAAGAAGAGACTTGCTCTAAAGACAGGGGATAAAACTACATCCTCACTGAAGTCAGTGAGGCCGGAATTTTACATAAACTGGTTTACTCTCTGGACCTATTAAGTGCCCAGGGAGCATGAAGCTAATAAAGCTGCAACCAGTCCCAACTGTACTTTTACTACTTCTGGTCCACAACAATCTAAAAAGAAAAATGAAAACGTTTTATAAATGCAGTAACTCACACAGGGAAATAGAAGTTTTAAGCTTATGCTGATTTGAATCAAAATAAAGTCCTCAGCGTAGCCAGGTCTGTTATAATAACACAGTTTATTGCATAACCTGCATAACATCAAAAGCCCTTAACAGAAGCCATTGCTTTTCATTGACCATCTGTATACTACAGGCTAGCTTAAATCTTTGGCATTTCCTCTTAATAGGAGCTTGCTATTAACATAAGAATTTTGCAATAGTCTCTTTAAACATCATTACAAAGATTTCTTGGTGTGATCTAACCCATTCAATCTCCTAGCAGCTGAGTTCACAGTTATTTAAATAACTTAAAATACTGTTTCAGAAGCACCTAACTAGGACAGTGGAAGACATATGTATTCTGAAAGTGCCATTGAGAAACAATTGGTCCTTTTTCTCATGGTGACATTCCTGCAGAGGTTGTAATTAGCACAATTACTTTCTGGCTTCTTTACATTGTTGGAAATAATTTGACATGATTGCTTTGTGTTTGCTCCTTTGTTGGAGCTATGACAACAATGCTGCTACTGTAGGTGTAAATGAAGTAAACAAGGACAGAAAGCACTACTTAAAACCTCACTACAATCTTGCTTATCTCTGTATAAGGGCTGCCTGCCTTCAAACTGGATCAGACTAGTTAGAAAACGTAACCTGAGAACAGCTGGAAAAAAAAAAAAAATGTCGACTTGGTAGCCAATATCTTCATGTATGTTGTGACAAAGGCATTGCTGCTTGGACAAAGCTAGATGGAGTAAAAGAACCAGAAGCTGGAAATTTTAAAAGTATAGCCTATGTTATTGGCATTTTAATTGCTTAAAGTTAGCAACACAGGCAACTGAGGCAGAAACCACAGCACTCACTTGAATTTAGCATTCCTAGAACATTAGATGCTCCATAGGAAACTTACGGAGCTCAAGGGCAGAAGGGAATATTCTACAAAAACCACCTAAATCTTACTGACAAAATATCAGATTCCACATATTGCATACAAGAAATGAAGCATCTATAACCTCTAATCCAAGTAAATGTCTTGGGGTGAAAGTAGAGTTAGGCAGACAAATTTTATAAAGCTAGGCTGTACAATTTTTTTTTTTTAAGCCACACAGGGGAGTTATACAATTTCATGATTTCTATTTAGATAAACAGTATCTCTCTACTATAGGCATTAAAGTTTCACATTCCTACAAAACAAAGAGCTATCCATGTCAACCAGATATAACATGAGACAGGAAGCATTATGGTCAAGCAACTGAAGGGCAACAAAAGACACAATAGCAGAGCAGTAAGACATGCTCTGGATGACAAAACACCAGTTACAGTATTTCTCATCCCAGATCAATGCTAGAGCTATTCTTTCTACCTTAAATTAGAAAATAAGATATATGACCATGACAGCAAATAGCTAGAGCATAGAGCAATGTTTCCTAGAATAAAGAATTATAGGAACAGCCTGAGATACGCTTCAGGAAGGAGACCCTGGCAGCCAGTCCCGTGGTTGCCACACAAGCAAACTCAGCCATGGAGATGGTGCAATCACAAAGCAGGAACTGAGACAAATCACAATAGAAAACATAATAGCTAGTATGCTGGATTACTGTGGCTGCCAATGCTCCAGGTACATGCCTGGTCTCACAAATTGGTCCTTACAGTGAATACCAACCTGGGATGAAAGATTTGGTAACCATCAGTCTGACAGCGATACCTATAAATAACAAATAATGCTGCATATGACGATAACAGTAAGGCAGAGAGATGCAAATCCAACTTCCCAGTCTGCTCCTCAGGGCTACAAAAATGAACTGCTCTATATACCTGCCCCTTAGAGAGGCTTCCTTTACCCTGAAACTGCAAAATTGCTTTGGGCCCAGAAAAGCCTGGGAGACAAGCTATCTCCACAACCCGAATAGCTCAGAGTTAAGCCACTCTGTGTGTTAAAAAAGACTTGTCACCTTTAGAGCCAAAACGAAACAGTAGACACCAGAATCTCCTGAAGGAAGCCCTTTTACATTGCAGATTAATAAAAAGGATGAACAAACAGAACATTCAGACTACCTCTGCATTACATGCTGAGTAAACAGTGGCATGTGTTACACTTGTGCTGTGTGCATATATATACACATTTTCCCTTTTTTAATAAAACTGCTTTATGAAAAGATTTTATTTCATAGTCTTCACCTGCTAGAGAAATACTGATAATTTCAATGTTTATTTTCTAAATTGAATCCAGAAGTTGTGAAAGATGCAAGACTGATTATGCTATGTCTGCCAGCTGATGACAAGACAGCAGGACTACAGCCAAACCAGAGGACTACTTCCACTGCTTATTGCTGCAGATAAACACCCAGAGTGCAGCCCTCTGCTATCGTGGCCATAAGTGAATCGCACAAGCCAAAAGGCAGTTTACTATTTACTAGGCTAATAGTCCAACAATTACAAGCTTGCTCCATCTCTCTCTACACATCCTTTTTCCTAGAATGCACCTGATACAGTAGCAGCTTTTGTATCTTCATTTCCATTCCCAGGAAGGCAAATATTTATCATGGGTAACATTTTATTTCAGGTTGTTCTTCAGCTTAAGGAAAACCTGCCCATCAGTGTCTTTGCATGTCCCATTTTTTAATGGGCTACATCAACTTCATTTTCCTGAGCTAGGCACCTGATTAACTGCTTACAGATCAAGTCACCTTAACAACAGCTACAATGAAATGTCATGGTCATGCACAAATGCAGAACTTGATATTTTAGGAACATGTACCTGCAAATATTTTTCTGCATGAACTTTAAACAAATGCAAAGATCACAGAATGATCCATCTCATATGTACCTAAAGGTGGGATAAAATCATTTTGATTCAAGGACTTTTCAGGGGATCCCTGGTATTTACAGGGTGGTTCACAAGACAAGCAAGTTATCGAAGAAATATTGCCTGGCTGCCAGCTGTTAGTTTGGAAACCATTGCTGTTGTGATGTGGCATACTTACAGTCAAGCTTACTGGACTGCATGTATTTTAATGGAGTCTACAAAAGCTTTGTGTAGATTCAATAAAAGCAGGAAAATCTTTTACAGAAGTAGAATATACAGAATGAAGAAGAAATTAAAGATAGACTAAAGAGAAAAAAGTCAAAGAGAATTAAATATATAAAAAAGAATTTCTGTGCATAGAGACCATAACCTATAAAAGAATGTGTGAAGAATGTAAAGGTATTTCTATATTTTAAGAATGCAAAAGGTTTAATAGTATCTTCTGAATGATCCTAGGTAAGAGTATCAATGGATTTTGTTGAAAGGGAAAATTTAAATTGCTGTACATTTGTTAATTTGAATTATACAGCCACACATCTCCTATCATCTCACTTCAAGACTATTTCATCTTAGTGCACCAGCTAACCAGGTTTCACACACTATGGGCTGGCTGGCAAGAAACTGAACCTTTTTGCTTACTTCAGTCACATAAACTAGGTCAGCGGTTTACGATCAAAAGCCATATCACAGGTGTTTTAAGACTTCCACATCACTCTACTATATAAAATTGAAAACATTAAATTGATTTCAGAGTTTAGAATGACATGCATGGATTGTCTTTCCCACCAAAGAGCAAGCAGCTTGTGCCCCCCCAATATTAGCCATCCACCACAAGCATCAGTGTTGGGAAGTACAAAGTCTAGCTTTGGCAGATGACAGCAGACGCTATCAATACAAATGTTAGCTTTACAGACATCCTGAGATTGTGTCTGCACCCATCTGCACCCCCAGATGTGCTAAATACCAGGCAGGTACGGTTTTTCCAGAACTGTTTCCATCTTTCCAACCTGGTTTAATAGTCCTGTCAAACAGTCTTATCTGGCAAACATTTGATTCTGCCATCCTTGCAAATGACTGTAACCTTTTTTTTCCTGTTTACTAGTAAAGAAGCACACCTGCTTACAGATATACAGCATTTTTTTTTTATTTGTTGCACCTCACAATTTATTTTTTGTTTTTATTTTTTCACACTTTTCAGTAGACAGAAAACAGGCCGGACTTTTTTTGTTTGTTTGTTTTTCTTCCTTTGATGGTAAAAGGATGAGATCCTTCAAAATGTCTGCGTTTATAGGTGAAGTAAAAACATGCCAAATCAGGTTCTCCTTTTGAGAGATTCTACTGAGCTGTTGATTTTATAGCTGCAGAAATGACAACATCTATTTTTGTTCCTTACAGAGTGCTCCCAAAAGCTTGGTGAAAAGTGAGTCCTGACAGGATGAAACTCAAAGCCTCCAATATTCAAGATACTGCAACCACTAAGAATTCATCTGGATCCTCAAATTTGAAGGTACAAGGGTTCAATGGGCTCCTGTAAAGGTCAGATGGATTATTACAGGTAATCATATTGGCTAAAATGAGCCTAAGCACACTTTGTTGGTACTTCATTGCCTCACAGTGTCAACCATAGCACAGCATTGAGCAATCCTGTACACAAATTGTCTTGAAATAATATAGGACACAGAAACTGCCTAATACAGAAGTGTAAGTAGTCCAGGAAGAAATCAAAACGGGTATTAAGCTATTATGGTGAAATGTTATTTAAATAAATTAGTAGACTCTAGACAGAAATATTCCTTGCCTACATTATTTTACGGTAACCCAAGGTGTGATTGCAGTTTCAGTTACAGAAACCTCTGTATCATTGTGTTGATTTAAAAATACCCTGTCAGAAATGCTCGGGAAGGAAATCAATTACAGTCTATATTATCATGGGTAATCAAGTATGATTAGTCTCAGGGATAAATTATAACGTTTGCACATAACGTCTCCCTTTCCCTTTGCCTCCCACTTTCCCAGATGTATATCATCATCCCAGCAGGACACATTGCAGTCATGTTGTAATTCTGCTTTGACCTCTCTCTCTCACTGCATTTAAAAGTCACTGAAAGGAATTTGCTTGTTCACTTTACCAGAGGAAGAGGGAAAGGGTTAACTTCCTCTAAAGCAGTTCACATAATAAAATAACTTCAGGAAGTCTAACTCATCTTGTAAAATGTACTTGGAGGTAACACAGGCCTATTTAGAAAGGTGATACTCTTTACTCTAAAGTATTAAGATTTACACAATTTATTTTTAGGGTAACTTGTGCAAGTGGTGGCAAAATGCCAATTCTTCCATCTTGTTTAGCAGACATTTGTGTGTGCTTTAAGTTTAAGTATCACCTGCTTTAAAATAGGACTTCCAAACTCAGCTGTGCTTTCCAGTACTCAAAGATAGTAGTACTATCTCAAACAAAATTAATAAACAATCATGCTATTATGTTGAATGACAACAGGCATTCATTTCAATTCTTACCTCAACTTTATCTACTGGCAAGTTTTATCTATAAGTTTTATATATATATATAAACGTATTTCTCCAGCCTGCCTGACTTTAATGCACCATTGAGCCTTAAATGCATTTTATTTACCATTTTACTTTACTACAGGAAAAGGATTTCTATTTAGAAAATTAAAGTTACCTTATCTTGCAAATAATCCACAAGCAATTGCAATAATTACAGTAATACACCATGAAAAATTTAGGAGTACTTGAAAACTGGAAAAACCATATATTACAAAATAAAGCAAAAAAAATGCATATGGAAAATTTTATTTGCCTGTTAGGCAGTTAATCTGGTAAACTACTGAGTTTCACTTACATATCTTGAGTCTAAGTTGCCACTTACTGACTGACAGTGTTCTAGCTTCAGAGGGTAAAGCTAATAGTAAACTGAGAAAAATTGTTTGTTACAAACAACCAACTGATCATGGAGGGTTTCATTTAATAATCCAGAACCAGAAAGAGCTTTTTGTGGTATCCCATTCCCCACTCCAAATGGAATTTGATTACAAACTCCTTTCTCAGAAATCAACTCAAAGTTCAAGTATTTCAACTAAAACCTTTGGTAAAAGTTGCATTAACAAAAGTGAATGAAAAACCTCCTCCTAAATTTTTACCCAAATATCCAGCCTACAAGCACTTGCTACTAAGAGTGAGACTGATTTTGAAAGTAAGCATGGTAATGTGTTTATCGGGCTATCTTTAAGTTAGCTAGTTTTTCAGCATCTTTCATGTAAAGATGTTATTTGAATTATGAATTATTTTCTGATTGAATATTCTCCTTTAATTGGCAAATATTTGCAGCAGTTATCTCCTCCAGATCTCAGACAGCATGAATCATGACCTTCTCTCGGGGATTTAACACTTACATAACTCAGTTTATATCTACTATCACATACAACACCTGGATGTCAAGGTACTGCAAATGCTTCCATCCTTATAAATAATGCAACTTCCTAGTGTTTCTAATTGTGATGTGTACATAATTTATTGTTCCCTAGAGCTGACAAGTTTATTTCCTACAGAATGCATAATATTAGTTTTTGTAATGACAATAATTTTGAGGAAAATTATCTCAGGGGTGAGGAAGGAGATGGAATTTTTTCTCTCCCTGCTTGCTTTACACTTTCATAAATACAATAGGAATTTTCTGTAAGTGGGCAATGCATGATTTAGGACAGCAGACTTTTTAATGACAAAGATGCAAATAGGCAGAAAAGAGGATTTTCAAAGAACAACTGTCAGTGATATCAAATTAGTCAGGTGATTATTTGCATCTTTGACTACCTAACTACCCTTGAAAGTCTCATTTATAAGTATTCATTTGCACTTCCAAGCACATTTGTTCTCATGAAATTTTCAATGGCATGTTTGGCAGTATCTGCCTTTGGCATCCATGACTGCCAGTTATTCTACTCAATCTCTTGGGTAATGATTCCTTTCCATCAAAAAGTTCAGTCTACATTGAATCAGAGATCTGAAGAGATATTTGAAAGATCTAGGTAGCAAAAAGTTTAACAGATTAATTACATGATTAAAAATTTTCAAATGAATGTAGTAGGCTCCCATTAGATACTACGCAATAAGTTTGAAAGGATTATACACAGCAAGTCTCAAGGAGCTGAGTAGACTGAGATTTTCGCTAGCAATTAACAATTTGAGAGTATGTTCAATTTTGAAAATGCAACCTCAGAATTATGAAATCTTATTCTCTATAGATAAATAATTATTTCAAGAGACCTTAAGCACAAGCCAGTTTTGATTTTTTTTTCGTTCATCATCTCCGTGAACACAAAGTTCTCATGTACTTTGTGTAACTTGAGCAAAACATTCTCTATTTTTTCATCCAAAAATACGGGTTTCACCCTCACATTATAATAGCAGAAAAAATATTTACTATTGACAGTTAAAAGGACAAATCTTGAACTGGAAGTTTTATTTTTGTTTACATGAAAATTTATAGAATTCAAGTAAACATTTCCAGGAAGCTAAAATAATAATCTAGTATATTTCTGGTAAAGAGATCTACTGCAGTAGAAAGGTCTGCAGATGTTCCATGCTATGGAACAGAATAATGAGCAACCATGACAAAATTCAATTTTTGAATTTTCATTCACAAAAATAATGAAGCTTCTTAAAAATATTCATCTTCTCAACAAGTTAATATTACCTCCTGTGAACCCTGACATGCTCATAGAATGTATGCTTTCTCTTGGAAAATGTCACTGCTACTGAATTCCTGCTAAATGGTTGATTTTTTTCATCACATTCTCCTAATTTTACATTAACAGATCAATATGCCTTTTTACTTTATTTGCTGAGAAGTTCCTTAAGTGCCTTTTAGGATTGGGGTTGGTGAGGAAAGAAGTAAAATGCAACAAAAATAGTCACCCATGCTTTTTAAAGAAAACCCCAGCCTTTCAGATTTACTGAAAAACAATGGCAGTTTAAAAGCTTTCATTGCATGAATCTTGCTATACATAGAGTTCTAAACTTCCAAATAGAAATGGTATTTCAGCTTAAGTTGTTTTTTATATATCAATTACACTTTTACAAAGGTTGTTGGTAACACTAATCTTATTTTTCAGCAATAAAATACATGTATTGAAAAAAAATGCTATTTGCAGGGCACACAATACAGATTCAGCTCGGTCTTTACAAAGATCATTTCTAAGCAGGAATGATATAAAAAGTTTTTGAATGACACTGCTTAGGTATCTATCAAGTACCTGTTTGAATCTGTAAAGATCTAGGTAATATCAGAATGCAGCCTCACAAACGTTGGCCCAGAGGTCAGCATTTAGATGGAGCATCATATCAAATGCCTAATTGTACAGGTGAGATATTTTCTGTAAGCAACATTAAATACAAGGATGAAAACCTGAAAATAAAAAAAAAAAAAAAAGAAGCAAAAGGATAGGAAACATTTCCACAATTAGCAGTTTGAAGAAGCAGCTAAGTACCAGGTTCCCCAGACAACAGACCATTACACACAAATTATGTCTCTGGTACTTCTCCCCCCCCATTAACATTGGTAGCAAACTACAATTGCTACAAACTACAAAATACAAACTACATTCTCCATAGTGTTGATTACTTGATTACAGAATTTACAGAAGTTACTCAGTAATCCTGGAAGAAACTAGACACTTAGAGTTATAAAAATACCTAAAGCTTTAAGTTTTGGAAAGATAAGCATCCTGGCTCAGGATGTAAACCAGTACCTTAATGAGCACTCCACAGGAGTTACTCTGAAATCCTGAGATCTGGTTTATTCAGGGCTCACAGAATTCCTGATGGAGGTGGATTTTTATTTAAGTTTGTATATTCAGTTGGTGCCAAAGGTCAGGAAAAAGTTTCTGTATGACTCCTAAGCACATGGTTTAGCTGTCTTTAAGCTGTTTTTTTATCTGAGAACTGACAGGAAAAGAGAGTCTTACTGTAAATCTTGTAACAATTTTGATCCTCTTATTTTGCTTATAATTTCTTCAAGTGACATTGGTAGCATTTGGAGGGGGAGAGGAAAAAGGTTCTTTCGAAAAGGGCTTGAAGTCTTCTTCCAGGCTCCAAGGTAACTATGAATTTTTAGTTTTGTTCAGACTTTCTGTATAAATATTAACAAAAAGTTTTATAAATGGAGTAACAGTTTTACCATTAGGAGAGGGTTTTATTAAGCTAAAATGTACTGTGCTTTTCCTACATGAAATCCATGTTCCTGCTTCTAGCGAGTAGACCGACACATTTTGTCAAATGAGATGCTACTGATGCCCACAACAGAAGCACATTTCAAATATCAAAGAAGCTTTTCATGCAGCAGGTAGAATTGCATAGAAAAAATATCAAAGGCAACAACAAAAAATTAAGTTGTTCTGTCTTTTGCTCAAAAGGGATCAGGCTTCAGTAAGATCTCTAAAATGGTTTCTTTTTTGACAGCATCATTACAAAGTAATTAGCCACAGACTATACTGCAAATGGGATTCAAGTCACCTTATGGTCAAAGCAAACTGATTTTATTATAATGATGTTTAAAATCAAATTAATGCACTGTTCATTTATGGCTTTTAAGTATAAAGACCTTGGAATAACCTCAGTGAAGAAATTTCAAAAGCAATCTTAATTGTAAAATATAACAAGAACAAATTTTTTGAAGCAATACGTTCAAAACAATTAATGTCTACACTTCTGTCAGCCTAATGCTACATAGAAATGCAGTGATTCAGCATATCAATATTGCACTCTATAAATCCTTTTGTATACAAAGAGATCAAAACCTGCTTATGAAATGCATCTTAAAACACCTTGATATTGCATTATCATCTGCCGTAACACTAACCGTCCCTTTGGATAGCTTTTAGCATCTCTTCAATGACATTTCCTTTCCCAGTCTATAGTGTGATCAACTTCAATGAGTTACTGTGCGAGACCCGATGCTGAAGGAGACTGAAGTCAGTATTGGCTCAGGCTAAGGGGACTACGGCAAATCAAAATTTCTAAAGAAAAGTTTCTTCACTTCCATGATTTGCCCAGCACTGCTCCAAGTCACCTATTGACAGATCATTTATAAACACTTCCTTTTGCAATTATGTTCCCAACTTGTTCAGTGAAATTGATTTTAAACTAAAATCAATGTTTTAGCAAGGATTTCTCTACTATGACTGGTACTGAGAGAGCCAGCTGAATGGAAGGCATAAGTTATTTATCAACTTCTTTGAACAAGTTACATATTTTTATATAGAAAATTTACAGCAATAGCTCTAAGTGCAAAACACTGGGCAAACGTCGAACTGATAAAACATGTTTTGTTCTGTCACAGTCACAAGTCCTACTTCTGTTAAGAAATATTTTTAGCCCCCAATGACAGTATTGAGATATCAGATGTCTTCTCTAATGTTTGGAAAAGATAACTACGTTCTCTCATTTTACCATTGTGTTAAGTTCAGTTAGACACAGTTCTTAATTCAGAGGTAGTGTCAGATAATGTTTTTTAATGTTTTGCTATTCCACACACAAGCATGATATCCATCTGTATTCTAAAATCACATTTGTGATATCTTGAGAATATTCACAAGAACAAACTTCTAATTAGAAATAGAATTAGAGATAACTTAGAGACAAGACAAATTGCTAGACTGACGACAAACCAATTTTTCTTTAAAATATTTTATCAGTCATCAAGTTAGCATTTTCACATCAGTGGAATTTAACATCTTAGTAGATATATTTTTATATATTTATTCAATAAATATATAACACTGCTTGTGTTGATATATCATGGATAGGATCAGTAAGGAATTTCAAGCTTCTTTTCCCAGCTACTTTCATGCTAAATTTTACAGAAATATATACTGTATGCACAGCTTATTTGTCAAGACAGCATGCCATATTGATATTACCATACTAGAGCCTGATCTAGGTGACAAATACATTGCTGAAATATATCAACAGTGGAACCCCAAAAGACTAGATCTGTAGAGTAAATTAGTCTAGTACCAGACAGGCACCTGACAATGAAAACATTATTGTAACAAGAAATAAGAACATTACAGATCCCTCACAACAACAACTTTTTCACCTAGAAGGAAGACTACATAATTCTCGATGTTGGCTAGCTAAGTTCACTTTTAAGGGTAATACTATTCCTTTTTTTGCACAATGACAAACCTAAAAGGATTTTTTTTTGTTCTGAAATGATCTACTAGTAAGGTTATCACCTAGTTTGCTTTGCATTTACTTTTAAAATATGCTTAGGCTGTGACTTTCCATTCAGGAGGACCTTCAGGAGTCCTTAAATATTTCTGACTCAGGAATAACAGGAAAAAATTTAAAGTGCTTTCTTGATCCCAACAGTATTGCAAGGACAAGATCTTGTCTTCAAAGTAGTGATTTCTCTTAAAAGAACAATGTCAACAGGACCACAAACCTTTACCCAGTCCTTTTTGACACTGATTGGGTGCAACAGCAGAGAGAAAAGGAAGCTTTTGAAATCACCGTAAAAGTACAAGTTACCAGATCTTACCATGATAAACTATTGCTAAGCAGAATACCAGTGTTCTGTATCATTGATTTTTCTTCCAGCATCTGCATATCCCAAAGAACATTCCAAGTCATGAAAAAAAAAGCTAAATAAGAAAGGAGTTAGGTGTTTAACCATTTAACTGGGAAATAAAGCACAGTCACCTTGTTAAAGTACATAAAAGAAATAAAGAGGAATCTTTCAGAAGGCTTAAAGATTCATCTGTAATCCCTTCATACTCTGGAGAACTGTACAGCAACCCCAATCAAGGTTCTTAGATCAGAAATACACCAGCAATGTCAATGAGTCTGCAGACTTTTCACCTCCTACCTGTATGGAGAGCAACACTGATGCTTCCTACTCCACAAAAACATGTTGGAAAGATATTGAACTGCCTTATGTGAATGCATCATCCCTTTTGCTGCTAGTTTACATATCAATGAACAGCGTAGATATATGCATCGAGGCCTGCTCTAGTCAATAAAGAGGCCCTAAAGAAGTCTGCATAATACATGGAAATCAATATGTACGTTAGTCAAAATTAATTATGTAGTGTAAACGAAAACAGCTGAACTGCCACATGGGTAGCTATCCTGTCAGGCACTCCATCATCTATGATAGCAAAGCTGAGCTACGCGGACAGATGTAACGGCATGCCTTGCATGCATGCAGCTATTTCCAACCTTGATTAACAGCACAGACAGCAGATGGAAGTTTAGTATTACATTTACATTTTATTAGCTAGGCTAAAACTTTAATGGGGCTGCAACTAATGGGGAAACTAAGTAGTACTTGAATGAGAAAAGGGAACAAATGAAACAGTGCTTCATTGGTTTTCTTCTTCCATATCCCATCTCTCTGTTTTGCTTTCAGGTTGTGGTAGAACATTTTTCTTTTCTATCTTATTCCATCTTGGCTTTAGAGCCATAAAAACAGGAGGTATCCCTGCACATTTCTTACATAGGCAAACCTTATCTGGGCTTTTTCATATTTGCATTCACCACGAAGGTGAATGAAGGGAAGATTTTTGGGGACATGCAGACATACTGCAGCCCTGACACTAGAAAACAAAGTTATACACAGAACCACAGATATTCACTTATGTGTTTAACAACTTAAATAGTTTTTCCCATTTTAAAACAGATAAAAGGTATCAGTTGGTTGTGGTTTTATACATCTCAAACTGCCGTAAGCTAAAATTAATTTTTTTTCCCCATAAGTTGTTTGATGTAAGAATGCACATGAGATGAATAAAAGAAACAGGCATAAACCAACTGAACCTTATTGTAGGACAAACTATTTAATATTCCTATTCCATAAAACTTAGTAAAGTTCAGAAAGATTGAAAAAGGTACAGAACAATTCCCTGCTTTGTGTTCTAGTCTAAGAAATTCTGAATCAATACTTAAACAACTTAAGTCAATGAAAAATAAGTCCTTCATTCCAATGAGTCTGGGATCAGGTCCATTAAAACAAAAGAAGGCAAAAAAAAAAAAAGAAAAAAAAAAAAAAAAAAAAAAAAACTATTAACTGCATGCAACCGTTAAGCAAGGAGAAATACTGTGACCTGATATTGATAGCCACACTTGAGGACATGGTCTCTTAAAAGAAAGATCTGTACTTTCACCCTTTTTTTTTTTTTTTTAAACAAAGCAACATAGAGCTGAGCATCTACAGTTTAATAAGCAGAATAAGCAGTAAAAGAAATAAAATGAAATGAATTAGCAATAAAAAAGAACTTAAATATAAAGTAAAAGCTATATGACCCAAATGCTCCATTGTCTATGCAGGTCATTTGCAAGCTGATCACCTTAGCCCTTTCAAGAGCAAAATTAGAGCACTTATTTCAGGATCTACACTGTGGTCACTTCAGAGGCATCATCTTTAAGCAGCTCAGCTGAAATCAAGATCAGAGGTGAGAATGATCTGGGCAAAAAAAAGTGAAGCACCTAAGAAAAGGTTAGCAAGAGTAGCATGGTACTCTTACAAAATGTCACCTTAACTGCAGATAATTACAATTAAAGAGAAATAGCTCTTTAAAATTCGAGTTAGAGGTACATTTGAGTATATTCTAAATAATCACACTAGAAAAAAATCAAATACTGCTCCCATTTTCTCCTAACAGCAGCTGGTTGCCAGTTTTAACAGCACTAGCAATAGGTCTTTCTACATGCCTCAAAGGCAAGTATGACACTATCCATATTCCTCAAATCCAGAAGTGCCAGAAGGTTATCATTCCCCTCATCTTCACATCTGATCACATACCCTGAGAAACAATCTGATGTAGAAACATCAGGGATTAAAAATGAAGTAGCCAAAGCAACTGTAGCTAGAGACATATCAAATGCTTACTAATTCTTAAAACTGGAAAGAACTTTCATTTTTAAATTAATTCCTAAATCTAGATTTAAACCCAGATGAATGCTTAAGCTACTAAGATATTCAGTTCCTCAAGCATTTCATCTGTGAAGGGGATCAGAAAAATCACTAAGCCCTGGTGCACTTTCCATTCGTTCCTCACCTCCCACTCAGTATAGCACAATGAATGGTCTGTGCTCATGATGTTCCTAAGCAGACACGGCTCAAGACACAAGAAAGCTGAGCTTTGATTTGCAGTTTTTGCAATTTAAGTTTCCTTTGGGGTTGTTCAACTTGAAACATCTTAAAAGAAGTGACTTTTTCAGAGACTGAGTGTTAAACTTATTTCTTATTCAGGTGTTTAAAGGATTTTATTTTAATCATTTATAGAGAGCTACTTGTTTATCTTGTTCAGCTCTGTGCCTGCTTTCCAAGACTTAGTACTGTATTATACCCTCTCCTATTTTCTTTTTCCATTCCTCCTTCTACCACTTTTAAATAGTTTAAAAAAAAAAAAAGAAGAAGAAGAAAACAGAACTAGTTTGTCAGCTCTTCTTGTTGGCTCAGCATCTCTGATCCTCTAAATTTCTTGGCAGAACTGCTTGGAAATTACCCAGAAAAACAAGTTTTTATCAGAAATTGCAAGAGCACATAGCCTTTGATGCCATCTAAGAGGATGCAGGCCGAATGCCAACAACTCAGACTTCTTTGCTACCCTACCCAGGGCACTCCTGCAGAGCTCAGACTCTAGAGTACGTACCCACCCTGGACTACTGAGCCTGGCAACCCAACAAGGGAGCCCCAGAGCTGTTGCAACATCCTTTTCCCCCACATTCAGGAAAACCTGGAGCTCCAACCCAAGCAGTGCTCTCTCACATTAAGTAATTGGCCACAAAGAGTTGATTGGCAGTCCTGAGCTCTCAGCAAAGCCTAGGGAGCTGGACTAACACCAAAACTCCCACAGTTTCCATCCCAAAGACAGCCAGCTCTTTTCTAGCCATGACTTTCAGATAGAAATCCTTAACTACTTTCTCAGATTCAGTCTACCAGGGAAATTTTTCAAATCTATGTCTGGCATGAGGTTAGGTAAGTGCACAACCTTGACTTTCCTCAAGATGTAAATGTCTTCAAACTGAGCCAGTTAAATTTCAGATCCAATTGATTTCCTATTCTCTTCCACAAGCTATACAGCTGTAGGTTTTTCTCTGCCACTGAACTTTCCCTGTTGCTCTGGAGCTTCTCCAAAACACTCTTCCAGTAAGTCTTCCAGTAAGTTTTAATTTTTTCCTCCTTTCCCTTCCTGTAGATTTATATTCCACACCACAGTCTTCAGAAACATGCAAGAAGCCTGAATTCATTTTATTCCCCAGAACAAGAGCTAACATGGACACTGGCAAAGCACAATATTTGAGTATTAGTCTGTCTAGAGAAAAGACTTAGCCCCAGAAATGCTGAGGACTTTTGATAGATGTACATATTAAAAAACAGTGCTTTCTCCTTAATATCATAATATTGCTAGGGACTTTTGCTACATATTATGGAATTTAGAGGAAACAGTTTTGTCAGGAATTGAAAATGAGTTTTAAATCTAGCAATGATTTTCAAGCATTCATCTACCTCACAACCTTTCCGGATTCAATCTCATAGGTAAGCAATTACAGAAACAACTTATTCCTCTGATACTTCCACACTTTCTAGAAGTGCCTACAAGGCAACAAGAACCCGTTCTTGTGGTAAAACACCAAGAAATATCCTGTGTTGTTCTTGTATTTTACAATTCTTATTTCTATTTTACTCAAAAAACTAAGAAAGCTTTTTTTTTTGTTGCATTTCACCATGACAGCATTAAATATAGACAGAGCCATTTATCCTAAATTTGAAACATATAGCTGCCACTGGTAAAAGTTAAGCAGTTGCAATAGTATCACTCCTCCCCTGATTTTGAAGCTGACAGATCTGCTGACTTTCACAAATGCAAGGGGAAGAAAGCCTGAAGGTGATAGTTTGCTGGAAGTAGATGATAACTCTTAGCAGCACATATTTCATTTAGTTAAAAAAAATTGCAGGGCTTGTCATAACAATGGTATTTGAAGAATTCGTTGATGCTCATTTAGAAACAGAGCGAATCCTAGATAGGAGCTTTACCAAAGCAAATACAGGTTTCTTGGAATCACATCTCCCTTGACAGCTACAAAGTGTTCACAGGGTCCCTGTACACCTTTCTATTCAGAAGCGAGTCTGCTTACATCAAATGAGTTCTGAAAGGGCAAATGTTCATCTCATTTTATCTACTGTTTCACTCAGGAAATTATTTCTCTTTTGGCAATTGGCAGCACCAGACAGACATGGATGACTAATGATGAAGGTCATTTGCTGAACATTCTTCCTTCCTGAAAGAGATGCTCAGATCTTGTCTGCCATGGATAAAATTAGGAAACTTGGCATGGCAGGCTGAATCTAAGACACATAGGACTTTTTTTTTTTTTTTAAAGGTTCTTTACATTTGCAATTACAGACTAAAATACAGCCACAAACAGCTTTTGACAAGCGTTTAGCCACAGGTAACAAATTAACATGTAATGGTTTAAGTGTTGCAAGTATTTCAGCCTTTGTTCATACTGATCTCATAGGAGAAACACCTTCTTCACCTCAGTGTATTTTACTTTTCTCGCCAAGTAGCAGGGAGAGCTTCGTAACCATATTAAAAGATCACTAAAATTCTACCGAAATTTCTGTAGTGTAGGTTCATATACAATTGCACCTGTATTTAAGTGAACTTTTATAAATCATTCTAAATAAATTCTAAATGTTGTTTTTGAAGTACAACATGCTTACAGTCAAATGAGCAAGCATGAAAAATCGTAGTGCAGGTATTTCCCAGATGGAATATTGCTGTCAAAGTGGCACACTGCAACTTTTGTGAGATAACACTATTTTTACACCTAGTGACAGATACTGAAGACTTAACCATTCTACTTAAATATAAACTTAATTTGGTTGAATGGCATGCTCTTCACAAATACTTAATAGGAAGCTTTTGTTGCAAATTGCAAAGGATACATTACACAAAGGAACAGAATTTTATTTTATTTTTTGCTAAATAGGAAAGATTTCCTGTTGCAATCATGCAAGAATTTCTATGCCCTTTGTTAAAATAATCATCCAATGCAGAGAAGAAAAATCAGATTAAATGTTTTCAGTCACAAAGCAAATCCATTTCACCATTTTATGATGAAAGCCATCTGTTTAGTTACTTGTTTCAGTAAACTAGTACTAGATTATTTTCTTACCAGAAAAAAGTACAACAGAAAGGACCCATGAATTCATTTAGTCTCAAGTTATAGCTATGCTGTCCTTGTCTCAGAATGGACTGCATTGCTGTAAGCTAACCCTTAAGTGCAAAAATGATCACAGAGCTCTATTTTCCATGGCTTGTACTTCTGCAGAACCATTCAGTTACTGATGTATTTTCCCACAGGAGAATGATTAAATAATAATATAATAATATACCTAAGAAAATAGATTTCCAAATAAAGGCTGTTGTGATTTACCAGTAACCACTTGTTGAGAAGGACACTTATCCTTTATGACTGTGAAGCAAAGTCTCCTTTGAGCTTGTGCAATACTTTTCAATTTCTCAGCTGCTGGCATAAAACTACTAGACACAAAAAGTCAACTTCCCAACTGCTAGATAAAAAAAGATTAAGGCTATTAATTTTTTTTATTTTATTTTTTTATGTATTGTCCTGTTCTGGTTCAGTCCAGAACTCATAATTTAGTTTATACATAGTACTTTAATACTGAATACCTATTCCATATAGTACATTTACTGTTTTCCACAAAATGTATTAAAATATTCCCTTAACAATGTAATGTCAGTAACATCCCTGAGATGAACTTGAGTTGAAAGAAAAGCTAGACTTTTGAAAAATGCTTTTTTATTTTTCTGCATTTTCAGTGATCTATTATGCTGAAAAAAATGTCAATAGGTGACCATAGGCTTACTCTCCAGGGTCAGCATTTCAACCAGAGAGCAGGAAGGAAAGAAAAATGTAGATTTTGAGGTATCCCAATTTGTTTTGACTGGATTCTTGTTTAAATACAGCAAATTTATCTGAAACATTCCAACATCCTCCTGGATTTTAAGTATAATTTTCTCTCTTTAATCGTTTGTAGAATTTCACAAATCCTCACAACTCATTCTGTAATTAACAATTAGATCTAGCTTGCCTTGTGCTTTTTTGCTTTGCTGAATTGACAGCTTTCTAACCAGCTCTGCAGAGTAGCTGGGGGCTCCAGGCAAGAGAGAACAAAAAAAAAAAATAGTAAAATAAGCAAAATAAGTGAAAAAGCTGAAAGAGATAGAGGGGTAGCAATAAGAATAACATCAGAGAAAAGAAAATAAGTGTTTCAATCAAATCAGGTGACTACCAGTGCCATTTGACTTTACTGTAAGGGACAGAAAACACTTCCTGGTGCTGATGTCCCTAAGTGAATTTAAAATCAGCAATAAGGCATCCTCTTCCTTGGAAGAGGTAATACATTCCTTTAATCCTCGAAATAGCACTACTGGCATCAATGCTTGCTGTACTGAAGTGCAAGTTTGAAGGAAGCCATTAGATGCATAATTTCATGATGTGGGGACTGGAACATTTTGAATGCCATGAACTACAGCAGTTAATTTCAGTTTCAACTAGATACTAGCTCTCACGAAAATACAAAGTGAGAAAATAATTCAGTGCTGCTGAGACACAATGAGATTGAGGCTGAGAATGTTAAAATGGCTGCAGTAATTTAGCAGTAAAATTCACATCTAGATTTAAGGAAAGATTTTGGGGTCAAAGTACCTTTTTCTCTGAAAAAGGCAGAAAAGCATCTCAGAGGGACACAAGTTTCATTCAGAACCCCCCAACAAATCTAGATGAGAAAGAGCTGACGCTGCTCCCGATATTCATAATTTCCCTCTTTATGGTAGCCTGCCACAGCACTGAATTGGTTTCAGCCCCTGCCTGTTACCA
The DNA here is from genome assembly GCA_013399115.1 of Anseranas semipalmata. Classification (NCBI taxonomy): domain Eukaryota; kingdom Metazoa; phylum Chordata; class Aves; order Anseriformes; family Anseranatidae; genus Anseranas; species Anseranas semipalmata. The sequence continues at coordinate 907,022 of VXAA01006133.1, forward strand.
GTGGGATTTAAGTCAGTGCCTCACTGCCTAGGAATATCACGCTGCCTGTGTAACACAGCAAGATGCTGCAAAACTCATTTAATTCTTTCCTGTTTACACCAGCTCATTCTATATAAATATCTGAATATTTATTGGAGTCAGAGTTAGTGGTGTATTCAATATTTGAAGAAATTACATATGTTCCCCTTCCTTTCTTTGGTTTAAATATTGGTGTATTTAATACAAAGTGGAGCAATGGGAGTGAGTGGCAGTGTCCACCAGGACACCTGAGCTGTGTCACCAGGGCCACCTTCTGAGGTAGAGACCAATAAGCCATCTCCAGCTCTCACTGAAGTTCACAGGTCTTTGTTCAGAACCAAATAATTCAGTTTGTATTTACAGGGTCATTATTCACAGCATCCATGTATCATACTTTTTTTTTTTTAAAAAAAGCTTTCACAGTAAAGCTATAAAGTATTTTGATTTTTTAAGAAACACTCAGTTTTCCCAAAACAGCTCTTACATATCTTATCTAGATTCCACCTACCTTCAAGCATTTCAGTATCACTGCTTATATTAAGTAAGGAAAGATCTATTGCCTGAAACATAGAAGTTTCTTTGGTTTTGTTTGTTCTCAAAAAAAAAATTCAAAAACTTATAGTAGACCATAATAGAACTTGGGAGAACAGCATTTCATGAAGCTGATAACTAATTCTTGATAGCAAATGTATTTAGAAAACATTTCCTTTACTTGTCCTCAGTATATACTAGTAATTCATGTTAATGATCCTGTCTTCAATACCATTGACAGTTGAATTATTAGAGAGTGAAGACAAAATACACGGTTCATTCAATATGCTGCCAAAGCAAAGTTTATAGATCCTAGCATATCAGCATTACTAAGGCATCTATGCTGCTCTTTCAGTGAAGATGTGTATGGCCTATATTTTACAGTCTGCACTTAGATTTTGAGTAGTCTCACTGGTGCGACTTACGTGATTGTTACAGGAATAGTGGTAAGATATAGTAAGATTACAAGGGAAACTACACAAGACAAAATGTTGACATTTGGAGTCCAGTCTCAAACTTGTTTGACCTTATTTGTTAAACCTCTGTCTAGCTCTTATCATCATTATACTATATCATCAACTTAAATTTATCTCTGCCAGATTTTAAATAGCATCTGGAATGCAATTATGTCTCTCATCATATGTTACCAGGAAGAAGGGAATTAATTTGATATTCTGAACTTACCCTTTGGGGATATTACAAGGACAGGGTGCTACAAGAGAAAAAAAGTGCACCTCACTAGTTTTGAACTAAACCACAGAAGTTAGAAGTTCTCATGTTAAAGCTCAAGGAGATTAGCATGGATCCTCATTAATACATAATCACACAATCAACAATCTTATATTGTATAGCCCCAACTCTAGGTAAAGTGTTTATCCAATAATATTTTTATCTTGTTTATGCCAGTCAATTTCTTTCTATAAGCAAAGCCATGGAAAGGAAGACAACCTACTCACCTAACTTAAGGAAACCTCAAGAACTATCAAACCCTCAGTAATCTTTAAGAAAAAATGAAAGTGCCTCAACTAAAATCCATAATTCCAAAACCAAACATATAATAATTCTTGGTATTGATGGCATATATTGGATATTTTTCCATTTTTCCTCCCTACCTATTTCAGACAGTTACAGAAAGTCTTTCTATGATATAGATCAATAATACAATATCATCCTGACTGCTCTAGTCAAATTCTAGCCACCCAAGGACAGAACAGAACAGACTCAAAGTCTTCAGACGAGCATGAAAAAGCAACAAAACGCATCTATGGATCAAAAGAGGAGTCAGTGGAATGGGATATGACAATGATGCATGCATCAAGTTGGACTCAATGATCCTTGTGGGTCTCTTCCAACTCGGGATATTCTATGATTCAATGATTAGTTAACAAGTTTATATGAGTATTAATACTGGCTAAAAAGCAGATGATAAAGCCATATCACAACACAGCTTGTGTCATGGAACAAAAAAGACAATATAAGTTTTTGGCCTGAATTCCAACCCTCTTTGGCTATAATACTAACATCTTATCTGTTCTCATTATTGGTGGTGGTTTTGCAGAAACTTTGAGGAGGCAACTTAAAAATCTAACAATCTAAACAAGAAGCTTTGGTGACATATTTCACTATAGCATATACTAAACCTCAGCCAAAGAATTCTGAAATTAATTTTGTTAGTAAGCAGCGCTGCACAGTTCACAAACACAACAGACTGAAAGACATAGACCTAAATGTCCAGTAGTCTAGAACCTCCATGTAGAATAATATACCCATCTTCCTCTTGACAGATAAGAATGAATATTTTACTTAAGAGATCCTCTACAACACTGATAGCAACCACTGTCAATATGGCAGGACCCATATTTGCCATCTGTAATTACAGATTAAAATAAAGGGTAAGTGCACATCTGCTCTAGTAACATGCAGAACACGTCATATCAAAAAGAGTAGCTTTGCTCTGTGAATCCTCTGTAGCCCAACTGTCAAACCCTGCAAAGTACCTTTCAGTAGCATGATCAGCCACCTATTTTCATTCGTATCTTGGAAGTGAGAAAGGATTTTCCCTGCTACACACTGTAGTACCTTAGAGAACTGCAGTTGTGGGAGTCTTAGAGAACTCAGGAGGAATAATGACTCTGAAGTGCAGGATTACTTATACAGTTATATTAATGATGCTAAGCTCATAAACCCACACTAACAGTTGCATCATGTAATACATTTACTAATTGTCTGTTCAGGGAAGAGCCTAGCTACTGCAGAAAACAACCTAATGACTTAGAAAACACCTACTGTTTAGTCGAGTTACATAAATACCCCTTGTGGTAAAGCAGCAATGCTTTTGGCCACTTGTACTAAATGCAGAGCTAGGTGCTTTGTAAAGGTTATAAAGCATCTCTGCCCCTTTCTTATCCCTCACACTAATTAATCTCAGTGGGATTTTGTAAAACACTAAGAATAGTAACTGTAAGGTAGCCCATAGCATTCAACAGTCAGACATTTCTAAACTGGTATGAATTACTTCTACAGGCACTGCCATTTCAGAATTTCCAATAGCATTAAGAACCTATTAACGCAAAAGAATGACATTAAGAAGTCACAGCACAGTAATGAAGTCTCTTTGGAAGCATAGAGTAGTTATATGTAATGAGGTGGGGGGAAGACATTTTTTTGCCAGTCTGCTTTCAAACAAGTCTTTCGTAGTCCAAATGCAGAGGGAGTCATTTAGAAAGCCGATTATCAGATGTCAACAAGCACTACAGTTTTGCAGACTGGCTGTGAAAACAATTTTTCCTAAATACTTATTTTCAGATCTCTCTCTTTAGGCCTCGCACTAGTTTTTCTGGATATTATAATTCTTCCTTGAAATTTTTAGAGGGTGAAAGGCAGAATAATATAGCTGTCCAAGTGCTGTTTTGAACCTCTTACTGGAAAGCCAGTGACTGGCTGTATATTGGGCTGAATATTGGACTCAAAGGCTCCTATATCAATATTGGTCTATTTATTGCCAGGTCATATCCACTGACATTTCCCAAGTTGGTTCAACACATCACATGAGTGTTTCTCTTTTGCTTTTTGTGGTGTTTAATGTTTCCTTTGGTAATAAAGCTATTGGCAGGGGGATAAATTGGTGTGTTTTTCTTATTTGTACCCCTACATGACTGCAGAAAAGAGAAGAAAGACTTGTGTAGTTGTGAACCTCTGGAATGGACTGGGAAATTGTAGATTAGAAGATATGGACATGATTTGTTTGGGGATTTTTATCTGTCTTCCCTCTCCCATCAAATGAGTTTCATTCATCTTAATTCTAGATCTTACAAGAGCTGATTTTTATGAACATCCAAGAAGCTTATACGAGCAATTATACACAACTTTCAAGAATAATGATGAATGGGTACATAATTGCAGATTGTTTTTTAACTGGCAATTTTCAAATTCTTCTTTTAAACATAATTTCTTATAATGACCGTCATTAAAGCCATTAAGTCATTTCATGAGAATTCTTACAACCACAGCTAGGGGAAGTGTTAGTTCGGCAATCACTTTCCATTATTTACATCATAGGACAAACAACATCAATATCTAAGCACAAATACATAATTTTGTGTTTACATAGAAAGCATTTTCCTTCCAGATGTTTCAGAGCTCATTACTCAAATATATTATCTTTTGATAGAAATCACTGTTATTAAATTAAGTGACACTTCTTGCAGCATTTCTGTTAGCTCAGAACAGATGTTGGATCATGCGAGTTCAGCCCAGTAAAACATGAAGTCACACCTGCAGTAGTACGGGGAAAAATCTAAGAAGTTGCTGCAAAAAGACCAGAAACACTGGGAATAGAACCTGATGAATTGCATAAAATCACTTTTACCAGTCTCCTCATCCTCCAGTTTGACATCAGAGAATGCTATATAGAAGCAAAACACATGCAAAGATAAATACAGAGAAGGACTCTCAGAAAATTGTAAATAACAGTATCGCAGGGGACAGAGAAAAACAAGTTACAATTGAATTCTTCTCTGGCGTAATCTAAATTATAGCAGTGTATTGAACTGAAGTCTAAATCAACAGTTTAGGGGTTCAGTTGTGACTATAATAAAGGCTAATGAATATTTTTTCTTCCTGATACTGGTTTGTCCTAACTTCAGATCTCTCTGTGGGCTAAAAATAGATATCAAGTATTACCTGAAACAGAATGCAATACTTACTGACAAAGCTGTGCAGAGTGTTTTAAGCAATGGAACAACAAATTTTCCAGTAGGTTTAAATAACAGGTCTAAACATGCACTGCTCAAACCTTGCTTAACAGCATATGACATGATTTTGACATCATTTCCAACAGCCCAAGTGCCTGTTTCTGTCAGTGACAAAATATTTCAGTCAGTTGGCAAACATTAGGTAATACACACTATTTACATTTGGAACTGCACTGTAGCCCTTTGGAATACAACATTTATACGACATATATATATATATATAGTATATATATAAAGTAGAACTGGCAAAATACTTCAAGATGTCTTTGAGCTTTTAATTTACTTTAAAAGCACTTTACTCCAACTCTGTCTAGGCAGCTTTGCCAGTCTGACTAGCAGATTTCATGGCACCTATTCAATAGCTAAGCAGCAATTTGTTTTCCTTACTGAAACCAAAATGATGATCTTCAAAACCTAGAACGGGAAATACCTTGGAAACTCAGGATTTATCTTCTCTCCTTTCATTCATGTGGGATTTCAGCTGATTGGAAAAGTAAGGTTTAAGAGTGTTAGACTTTGCATTGAAACACCAGCCTTCAACTCTCCTCAATACAATTTAACAGTTGTGACAAATCTACTAAAATAATGCTGCTGCTTTTCATCAGCTTTTTTTTCCCCCCGATTGGTTACAGGCCAATTTCTGTGTGTTTTTAAAAGCAAAGAAAAATAGTAATCACTTAAAACTCCTTGATCTGTCCATCCCCACACCTGTGTTCTTATCACTGTGTTGTAAGCCTACTTCCTTTTTGCAGCATTTTTGTTTATACAGAACCCACGACCACTCTGACTCAGGTTTGTGGTCACAATAAGAAAATCCTCACATTCCAGATCTTTACAACGAGACAAAGATGACCCTCCTGTGCTTCATATCACAATTCTGTTGTCCTACATAGAGCTCTCAGTACTTTATCTCCTTCAAATACACTGTCAGAATCCATCTTTATTAGGTCTTATAATTGTATTAATATCATGTTTAAATTAGCATCTGCTCCTAGTTACCCCTGACTGAAACTACCGAAGTGATAATGATAGTTTTGCTTTGAGAAAAATATATGGCTGGCTGCACTGTTTTGCCATTACAGATCTTTATTACTTCACACCTACGGATGTCACTATGGACAAGATAGAACAAAACTGAACTGATGAAAACACATTGATGTTATAAATGCACGGTTGTCTGTCCTGACAGCCTAATTTTTCTAAGTGATAAGAAACAGTCACATACAAATTTACAAGCTTTATAGAAGCTCAAAACCTAAAACCAGACGCTTAAGCGTCCCAACTGTACTGAAAATAAAAAGCAACATCTGTTTGGATATTCATTTATCCCATCTAATGTGTGTGTTTAAAGGAAGGAAATGGTGAAACAACTCCTTGAACCAGGGTCTGAAGACTGTATTTTTACATCTTTTTTCCTGCATTATAGCATTGGGATTATTGCATAAAGTAGGAGTCTGAATCCTTGGTAAAGATTCTGACCTTTACAGAGAGTTTTTCCTCATCTTATAATAACAATATTATAAAATAGTGCCATTTTAAAAGTTGCTCTAGAAGTGACAGAAACACTTGATTTCCAGACTGCCTGATGTAACTTATTTGCTTAGAACTGAAATTGTATCTTCCATAGAACTGCAACAGTTCTTTTATCTCAAAATTGTGTATTTGTGGGTTGAGCTGCACATTGCTTCATTTAGCCAGCTTTCTTGTTACTGATGGCAAGTCCTCTACTGCAATGCTCTCCCCCTTCCCCACCTCAAAAGGCATTTAACACTTCTGACTTCTTTTCAGGCTACCACAAAAGCTGGAGTCTTCAGAGACTAAAAATCCTGGAGTTTCATGTAGCCACATGATTCTCTTAGACTGAAGACATGAGCAGAGCTAAGGGTGTTACACAGGTGAAACTGGATAGGCATAAAAAGGAGTGAAAAAGTTGTGAAATCCCTGCCCCATATGCAGTTTACACCACTCTCGGGATTTTATTTTTTCACTATGAAGTATTAACATGTTTCAAGATTTAGACAACTACTGTGGAATTGAATTCACGCTGAGTTACACTGAGCTTTTAGAGAGAACTGCACTAGAACTCTCCTTTCCCCATCAATAATGTATTCAGAGTTATTAATACAAGAGTTTTATCCTAAGTTGCTGATCAGGAAAAAAACTACATCAAGATTTCTCCTGACATTGCTTTGCACTCTCATTTTGCATAGCAAAGTGGATCCATAGTTAAGTATTTTGCCACAGTTCAATTGATTTAACTTAATAGTAGACCTTGCTAAGAATTGCTAATAGCATAGAATAGTTATTGATACTACATAACATGAATATATTTCATATAATTTTGTCTTACATAAAAATGACATTTAGACAAAAAAGATATAGATATATGGGTTTTAAAATCAGCCAATGGTGGCCAATGGATTGGACAAGTAACTAAAACAAGTATAGTAAGCTCCAGATTGTTCTTTGAGTGTCATACCAAGATTAGCTCAAAGGATATCACTCAAAGGCTAAAACTTCTGTTAACGATACAGAGATTTTATCTTATTTAATAAAAAAATTAGAAAACACATTGTGGCAAATTCAACAAGAACTGCACTGCTACTACAGAGTAATCTCTGAATTTAATGAAGTTTTGTATTAGTATTCCAAGGCTTCCTTTAACACGATAGTTTGCCGATTCCCTTCAGAAGCAATTAATGGGAAAGGATCTAGTACTATGCTCTGCAAAAGCCTCTTCAGTTTAATTTCAAAGACTGATTAGGTTTCTGGGAAAATAACTTTTAAAGGTTCCCCCTCCCCGCCCCCCTCACTCCAGCTGCCTTTATCACTTAATTCCTACATACAAAGCAAGGCCATTTTAGCTCACAAATGTAAAAGCTGAGTGATGCCTGATAAGTCAACAACATTTTTTTCTCGAGAGTACTTTGTAGTAGTTAATAGGTAAAGTAATGTAAACTAGAATCCTAAGTGAAAAATACATAATTGATTTCCAACTAGTCAATAAAGCTAAATCCTCAATTCCTCATTAAATCCCTGTTATAGTGCGAGTGGACACTTCCTTCTGAAAAACATTGCAATATTAGTCTTTTTTTTTTTTTTATAATATCACATTTAAAAAAAAACAAGCCTGTTCAGCTGTCTGGTTTAGGTCAGGCAAACATAGATGACGTTGTTGGGGGTGTCTGCTGTGGACAGGCATCAGAAAAAAGTTGTAAATGCAACTGGCAGAAATCTCACATTTACAGGCCTTGGTCCTGAAGGGAGACTTGAATCACCTGACTATCTGCTGGAGGAATGCAGCAGGGCAGAAGCATTCCCTGGAGGGTTCAGTGACAACTGCCCAACACAAGTGGTAGGGGAGCAACTAGAGGAGGTGCTCTGCTGGACCCCATACTTACAAACAAGGATGAACTGGTCAGGTATGCAAAAATAGGGGACAGCCTTGGTTGCAGTAACCATTAGACAGTGGAGTTCAGTATCCTGCATGGAGCAAGCAGAAGAGCAGAATCAGAAGCCTGGACTTGAAAGAAAACCTTGGCCTTTTCAGAGAAGTGCTTGGAAGAATCCTATGGGGAAAAAATAAAAACATAGAACCACTGCTGAATGGGGCAGAGGCTCTGATGACAAGAGGTACAGAAGAGGACAAGGTATTCGATGCCTTCCATCACCTTGGTCATCATTGATATGACTGGCCTTCAGGAAACCCACATCCTTCTGACCAGTGGGAGAGTCTGGAACAATAAAAGCTTACCCTCAGTAGAGAAGGATCAAGTTAGGGAACATTTAAACAAACTGGACAAACAAGTCTATGGGACCTGATAGGATGCAATGATGAGTGCAGAGGGAACTAGCCGATGTCATTGCAAGGCCACTCTTGGTAATTTTTGAAGAGTCATGGCAATTAGGGGAGGTTCCTGAGGACTGGAAGGAACCAAATGCTACTGTCTTGAAGAAGTGCAAGGGAGGAACCACAGACCAGTAAAAATGGCAGACAGGAACATTGTGGCATTCAAAGGGAAACATGAAGTCCAGTACTTTGGGAAGAATAACTCCATGCAACTGTATATGGAGGGTGATCAGACAGAAAGCAGTTTTGCATACAAGGCTGTAAACTGGGGGTCCTGGTGGACCACAAGTTGAAAATGAACCAGTGATGCACCCTTGTGGCAAAGAAGGCTGACAGCATTTTGGGCTGCATTAGGAGAAGCATTGCCAGCAGGTTGATGTCCATGGTCCTTCCCCTCTGCTCAGCCCTGCTGAGACATCTGGAATCCTGTGCCCAGTTCTGGGCTTCCCAGTGCATAGATATACTGAAGTGAGCCCAGCAAAGGGTCAAGAAAACGATTAAGGGACTGGATCATCTGACATATGAAGAACGGATGGGATTTTTTGGCTTGGAGAAGAGAAGGCTTGGGGAGAGATCTTACCAATGAGCCCAGGACCAGAGGGAAAGCAACAAAGAACATGGAACTAGTCACCTCAGTTGTCTCCCAGTGAAAGGGCAAGAGTCAATGGGCACAGCTGAAATATGGGAAATTCCTTCTGATCCTAAAAGAAGAAAAAGTTTACATTGCAAAGGTGGTCAAATGCTAGAACAGTCGCCCAGAGAGATTGCGAGTCTCCATCGTCGTAGGTCTTCCAACCCTGACGGAACACAGCCCTGAGCAACCAGCTCTAGCTGACCCTCCTTTGAGCAGGGGGGTTGAACTAGATGATCTCCAGAGACCCCTTCCAACATCACTGATTCTGTGACCAATCCCAATTGCTTTTCATCTCGCTGATTTGCTGGACAGCCATCTTTCAATGATTAGTGTATATGTGTAATTATGAGCCTGGGGAATATATCCCCCAGACCAAATGTTTCCACTTCAGATTATACATTATCTATATTGTACATGCAGACTTACAGTGATTTCCATACCAGTTTACTGTGAACTTTCTCCACTTATTAATTTTCCTCTTAATCTCAGTAATAGTTAAAACAGTGAGCAGTGCATAGCATAAAAGAGATGGTTTTATTAATTCATACTGACTGGAGCTCTTTATAAGAACAGCTGAGGAAGCTTGACAGGCTTTCAATTAAATAGACACAGGGTGACCATGTTAATAATACCTTCCTCCCAGCCTAATTTCTCTCCTAGGCGATTTACAAATTAAGAGTATATGGAAATATTAAAAACATACCTCCTTTTAACAGTCCCCAGCACCAATGGGTATGACCAGATCACCTGAAGGAACCTTACAACAGAAACGAGTTCAGGTTCCACAATAACTGTTCAGAAGACAATCATAATTGCACCCTGACCCATCACCATCAACGGTGAAAATGCGTAGCCATAGTAAATATGTCCAAGCATTGAACATGACTGGAAGCTGAGAGGGTATTTTACTTAAGTGAAGTTGATGCACAAGCTTCAGAAAGCTTTAGAGGCTATGGAAGGGTCACAACCAATCCTCAATTACAGCAAAAAGGCCTAAGATGAACACGAATAGCATTTTTATTTTAAAAAACTCGTGTAGCCCTTGAGAACCTGCATATTCTGACTGCTCTTTGCAGTACATTTTAATGAGTTTTTTGATTTGTTCTGTCACCGAGGGCTGCAGGAAGAAAACTGAAATCGAGGGACAGACCCAGCACACTTTCACTAATTCATTTAGTACAATAATTGGTAATAATCAATGGTATGGTCACTGAAGTCTATAATGTCTAAATTTGTACATATGTATGCCGATTCACCTCCAGAGAGTTAGGTAATAGTTTCCTCTGGAGGTTAGATGTTTTGTGGGGCATCCTTCAATTTTCTTGTAAAAATAAGCAAATAATCTGTTCCATACCTTGCAATTAAAAGTTGTATTCTGAAATACCAACTGCTAGGTAGAGGATTTTGTCAGCCCTTGAGAAACATTAGATAACTCAAGAATGAAGGAAAATACATCAGTATTTTTAAATCTTCCCTGTAACAAGGTATTGTACAACTCACAGAGACAAACAGAAGTTGAAAGATGGAATCTGTTTCCCAGCCAATAAATCAAAGCTCACAGACCTGTTTCCTCCAAAATGTAAAGACAACTCCAATAATATTTAACCTTCCCTGTTTTTTTTTGTCTCCTATTGAAATGTATAAAACTCAATGAAAACTTACAACTTTAATTCAGTGCCAAAAAGAAAAAATGTTGACTTAAGTGTGACTTTTGTCAGCTGATCCAGGATTTTACCCGACTGATTTCCACAAATATTAAGTTCTAGTCACGAGATTCAAAACCACGTTCTTTAACAAAACCAGAAAAAAGAATTTTAAAGACAAAGGGAAACAGTTCATTAGCAAACAGACTTGAATCACTCCTCCATAACAGTATCTTTATATCTTTTATATCTTTTAATACTTGGAATGAAGAAGCAGTTAGTCTGTCAGCATTGGCACAGAGGATTTTCTACCTTTCAAATGAAATTTTGAAAATGAGCCGAAAAATCACTCAAATTTTTTTCCTAAGTGCACAAAGATCAGTTGAACACTTGACTCTGACTTTCCTATTAGCAAACTGATTCTGAAAATCCAGCAGGGACTACATGACCTTGATGATCACTTCCAGCCATTAGCAGAACAGAAGGTGGATGCAGAGCAGCTAGCAGTTTACACTTCACCTGCTTTAATTCATTTCAGCAGGTGGCAGACAGGCTGCTGGCAAAAAAAAGGAACTTGGAAATTGTCATCTTATGGAAAACATAGCTGTGATGGAGCACTGCATGGTATGATAATGCCAATACAGATTAGCAGCAGCTCACTGTTGCTCCTCCCTCCCATACAATGACCAAAGAAAGAACAAGGCTCGATAGACTTACCAAAAAGGTGACAAAACTTATGCATCTCCTTTTGCTAACAGCCATTCCTGAAGTTATATTTGGAAAATTTTCATCTGTTATGACAAATATTACTCCGATTTTTAAAAAAGATCTTGGAATACTAATTATCACAACATCTTTAGATATTGCAAATGTATTTGAGATGGACACAATTAAAACTGAAAGCATATATACAACAAGCAATTGTACTGGACAATTTTTAAATATTCAGTATTTTGCATTTAGGTACAGCTACATTGCATTAGAAATAATGCAGCACAGTTCTAGGGAGGGATTTCTGCAGATGGTTCCCTAAGTGACTCTGATATGGCTTCTAACAAGGGCATAACACTGGGTATATTTGACAGTGCGATTAAATGGAGAAGTCAGTATATCGTCACAAATCAGCTCTGCCATCGCACACCCTGAATCTACCAATAAAATCAACTAAATACTCTCTGGTACAGTATTTCAGGAAAAGATGCACACATTTATTGTTAACTACAACAATACTATCTGTCACATAAATCATAACACTACACAAAAAGCCTGCCCACTTTGTCATCATACCATACCAGGTTACAGGCAGACCAACCTAGTCGATACCAGTGCATGAAAGTTATAAAAGCTATAATTATTTTTTTGTACCTTGTTATAAATCCTCTGGCTTTGGATGATGAAATACTGCAATTTTATGAAATGGGATCCTATTCTGGGGAACCAAGAAATTAAGAGAATCACAGAACTAGACAAATGAAAAAAATGTATTTATGACGAGAGTCATAAGTCAAAGATGCAAAATCTTCACCAGCAACTCAAACTTCTTCTAACTTCTCCAATCTTATGAAGTATCAAAAGCCATTTAATATAATTATGAAATCAACAGTATTTATCCAAGCTACCTTATAAACACAACTATGCTGTATAGTATTTCTTCTACACTTAATCTTCCTAGGCCAAAAAAGGCATCACATATCATTTATATTATTCTCCTGAGTCACCTTAGACTGTCTTCACTGATATAAAACAAATGAAAATAAAGCTACATCAAAATCTATACTCAATCCACTGAAGTAATAGAAAGGCTTTACATTCTTTTGGATATTTTTTCGTTATACCTACTGTCAGGGACGATCTTTCATATAAATTTATGGGCACATTACTTGTAATAAAATTATTTTGTATTTTTTTCTCCGTGGGAACAGTATTATAAGCTGTTCCAGTCATCTGAGTGCATTAAAAGTGTTATGCTTTCAGCACATCTTATTTGTTTACTAATAATTTTTAGCAAGATAACCACAAGGTCCTTTTTATCAGAATATTAACATTTTGTTCAGACTCATAACCTGCATGTTTGTTTTAACATGAGATTATGCCAGTATTTGTGAAGAACTCCACATTGATGTCAGTGGGGAGTGCTTAAACAGGAGTGAAGTAGTGTGAATTCAGTCATAGCTTTGCCTAAGTTTAGTTTTTGTGCACTGAAAGACTCCAAATAGTTGCTGCTTGCTCATGCTTGCTCTCAACAAAAGTGTTTTCTAAAGCGGAGAGCAAAACTTCTCCATCCATACTACGGATGTGCAAGCATCACCCTCTCTGGGCTAGAGATAACATCCTGAAAATTCTTTCATTTATTTCAGTCAAAATGAACCAGCAAAGCATGCTGTTTACAGACTTTAAACTAGCTTCTTCTGCCTGAATAGTTACACGCACAGTTTCAGTTGACAGATTTGAACTGTTAGCTACCTTTTATAGGGGACTAGGTGTTAAAAGAGGACTAGGTCCCATTGTTCCACTAACAGTTATTGGGAGAGAACATGTGCTCACAGGGCAAGTAGATTCAGCCTACAAAATAACTACATAGCGAAATAAAATACTCTGTTAAGTACATGCAGCAGCATGCAACTCCAGAGGGACAGCAGCAGTCAGTGTATTCAAGATGGCAAAGCATTTATATGCTGAGATATATTAATGGTATTGAACACGTCCAAGAAATCGAAGCTGACTTCTAAGCACATAGGATGGAATTGGCAAGCCTACTGATAGAACATTTCAGTCCTTTCAGGAGGAGAAAGTCTGGTTGTAAAATTACAGATGACTAAGTCTAAATTATTAAAATTCACATGCATTTTGCGAGGATTGACTGCATTTCTTTTCCATGGATGATCACAATTTCTGCCAATTGATTTTGCATTCCAATTGTACACATGAAGGTGATTTTTGCTGAAAACAGCCTTCATGTAAACCATAGAATACATAGAATGCATTCATATATAACAAACTTTGAGTGTTGACTATGTTAGGCATAAGCTGTGCTATAACACTGAATTTTTGACATACTTTTTTCTCCCTGAAATAGAACTACAGCATTACCTAAATAGAATATTTCGGATGAAAAAGTCAGATTTGAAAACTAAATCCAGTCAGCCAAATGCATTTTGGCTAATACACTTGTCCAAAGATTCCACATGCATTGCCTGTTATAGATGTCAAGATTAAAAAGTTTAACTTCATTAAGGTAAAGTTACAACTGTTTGCAAACATACAGTAATGACAAACCTGTCAAACCAAGCTGTGACTTTCTTCATGGAAATAAGATGTTCAACCGTTCTAATCCTGATTTTGCTAGACATGTACAACATATCATAAAACATGACATCAGTAAAGTTCTGGCCACGGAAAAATAGCTTAATACATCAGAGCAATTGAAAGCGATTCCATTAGAACCTGAAGCAATATTTTAAGTGCAAATTTGGGTCTGCATAAGAATTAAAATATAGGTGATGTGCTATGCATCACTGTTCATTTCCTATAGTTTTTTTTTCCTCCATATATGTTCACACTGATTAAAGGGAATATTTGGTGAAATTACTGCAAGTGAACAAAAGACCAGCAATGTAACAGCACTAAACGTCATTCTAATCTGTCACATTTATGGAAAGCCAAGTTTTCTAAGTTACTGTAAACATATAAAAGCTATCAAGTAAAGGCAATGAAAGAACATATATGTATATATATTGCAAGTATTCAGTCATCCAATTCTTATTTTCTTCTATTTTAAAAAAGATCTTTAGTGTTACATCAGTGACAGTTACATTGAAGAAAAAACTGATATTCCTCACAGAGGTACATTTCTGGTCTTTAGTAGAAGCTACTATCCTGATTAATACTGCAGGAACAGTCACTTTACCAGCTCAAGCTGGCTAAAAAAAACAAATGCCTGCATCTGTTTTCAAGCTCAGTATGCTTCCCTTGTCTTCCTGTAATCATAAGATTTTCTGTCTTTGCCTTTTACAGTTTTCAGTAAAATACAGTGAAATGCAATTCAGAACCCCCATGGGAGCAGGCCAATGCATATAAACATGCAAAGAAAAAGATTGCCAGTTCTTTCACTTGGATAGCTCTAAACAACCGCATACAAGAAGTAGTTGGGAGCTTTCAGGACATACACCTGCCCCTCCAGTTTTCATAGCTGCTCTACATGAACCTGCACAAAGATGTTCAAGTGTTTGCTTGGCCCCTTTGCACAGAAGAGACCCAGTATCCCCTCTGAGAGGTAACAGGATTGAGTTCTGCAACAACTTCGTAGCCTACTTTACTTCTCTCATCGATACTCACAGAATACTGATACCTTTCTCTTCCTCCAAATTTAATCTTTTTGTCAACATCCATAGCTTTTCCTATTCTTCAGCATTTGATGAATTCCAATGATAAATACATATCATTCCTGTACTCATTTATTTCCTGTAATTTTCATCCTCACTTTTTACTCTTGATGCTACTGTTAAGTGTCAGTGTTTTTCTTTGCACTTTCTCAGGATCATCTACAGCACGTATTCTGTAACTGTCACAAAACAGTTCTCTAATACTTCAAGTGCCAATCTAACCTGTCTCATTCATAAGAACTGCTTCTATTTCAGTGCTTCAGAGAGCAAGAATTATTCCTACAGCTCCTCTATTTTGCTTAGTCCTTTTTTTTCCCTGAACATTACAGCTATCTGAGCAATGGCAATGTTCTGATACAGATACCTCCCAAGTTAACAAGCACATGGCATCTCCTCCTTTCTCTTAGAGCAAAAATATACTCTTAGCAGACATAATTCAGCAAGTGTCTGTTACAAGTCATCTTCCTATAGAACATATTAAGACTTATCTTCTGGGTCATTTCCAGTTCTTTCCATTCATCATTTATGATCATAGTCACCCTTAAAATTGTCAGAAAACTATCATGCAAATCTTGCAGTGCATCTTTTATACAAGCTCCTCCTGAAAACAGGCTGTTATCCGCAGAAGTGCCCTTTCTTTTTAGGCAACAGCACTGTTCACTTATTGCTTCAAAGCAGTGATAACAATTACCATTGTACTAAGATCAAAAATCCTGACATGACCATCACATATGCTGGTTTTCACAGTCTAAGGCATTCATAACTCTCATGGCTGCATCACTTCCAGTTGGCTTTGAATCCCCATCCCCCTACAATGACACTTCCATTTATAGTTAACAAAAGGCTTTTAATGCAAGCCATCATTGAACGTGAAGTCACAGGTCTCTCTCCAGAGCAAAAGGCGTTATTGCATTTTACTTTTTTTTTTTACTGAGATTTATGTTTTCTTCATTTTGAATCATTATCACTTAAATCTGTATCACCTACATTTTCTAAGGTCTATGTGAACTCAGAACACTTTATTTTCCAAGTTTCCAGTCCATCTTCTATTCCTATGGTCACTTAAAACAGTTACATTTTGCTGAGGCTTGAGTTTCTCAACATTTGAGATGAACAGGTGCTAGTTAACCTGATACCCCATTGTGACAGTGGTGGGATTGAAGATTCAGCTGGTTTGAAAGACTTTAGCAGCAGCAAACACTTCCAGAGTTGTGCCCTCAGTCACATAAGTAAATGATTTCTCCCAGTACATCAGTATCAGACAGTCTCCTAATAGAGCTGAGTTATCTGGTCTGGCCATGTTAAAATTGTTCAGTAGCTGCCATTTCACATCTTCCAATTTATTTATTTTCACATAAAACACAGAGGTGTTCATTAACAACTGTTTTCTTATCAAGTTGGGGTCCATATACATCAGACACCACAATTTTTCATCTGACGTGTTTCAAGAAATTGCTGTTGTGCCATTATTCTTGTTCAGAATTAGCAGCAGAGGTTACAATCAACACATCATGTCTACACATGGAACGTCAACTGAGTCTGAAATTATTTCTCCAGTAATCTTCAACTCTAACTTTTCTTCATCAGGTTACAGACATATAATGCATTTTTCGATTAAAAGCATTTCATACATATGAAAAACTTATTTTTCTTATCTGTGTGTTTAGTCTATCTGTATAGATCAGAGAAAGGTTAACGATGTTCTCATGTTCCGCTTTAAAAGCAGTAATACAGTGTTCCTTCCAAAGCTTTCCTCTTTGGGGTGGGGGAGAGGCGAGGATGTTAACAAGTGCTGAATTTACAGGTTTTCATTCTTAGAAGATCATCTAGTTAACATCATCTGGAATTCATCAGAGTACCCAGTCTGATTTTTGCTTATGTTGATACCATTGCTCTCAACCCTAGGTGCTGAGTAGTGCCAACACTTTATGCCCAATAATATATCTTCCTGGGTATCACGCTGTTAAAACCATCTTTCCTATCATCCATAAAAATACCGAAATATGTTTCAGTGATCGTTTAGAAGAGATTATAAATACCAAAGAAAAAAGCAAAGTATTTTCCCCTCCCAATCACTAACCATTTAAAACTTGAAGGGGGTGGAACTACAGCACCATGAAAGTAGCAATAAAATAAGACAACTGACTTTATATCTGTTATTCTAACAAAAATAAAAGTAAACCAAACCAACAATACATAATGCATCAAGTAAGTACCTGTCTTTAAACACTAAATGTAATAAATTTTGTTTACTACTCAGCAGAAGTAATTCCTGGCAGAACAGAATAGTTTTACTGTGCAATTTATGTCAAGCCTCAAACTGTTGGCAAGTATCTTCCCTTTTTCCTTTTCCAGACCAGTACTCTCAAATTATGACCACCTTCTTCACAGTTTATCCATGAGTTATAGTCATTATTAGGACTTAACCATAAGTATTTATTTTTTTCCCAACAAATAGAAAAATGTAATGCTTATGTGCATTATTGTGTAACTGAAAATAAAATGAGACTGCTAGAATATTTTATGTGCCCATAAATATACATTCCTGTCACAAGGAATTTGTTCCTTGAAACTTATAACAACTTTACAATTCTAGAGGTCAGGCAGATCAAATAGATGTGGGACTCAGGAAAGATAAGTAAATTTATTTGGAGAAGAATTCTCAAGTAACTTCTTATTCACTCAAAGCTCAATTCAACAAGCTGTTAAATACATGTCTTCAAAGAGTCCAAAGACATTCTGCATATTGTAAAAAGACATGAAGTCCCTCATAGGAGTAAGGTCTAAACAATCTTTTGGTTTATCCTTAAACAGGTGAAAAGCATTTAACAAAATCACATGGGAAAGTACAGCTATCTTTATACTTCTGATACCCAAGTGTTTTCTACAGACTAATCTACAGCAATTATGTGAATTGGAACTTGTATTCTTCTCATTAACTCATATCATTTACATTATAGAATTAGTCCTTTTTTTTTTTTTTTCACTGTTCCCAGAGATGGGAGAAGTGAATAATCAGTCTTGAGGCAAGAGTGGGAAATTAATACCTTCCTTCCACACAATTATACTGTGTTCCTTAATAGCTTTTTTCCTGAAAAAAAGATAAAAGAATAAAGGAATGAAAAAATAATACAGTTCCTTTATTTCTTAATAGTCTTTTATCCTGGAATTATATAAATTACTTAATTTTCCCTGCACTTCTCGGTTTTATAATCTAACTTACAAATGCCCCCGAATGTCATTTTGGGGATGGAAAAACAATTTTACCACTCAGCACATCTATGCTGTCTGCTGCTTTTCATCTTTTCTTCTTTGACCAGATTAGTTGTGATGTTACTGTTTTTATTTGCTTTGCTTTTATTTCTGAAGATTTTAATTTTACTTTTCCTACTTGAGGGAAGGCAGATCACTTTCATTTCCAAATCATGTGGTAAACTTACCAAAGGAACATTGTTTCCTTAAATTTGTAAGCCCACATTTACAACATCCATACAGCAACATGGCAGCCATTTTACATGCAGAAGCTAGCAGGGCACCTGGTTATTTTATTTCATGTTCTTTGATTTTTGAAAATTAGGTCTAAGCTATTCTACCAAAAACATGTCAATTTTCTACTGCCCGTATTGGCTTCAGTTTCAGAGATTTCAAGCAGTACAGGATTTTCTGACATTGATCAAAATGCTGAGGACCTCTGAGAGTCAGACTGTGCCTATTAGTTTTCTGTTCCCCCCCCATCACTGTAGAATATTTTTATGGCTTTCATCTTCACACAGCTTCTCTCTCTTCATAGTTTTATGATGTATTACTGATATTTCTTATGAGTTAGGGTTCAAAATAGTCATCCCATTTTCTCTTCATCAAACTGCCATCTAACTAGATGTTCTCTATAGATTTTTCTACGTTCTTACAAAATACTACTAGAGCTTCTGCAGAAAATATTTTAACATCTAGATCTATAAACAGCAGCAGTAATAAGTATGTACAAGTGGCCGCTCAACACAACCTATAGTCCAACTATGAAAACATGGAAATCCCAGCTGGTTCTCAAACTGGCTGCTCAGGTCCCAGGACTGTCTCCCTCTCCAGTTCCCCTGCAGGTGGAGAACAAGCACGAGCTCCCTGAAGGGTTGCTGCACCAACTCTGCCCCTCCAAAGACCCTAAATACTTTTGGTATTGCATCTCTTGACCAAGGAAAATCCACTATGTAATTCTTGTTTTGCACTTCTCAGGCAGCTTTGAGAGGCCAAGTATTTGCTGTAATTAAAGACGGGAGTCTTTCCAGATGAGGGGAAACATTCCCAGCTGACATTACAAAGGAGGTCCAGGTCTATCACACTCCACAGGCTGGCTCAGGCCAAGGAGAAGTATGAGAGGCACGTTGAGAAGAATAGCGCACCTCAGCAGTCCTTCGCCAGTCTTAACTTGATAAATTGTTTTTATGATGGTGATGCTTCTAGTTCATCTAAGCCACTTAGGGCAAGTACTATACCTAAAGACCACCCTGCCCTGAAGGACTTGCAATCTAAGCTGGCAAGGCATACACTGTGGGATCTTTCATTCCTCTTTATTTGTAAGGAGAGGGAGTGGAAAAGCAACAGGTGGCAATTTGGCAGAAGAAATTAAGGAAAGAAAAACAAAAGATAGAAAGTAATAGCCAAAAGAGTGTTCCCCATTCTTCTGAAGGGATGGAAGACAACTGTGGCAATGCAGATGTGAAAAGAAACAGGAAACAGCAGGTAGAAGCAGCAATAGGAAAAGGTTCATCGAAACCAGAGGAGTTTGAGTTTTCTCAGCTCATGCTCCAACTGCTGCTACACCTGCTGTGAAAGCTGCAGGGTCTGTCTAGAAGCTAATCCTCTTCTGTACAGATGTTTACGCACAGCCCCTCTATTTCTTCCTCAGTAGAAATGCAGTAGCCAATATTGGTTTATTTCAGTGCTAAACAACAAGTAATGCTAGTGGTAAACGAACTTCACCTTTGAGTATTCTAATTTTCACAAGGATTTCATTCTTAAGAGATAAAAGGAGGAAACATTATCAAATGGCATAAGCAGTTTTCAAGATTGGGGAATCATACAGATGAAGGCTGAGATGTATTTATTGTGGCACGAAACAAGCAACTTCAAACAGGCATATTCCAATCACATTATCTCCTGAAAGCATCAAATTGAACATGAGTGAGAATTAAGCAAGTAACAGGCAGCATCGTTTTCAGAGTATAAATCCAATTTTTCCACATCAAATAATACTGAACTAGGAATAAAATTAAGTCATGGTAGAATGAGGTCATTTGTAAAGCAATATTAGAGCTGGTGCATTTAAAAAATAGTATTAGTAAAAAACTAAAATATACAAAATTAAGGAACAAATTAAATGCATCTGAATACATATGAAGATTATTACTAATATTTTGAAAATAGATGTCAAAATAATTATGACAGACCCAGATACTGTCCTGAGACTCTGTACTTGTTTTGAGGCTTTGTATTGAGATCTGCTGCACAGTATTGCTGCAGTGTTGATACTGTAAGGTTCAAAAGTGATACAAAGATTTTGATTCTAATACTATCAATTCCAGTTTGGTCTAAGCACTATAAGTAATTTCAGAAGTATTTTCACTACACGAAATTTCAACATATTGTCTTTAAATGGTAGATTCTTTATAGACATGTACAGCCTAAGAAAAGATAGAAAATTAGTTTCACCAGGTACTTTTTCATGTTCCACTTTAACTTCTCCATATTAATTTACTTAAGTAGCAAAGCATCCCTCACACCTAAAAATGCCTATATAGTGCTTTTGTACCACAGCACAGACTGTTTCCTCCCACACCACCTATTTTCTCACCTGTTTCCCCAAACCCCTCCAGCAGACACTGACCACTGAACAGTGTTGAATTCTGATGCAGTTACTACATTCCTATACATCTTCCCTGACCCAGGGCTATCCTTCTAATACCCAAATTGAGAAAATCAGTATTTCATCTTACCCCAAAAACCATGGAAATCCAGCAGCTATCATAAAACACTACTTTGCAGTGGCAAGAAACACCTAGAAATGGTCAATTGTGCAACATGCCTTAGGAATCGTTTCCTATGTATGAAAAAGTGGGATCAGATTGTCAGCTACCAAAGATGTCCTATATCAAGTTGCATAAATGTGTTGTAAACTTTGTCTTTTTCACTGTCTTGGTTATGATGCTGTCTGCAGGCACTGCATTACATGAGAGCTTTCTCGCAGTTACCTTGATTGCACTGAACGCACTGGCATTGAAAGAGCAAGCTTTCAATCATGATGGGGATGAGATCTTGGTCAGAGTTTTTGCAGTGTTGCTAACAGCAATGAGGACAAGATTGTCATCACACTGTATGCTATAGAAACATTAGGTACCCCCAGACAAATCCTTCCTGACATATTTAGGATAATTTGGGAGTCATAATGCTAGCAAGGAGGTACAGAGCAGCTGCATCAGAAGAGCTGTTTCATGTAAACAAGGTAGATGTTAGGTACCATTAGCTTAACCACTGTACTGAGTGGTTAAGTTACTGAGTGATTATTCATCTTCTGTTAATCAGCAACCCAATTAGATGAGTACCAAACAGCAAACTATCTAGCCATCCAACAAATAGTAATTACTAACATCTTTCAGCAAGTTCAAATAATGCATCGTAAGCTGCTTTGAAACAGTGCTCATGTACTTGATTTTACAATTTTCCAAATATTTTACTCAGTTTTAAAAACTGAATGCTTACTGAAGCCAGCAAGCAGAAATTTAACATTCCCCAGAACATTTCCCCAAAGCTATACTTCTCCATTCCGTGCACCACAGTGCCCAAAGACATCTTACACCCAAAGGATTGTTCTAAATACTGTTCCTTGGAAATAAGGAGCTGGATTTGGATCATCTGGATGACGGATGACACTACAAAACAATCCATGGGCAAATGACTCCAATTCCTGCATGAGCAGAGTAGTCATTTGAAATACCTTCCCATACATTTTTGGATAGTTAAAATCTTAAGTTCTGAGCAGATGTGCTCAGTGTGGCATCAAAAACAGGGACAAAGGAGAGCTTCTGAATCATGCTTCTGCGATTACTTACGATTACTGTTTTACTGCCTAAGCACTCCTTTCAAGAGCAACTTCTGTTGCTTTTGGTTTCCTCATGGTTACCATCGATCTCTAAGAATGGATCACTTTCAATTCACAAGTAGCAACAAGAAATACATATAATGTAGGATGTTTCCTTTGTTTGTAACTTAAGAAAAAAAAATTGTCTCATCCTTTTTATGAGTTTGTAGAAATGTCTGGTTCCATGCTTATTTGGGATGGGAAAGCTGAGTAATTGACAGAAACCAGATTTACTTCATATTTCTGTTACTACTTCAGTATTTTGGAGCACGTACCGAATTACTTAATTATATCATTATAGTTTATGGAATGATCAGTATCAGAGTGAAAAGCAGCAGAGCACATATATACCAGCCAAATCATCCCATGTTTTGAAAAATCATTTGATAACAGAAGTAAAGCTATGATCTATAGTAAAACTATAAACTGTCCTCTGAAGCTGAACAGGAAGCCCTACGATAAAACGGAGTCCAAACAGCTTAAATTATCACTCTAACACAATAAAGAAATAAATACAAGAAGCGTTCTTCCACATAAATTTTGAAGTACTTCCTCCCTTACACTGTTTTTAGAAGGGGCAAAGATTAGGAGATTAACATCACATCAAACCGAGTAATTACGCATTCTACATCTAGACAAAGTGCCTGATCTTAACAGCACTTGTGCTGATTAACTGGTATGTATAATTAAAATTGAGTGTCAGTGTTCCTCAGTCAGGTTCAATAAAATAGGTAAAGGAAAACTGCAGGCAAATGATCTGATTAATTACAGAATCAGATCTGATCAGAGGCAATCCTGAGTAACTTTTCTGTTCTACTTTATACTAGTTCTTATGAAACTAAATGGAAAAGTAATAGACATGAAATGAACATTTTCATTTCAGAGCAGTAAGCATTCACCCATCACACAAAGTTCATTCCTCATCCCATGGGCTTCAGTTGCAGCACTGCTAATGAGTGCTAATTATTCAAAATTATGAATATAGTGCTCAGCACGTACTCCCCTTTCACATCTAATCAGACTGTGTAACAACAGTCTGCAAAACAGAATATAAACGAAGAGGGCAATTATAACAAACTTGGAAATAAACAATAATGCTACATGCTTTATCTGTTGGGCTGATCACACTGATTTTTTTCTAAGGAACACAGCCTCAGAGCTAGAAAAATATCCTTAGAATTCACATTTTATAAAAATTAATGCAGTTATTTCTTCTAAGTAAAATATTTTCAACTTTTCCATAAAATATGGAAATATATATGCAAGGAAAATATTTTTATTTTTTGGAACTACAAACTGAACATTTACAATTATTATATTCTTGCACTATTTGTAAGCATGACTTAAAAACAAAATAGTTCAGTTACTATGAATTGCTAGGACCGAGAAGTCAGCACCATCTGCAAAGTATCAGAACATGCCTGCCCCAGCATGCTATGCACAAGAAAATGAGATGCTGAAAAGATCAAGAAGTGTTTGCATCAGCACTAAGATTTTTTAAAAAAAAAAAAAAAAACTTTTTCTACTTTTGATTATTATGTTCTAACACAGTATATTCCTAACATATCACAAACAAACTTCACGATGGCAAAACAAAATCCCAGAATTTTGCAAAATACAATGCCTTAACCTTTTCCATCAACATCTTTCAGTACTTAAAGTTTTAGATTTCTGAGGACAACAATTTCTGCATTTGAATAATATTTTCAAACAACTCCAAGGTAAACAGGGCAGGAATTTAATCATCATTATTGTATAGAATTAACTGCAAGGGTTGTTTTGGACTTTATTTTTTTTTGTGTTTTGAGTCATTTCAGAGATGCCCATTGTCAGCAATTCTGTTAGCTGCTTTCTTTATTACCACTTATGACACACATTGCTATTACATGCCACAATAGCGAAGGAACTGTGAAATGAAAAACCTACAAATTTTAGTTTTTTTTTTATTTGCTTTACTGGGAGGGAATATTGTGCAAGATACGGTCTCTGCAACATGAAATAAATTGCAAAACTATTGCAGAGAGTGGTAGTTTTTGGATTCAGTTTCAAAGCACTGCAGATCGTGATTTATAGGCATGTTTGAAATGAAATGCCATAATAAAAGCTTTAGTAAACATTCAGTTCAATCTTGGAGTACACCAGGAGGGGTTCATAGGTTTTGGAAAGAAATATTTTCTTAAGTAGGAAAAACTAAGTGTGTGTATGGTTATGAAATTTTGAGGGGGCAGAGGGTGGGAGGATGGGGGAAAAAATGTAATGAGATAATTGATAAAGGTGTAACAAGAAGTCAGGGCATTCAAAACTGGCCTGAAGACTCATTAAAATCCAAGGCATACTGTTTCCTGCCCCAGATACAACCATGTAAAAGCAGCTGGGTTTACAAATAAATTTTGACACCTCCAACATCCAAAGTAAATACAAAGAAGAAAATGAATATTGATTGTATTGACTGTGAAATTAAATTCTTCGAGGATTTTCAGGTACATGGGCAGTGTTTGATCACTTCAATTTAATCTTAAATATAACCTGAAAATTTGTTAATAATCAAGGGACCATATGCCTGCTGGGACTTGTATAATATATTTCAAACCAGTTATTCCCATTGTTCTCATGATCAGAGATCACATACTTTTTTTTTTTTTTTAACTCTGCAGTTTTTAGGCTTCCTCAATATTGTTTTATCTGGATTTTTGAGTTAGCTTATACCATTCCCAATTTTTATATCTAGCAATTGCTGATAGCTAATCTGCACCCAGACAGAATCAATAAAAATTTAAGATTTCAAATGGTATATTTCTTACTCAAGTTGAATAGACATCTTTCTTAACAATTAATGTAAAAGATAGCAATCTAATAAGCTATTACTCCTATAAGAATAGTTTTGTCCCAATTCTCAAAATACTGCTCGTTTTGGAGACAAAAAAGGATCTGAAATTTCCCTCTTACTTTCTGTTTTTCTAAGAGGGTAATTTTTTTTTTTTTCTGACAAATGGAAAGCTTAGGTGACACGTACTTATGTACTGAGTGAGTATCAAGGCATTTCCTCTGCTCTGCTAGGCAGGATTTCATCTAACAAAACCAACCTGAGCCAATTTACAATAATTTACATACTCAGATTCCAGATCATCTTGTTATCACCCCCTCACAAAGCAATGACTAGGCTACAGAGTGGGAAATTCCTAAACCATGAATGTCTTGAAGCTGCAAGCTTTTTTCTCCTGGGAAGACCGGAAGCGACTGTATGCTTTGCTCAATCTGCAGTTTCTCCAAACATCTGTTGTTGGCACTGGTCAAAGACTGGATATTGGGCAAAACAGCTCCAGCATGACCCTTGTCATGTTACTAATCACTCAGCTAGATTTCTCTTGGCTTTGAAGTAATAATTGCAACTCTTCATTTTCAAGTTTCATTCACGACTGGTGTTGTGGAAGAGATTTCATTTTTACAACTTGACTGAATTTTTGATGCCTTTTTTTCAGCTTATATAGTATATTTGCACAAGTACAAATACAAAACCAAAACAAGTCAAACAGTTAAATTAGAAATACTAACACCGTTCAAATTTTATCTGATTTTACTATGAACAGAAAGTTAACTTGCTACTTATAGAGCAATCCTGGCACAATCTTATGACATGAGTTCATTTGGAGTACATCATCTCCAAAGTTTCTTCAGGTTTTTTTTTTTTTTTTTTATATTTTTAGACAGGTTCTCAGTTTGGATAGTTCTCTCCTCCTGGAGTTCATTTTCCTTCTCTTCTTGCTTGTTTCTTTCTTTTCAACTGCGTTTATACCTAATAAACATTTGCAAAACAGCTTTTCCTGAGTCAATCTCCAGAGTACTGTTGAGTATTAAAATCAAAATAACCTCTCCTGAAAAATACAGAGATTGCTTTCTGATTTGAGGCATCCTCAGAAGGGCTATATGCAAGCAGCAGTAAATCTGGGCTTTAAAAGAAACTATACATCTCCATTTTCCCATTTCCTACAGCATGAATATCATTATAGCTTAGTGTCTCACCGTACAATCATGCCTAAGCAAAAGAGACAATGCTGAACTGGATAAATTGCACATAGTAATCAAACATATCACTTGAGCATTTTTCATCTCAGAGCTAATAAGTTCCACAGATCAGGTTTGGCTTACAGTCAGTAATCTGCACTTCTTTAGCATGTTATACATAGTGAAGTCCATCTATTAATCAAAAAGCTAACAAAGCACCCCAGAGATTTTTGATCTACCTTTCAACCATATCAGTTCACCTATAGGATAAGATTAGCATAGTTATCCTGCTACCAAGACTTGAAGGGATTTGTTCAGAACTAATTTGCCCCTGACTACACATGCTAAATCAGCATTATGAATTAGTATTAAGAAATATATTACAGACTGGAAGCAAGAACAAACAGTACTACTCTGTATATCTGATTTCTGGGCACTGGTACTGTTTGTCTTATTGAGAAAAGAACAGAAATCAATGAGAAATAATTCAAATTAGACAGCTATTTTGTAAGAGATTAAACAAATCCATTTTTTTTTTTCTTCTATCAGAAATCTTAAAACTGGATCAGAACATGAAAACTGAAATCTCTCATCTTCAGGGCAGGATAAGTCTAAAGATAATAAACAAAAGGAAAATTGTTTTCAAGATAGCTATAGAAAATGCATATCTGACCATTAGATATCACTGGACATCTTACCCATTGGGACAGTGTTGGCTAACTCTTTAGTTAGCTCAAAAATGACACCCGAGAGATGTAACTAATAGTAATGTTTTCATTTTCACTCCTTACACCTCTGATGGTTCCACCAGTGTTTCAACTGTTAAGGTCCCTGTAAGATTTTTTTTGAGTGCACAAAGCACAGTGTTCAGTACGTAACAGCATCTTGAGCACTTCAGCCAGGACCGAGTACAGCCCTCGCAACCCACTGAGACTGCTGGCATCAGTTACAGGAAGATAAAAAGGGTAGGCATGTACATGTGACAGGAAACAGCATCACCTCCTATTTCCCTCTAACAGAGACACTGCCTTCTCCCATATGGAGTAATGGTACAAACAAGTACTTTTGTATAGTTTTCTTACACTGCTTTTCTATCCCCACTCCCAGGTTTTCTTACTTTTATCTGACCAGAAATAACACGATAATGCCCTCAACATACAGTAGCACAAGGAAACAAAAGAATTCTGTAGCAACATACACCCAAAGACCT
Organism: Anseranas semipalmata; assembly: GCA_013399115.1. Lineage (NCBI taxonomy): Eukaryota > Metazoa > Chordata > Aves > Anseriformes > Anseranatidae > Anseranas > Anseranas semipalmata. The sequence goes on from VXAA01006133.1 coordinate 934,677, forward strand.
AGAAACTTATAGTCTTTAGAATTTAAATTCAAAGGAACAGCTGGAAACCTTTTCTAAGTCACAAGCTGCCAAAATATGTTTTCCTCATTTAAGCATTTCTTCATACGACTGCTGAGGAGGCTCATCAGACAACAGGCTACACTGTAAATCCTATTGCTCTCAAGAGGGCTGAAGCTTCATGACTAGTTTAGACATCTCTTATAGTGATTAAAATTAGCATTTAAAATATACTCATGGGGAAAGCTTTCTGAAAACTAATGGTTAGATTATGGCTTTGTCTTGGTTTGCATTTCAAAGTTTCACTGATGAAGTTGCATCCGTTCAATTCAAATCACGTGTACTCCTCAGCAGGTTTCGAGTTCATCAGAATTTCAGATAGATTTTCCTACAGAAGTGTTTTATCAGTTTAATTTATAGGATTTGGGAGGTTCTGATGACATTTACTGCATTGGCACTAGAACGTTATCAGGGTTTGGATGCCCTTCCTTCTGCAGCTGTGATTTTCTGCACAAGACCATCCAGCCAACACTCAACTCTGCTTTGGCTTCTATAAGGTAATTAAATCACTTAAATTCTTCCTAACCCATCTCAAATTGATGCTCTGTTCAAGATTCATAAACAGGGTCAGACAATTTAAGTTTAAGGAAACTGCAATAAAAGTGCTGTAACAGTTTAAAACTGGCCATAGAAGCCTGTCACATGTCCTGTGAAATTCCTAAAACAGACTCACTTGTACTTTCAGCAATAGAGGTGGGGCTACATAACAAAACTCCAGAACATTAGTGAAGTTATATTGTGAGAGCCACAAAACCCACTGGCTGAGAAAGTGCTGCTAGTCTTCATCTGGTGTAGCACAGGGCATGAGGAGCATGCTGCACTCCTATCTTCCTCAGCGACTGGCAAATTCTGAAATATATCCCTTTACCTATCAGATTCTTAGCAAGAGGATCAGAGGATAGGTTGACCATGATCATCTATGAACTCACTTCTTGACTTGGTAACATCCATCTATTTTGCGCTCACAAGCTTGTATTCATGTGACAATATTGCTGTAAGTGGCAGCCTTACATTTATATTGATTTTTACTTGACCTTTCTGCATAGCAATGACAACTATTTCCTCCATCAGATCTATTTTGACCAATGCAAAAAACAGTGAGTGGAGAGGGAGGCTGAGTAAGATGGAACAACATGAAGCATTCTGTAGAAATATTACACATATAAACCAGTCCATACAGTACCTGATGACTGAGAGACATGTTATCCCATTTTATGATGTATTTGAGACAAATGGCTTGCCTAAAGCCATAACTGTCAGATGGGGGATTAGAGGTCCTTGTTCCCATTCTATTGCATATGTTATTCTTGTTCACATCACAACTGGAAAAAAACCCCATAGCTTGACTCAAGAAGCGGTATTAAATAAAAACTCCTAAGAAAATCTGGTGTTGGACTACAACATAATATTTTACCTTGTTAAAGAAAATTACCAAAATAATGAAGTATTGGTGTGCATGTTTTTTTGCACAAAAAAGGTAAAAAGCTGTCAAGAAATATCTACATTCAGTGTAAAATGCCTTAAAATCAGATCAGATTTTGATATCTTTATATAGAGGTAAGATGTGAGACAATAGAAGACATTACCAAAAGAGTAGAAAGTTCAGTGTGCAAAACATAAGTTTGGTTAAGGCCTTTTAAGAAAGCGGTGTCAGATATTTCTTACTATGTGCTCCCCGCATTGCTTATCGTTTTGTTTGTTATCAGCAGTGTAACCTTCACCTGATGATAGCAGAGACTACTACGCAAGGACACCAAGAAGATTGTAGCCGGGTTTCTCTGAACCATGTTTCCGCTTTTGGAAAGCAAGGACAGGGATCGGGGCTGGAAGGAAGAGGAATCTGAAGTGTTACTCAGAAGCAAATGGAAAAAAAAAAAGCAATTATTTTAAAGAGTTCTGCTTCCCAGGATTTAGGGCACCTTAATAATGTCAAATAGCCTTTTGGGGCTGCCTTTGAGTAGAAGTGCTAACTGATCTAACAAAAGGACAAATCAAAATAATGAGAAATACCTCCTGCCTTGCCTGCCATTTTGATTATCTTTTCAATAACAGTGAATAATTTGCAGTTTCACAAAGCTAGAGCAGCAGTCGGTAATTTTTCCCAAGCTCTCATAAAATGCATTTTTCAGATTTGAGAAAGCAAATCAAAGATGTAATGTTACCGTCCCACAGCGCAGGGCATCAGTACTGAACGCAGCATGCAAAGCTAGCAATGATTTTGCTCTATTCCTATTCTGTGCCCTCTCCCCTCCACCTCCCCCAACTCCCCCTTATTTTTGTCTCTGGCTGACAATAGAGAACATCTCCTGTCAGAAGCCACAGCCTGAAGATGCCTTAGACAACACAGAAGAGCTCTTTCAAAAATTTTTTTGCCAATGAAGTGGGAAAATTTTGCTAAGCTTGCCTGCTAATTTTAGATATCAGCCCCAAAGTGCTGGTGACATTAACAGGGAGCATGCTGTTTTCTCTGGTTTTAGCCACTCAAAATCTTGCTTGCCCTCCTCACACTTCTCCTCTGACTTGTTCCTAGCCTGAGTTCATGATCTGATCATGCAGAGTAACTTTTTTTTTAATTTAATTTACTTATTCAAAATGCTCTCAGAATCAAGGGGGATGTGTCCCATCTCAGTACACAGCAGCATTCTTGCTTCACTCAAAGGAAGGGGGAGCAAGAGGGTGCTCATTCCCAGAGAAAGAATGGAGAAGCATACAAGTAAGAGGAAATAGAAGCGGAGAGTGGGACTGGAAATGATCAAATCCACCTGTGCTGTTCCTTCCCAGTATCCATGTCAGGCAAAGAATGAGCTGACACTTCTAGAACTGGAATTAATTTCAGGTGCTTTCCAAACAATTTTATCTTGCTTTTATTAAAAACCATATGATCTGCAATACATTTTCCTTAAAATAGCTTTTCTGGGGTCAAAGACACTTCAAATTACTATCTTTAGCAGCATAACTCTCTGCATCTCCTCCTGCTGCTGCTGCTCACCATTGCTCCAGCTGAAGCAATGATTCAAGCTGACCAGTGGATTGCTGATGGCCACAGCAAGTCATCCATGACTAACATGGGGAATGTGGTCCTTGTTACAGCCAGCACAATAGAAAACTCTGTGGTTGCTGACAAAGTTTGACTTGTTGCCACCATGAAGAACAGAAGACATAAGGATTCCCCTCTCAGAGGGCACAATTTTATTTTTAAATTTAGAAATAAAAGGATCTGAGGTGTATTTTTTTTTTTTTTTTTGTAGCTGCTGAACCTCTTAACTCCAACCCTCTTTAGAAAGGAAAAAACACTAACTCATAAATGACAGTGCTTAACAGCCTCGGGAACAATTCTATTACAAGCTGTTTTACCTTCTGATAAAGTCCTAAGTATGACACACCTGAGGCCAAATAACCTTCCAAGGGCAGGAAAGGGCTTATGCACTTTTGCATATTTAAAGGTACGCCCTGAAGTAATCATTAGCAGCTTTTTGTTGCATCTTGCAAAGAAACCAGTAATTGTTACTAATAGTTTTGTAGAAAAATATAAGTGCCAGCTTACAGCTCTATAGACATAAGAAGGTGAGGAGTATTTTCTTCCATGAAATTAAAGATGCCTTGATTCCCCACAGATACAAGAAATTCCATGAAACTGAGCGTTACACAGGCTATTTTGAACTGATTTGCACTCTTGCCCTAAAAGCAAAATCATTTGAAATTTTGTCTTCGAACAGAACTTGTTGAAAATAGATTCCTCTGCTGTTAATTCACAGAAAGCCAGATTCAAGTTCCTGAATGAGCTAATGGAGGCGTTCTGGAAAAATATAAAGCCAGCTCCAAGGAAATTGGCAGGCATTGCATTCTGTATTTAAGTAACAGCACCAAATATTATGAAAACAGCATCTGCTGGTATTCCGCATAGTGTAGCCTGTGTTCCAATACCTACATATCTCATACACAGTGTTATACTTCAGTGGCAATTGGAAATATGTTTTCACAAATTAATTCTGTTTTTCAAGTACACACTTCCCTGAATTTCTAAGTTAGCACATCTGGTATTTCAATAAAACTTGTATTCCTTTATTTGTCAGCACAAAAAGCATTTTCAGTAGAGCTAATGATATGAAGGCAGGCAAATATTCCACAAAGTTGGAAAACATCTCACTTGTGTTAATTATATGGTCATGGACCAATGCATCTAACACACTCTAATTGCAACAAGTAAGAGCAACAGAATCACACTTAAAAAGTCCTGAAATCATTGCAGAGATGAAGATGAAAGTAATTTCATAATATTCTTAGGTTTTCTGACTATTGTTTGGGGTGAAGATTGAGGAATGTAGAATTGAAGGTACTTCCTACTCATTAAAGAAAATTCATGGGGTAGGCCTGAAAGTTCAGCTACACTTACTGGCGAAGACAGAATGAACCTTTATACTTCAAAATAAAAGCACATGGTCTAGAGACATTAGTTGTGATTAGACATTTTCCAATTCACACGTACAGTCTGGACATATTGAAGTATTTGGCTCAGGATGTCTCCTGATTGCATTAACTGGCACTGACTGACAACACCAAGTTCTGGACTGGTGAAGCATATTATTGCTTGCAGAGATTAAAAATATTAAAAATATTTCCATTCATCATAACTTATGATTATTGCTGCTTTAAGGCAAAAAGAAAGGGAAGTTTATGAAGTGTGACAATGTCAGATCAATTTGAAGATCGCTTTCCTACATATAACATAAAACCACCTTACTTTTCACTGCTATAGCACCTCACATGTCTCACAGCAGGGAGATAAGCAAAAACATAGAAGTCTTCCTTTTATATATTGCTTTGAAAATGGCAGTTAAATCAGCCCTATCTTACTTGCATTTCATCAGCATCATCTTAAACCTGTGTACTGCAAGTTTATATCATAATATACATATCCTAAGCCACTTAGGAAACAATAACAATGAATTTTTTCTTCTGTGAAAATCTAATTTCCTCCTCTCCTTAGTAGCTCTAACCTACACGGAATTTAGTGTCATTATTGTAGTCTTTTTGAGTCATAAATCAAAGACTCCCATATACTTCAACTATACTGGGTCAAGCCCGTGGAAACTGCATCAGAAAGCCAAAAAAAGATCTCTCAATAACTGCCCCAAAGCAATTTACTTAATGCAAGGAAAACTAAATGCCTAAAGGAACTGCTTGATAAGATACATGTACGATTTAGCTTTCACTTTTTTTGCGCTCTTGATAACTTAGCTAGAGACCTGAATGTCAAGCGGGGTTCCTTCAGTTTCCACATCAGAGGTTTGGAGTTCAGCAGTCACCAGAACTGATCTCAGACTGGGAAGAAGGTGAATAAACAAGAAGGGGAAATGAAAAATAGCAAGACCCTAAGGTCAACACTTTTTTCTCTGTAAATATTTGACCACTGAGTATACGGAGTTATAGAAAAAATACATAGAGACAATATGCCATAAGCAGTTTTTCCCTTCTTGGAACATCCAGTACTGTACACTATGAAGACTGTCTTTTACAGATCTGTGTGTAGGCTACTTCAAAAGCCGCAAATGGCATTAATCCAGTAAATTCCTTTAGCATAGAGGTTCTTCTGGATGCCCTTGAAACTTATCAAATACTAATCCAAAGTTATATACATGTCTTCACAACTCCCTGGTTCCCATTCAATTTATCTCACAGGATCTGTCTACTCACATGGCTCACATTAAAGGATGAGAACAGTTATGTAAAAGAGTCAACTAAACACTGAACTAGAGCACTGTACAGTGACAGAAAAAACAGAGAAAGATATCCAAAGTACTCTTCAATTAAGGAGAAGTACATACTGTGCTGACAATGTGCCAGGTGCCGTGTGTATCATTAGTATCAAAACAATCAAGGACATTATCACATCTTTCATTCCCAATTGTTCTTGTGCTGTATTAGTGTTTTCATACTGACAGCTTTGGTTTAATTCAAATAGATGATATCTAAACCTACAAGACTTTCAAGCTCTGAAAATGTTTTTTTCTGCTGAGAAGGCATTTATATAAAAATTTTTGACCATGAAGTCATAACTAATATTCACATGAGATGTTTATTACTAATAACACGATCGCTTAAGGCCATTGATATTAAATGAGGCCATCACATTATTTTGTTGGTTATAAAAATGTATCTTCTATCATTTGCTGACAATGAAGATCAAATTATTTTACTTAACCTGTTGTTAGAGCTGGTACTTGTGATTTAAAGAACATTGCATACCTGCCTGCATTTTCTTTGCTTACTTTTGTTGCTAAATTTACTTGAAGACCCTAAAGGTTCCTTATTAATATGTGCTAAATGGAAACATCTTCATGCCAAATAATTAAAAATACAGCAAACTTAAACCCATGTTCTTGCTCCAAAGCCTAAATGCAAAACTCAAACACTAGAACACTGCTGTGTGAAACTTTTGGTAAAACATCTGAAATTCAATGATCCCATTCAACATTCCCATAAGACTACTATGATTATTTATCGGAGACTCAAGTGTTTGATCTGAAAAAGAGGCACTCTCCTTGAGAAGTGATTCATGCATCAAACCATGTGTTCAACAGGACTGCATTTGCTCCTTAGTACTGAAACATAAGTAGCACTATCTTTCCTCTGAAAGTTCCTGTGAAAAATCTTTTGAGGGGAAACTCCTTGGGACAATAAAATCGGCATGGAGATGGAGTTTGAGTTTTGCTTTTGGGGGAAAAAGCATACTTGGAAAAATTTTTTATACTTGGAAAAATTGCCTTCAAAACCTAAAATGGAAAGGGGCTTGCTAGATGAGAGCTCATTCTTTATTATATTATCCAAATATTAGTAGAGGTCCCGCTCCCAATTTCTCTCATCACACACTACTAGTTGAGTATGAAGAGAACCCTATTATGATTCCAATTCCCTAAAAGATTTCAGGATACAAAATTTCATTTTAAGATGGAAGAGAAAAATTATGGTTTAAAAGTTATCAATATGTTCGAAAAAACTAAGAGACTGAGTGCTAGCAAGACTTCTACATTCTTCCAGATCTCACATTAGACAACGTTGAAGACAACTATTTGTTCTGTCAGAAAATGGCACCCTCAAAGTGACATTTAAATATCATCCTGATGTATTAAAATTTTGCACCAAAATAAAAGCTTATTTTTATTGCTAACATACTCAAAAAAAGGGAGAACTCAACATGTTATATTTGCAAATTATCTTAGAGTGAAGAGAGCACAGAGCTTTTACAGACATACCATATCAGAAATAAAATTTAGAAAGACCAATCAGAAGTGGACTGACTGGCAACAGGGCCAGGCCATGCTTTGCAGCCAGCGTTACCCTGTCCCAGAAACACCCATCTATGGGGCTGGCATCACCAAGAGCTCCAACTCACAAATACTGTTTTTTTTTTCTGGTTCATCATTGTGTCCAAGAAGCCTGACCTATGAAATCCTTCCATGGAGCATAAGTTAGAGTAATTCCTGTGGAGCCAGTTTCCACAAGATGCAGAAAATGGCACATTGACTACTTCCATTTCCCAGCTAGTTTTCCCTAAAAGGGCATTCCAATCTTTAAGTGTCCCTGTCAATTAAAGAAAAAATAGCCATAACCTGGGGTACAGATACACATGGAAAAATAACTGCTTGTGGTACTTCTGCCTTTAACCAGCACCATATGGAAGTCAATTCCTCTGTCCAGAAGCTTCAGAAAGCATTTCAGTGTGTGCAGACCTTGCACTCATTTTATCCAGTTTCTTGGGATGCACACATCAAGCTTTGATGTTCCCTGACCAGTGTTACTGGCACTACAAAGCTACCTCAGGATTGAATGCTGTCTCCCAACTGAGAAAATATTAGTGTTTTGTGATCCTGTCACAGCCCACTTGTTCTACTAAACACATGTATAGTCTTATCAACTTAGGTTGCCTATTTTCATGTAAGTCCACTTCCCCAAACAGTAAGGCTACTTTAAAACTGCATCTCCTCTCAGCTGAATACATGAAAAAGAAAACCTCAGACCTGCAACAAAAATAACCCCTCAGCTAATCTCACTGCTGTACCTTCAGAATATCTTAATTTTTACAGTATCACATTGCTAATAAAGGTTGCAAGGGTCAGATTTGGCTACAATTCTATTTTGCTGAAATTCTAAATCAGAGTATAAAAGACAGACAGGATGCGAATGGCAATTTAAGCATCCTGCGTTTTCTGACATGCATACAAAGCGTGTTTCAATATTGCTTGCAAAAGCCTGGTAAAATTTGAACAGGTAGCTAGAACTGTTTCAGATGCAGTGTAATTACATTTTTAGAAAAAACAAACTTCTGGAATTTTATTTTATCCTGAAATCAAATACATATCTTCAACCTCCAAGTCAGGAGACAACCTGAAAAACCCCATGTGAGCTTGCAGGCAGTTACATTGACATGAATAAAACTTCGTGCTGTTCAAACCTACTTGAGAGAGTTATCCTTTCCAGAGATTTCAGAGGTTTTTCAACAGTTTATATAAAGATAGAAGTTATAAAAGATCCAGATACTCAGCATGACAGCACCAATGATTCATATGAAACCACATCAGAATTCACATTTAATGAAAACCACCTGTTTTTACTCCAATCAGTATAGTGAAAATCTGGGATACAAACAAGGTTTTCAGGCTTTCACTGAGATTTGACTGGCTGAATTGTCCATTTCAAAAGCTGTAGCTACAGCTTCCATTTGTAACTTGACCCAGTCTCAGGGAAAAAACAGACCATGAAAAAATTTTTGTGGAATGAAAAAGATTGTGCTATTTTTAGCTAGACATATTTTAGTTGCTAGTAAATATAACAAAGCAGTAAAATCAGTACAAGGCTTTGTGACATGAGTTTCATAGGAAGATAGAATATAGGCCTACAAATAATTCATTCACAGTGAGTGGTCAGGCTTGGGACACATTTACCCCATACACAGAGAGTGTAAGTTAACCTTACAGCACTAAATGCAACTGGCAGCTTGCTGCTTTGTTTCTTCTATTAACAGCAGCAGCTTTTGAGATCTCTTTAAAACGGGTTCATGCTTCAAGAAGTCTTTTTCCAACATTATTAAAGAGACACCAGGAAAGTTACTCTCAGTTAAATGATTCATAAATACTACATAGAACATATAGTTATACTAAAATGAATAAAGATGAACTGAAAGTACAACATTCTTCCAGATAAGCAGGAGATAAACTAGAATTTATAGTCACAGTAGCAATCTTATTAGGTTTCACATTTTAATAGGTTTACATTTATGAAACATGCTCAGGTGTAAAGAAACCTGAGCTATTAATGTAATTTGATTGTTATCTTGAAGATAATATGGGACTTTTATTCTTCATGATGCTCTACAAGTGTATGCATTGTATTCAATACGGTTATCTTTCTCACTTATTTCATCTTACTACTGTGCCCATAATTTAGATAGATAAATTCATGTGAACAACTTTATATAAACCACAAGCAGCAAATTATATGCAGGATTAAACCTGAGGAATGCTGAGGTCTAATAGCCTTATGAAAGCCTATCTGCAATGGAGTTGTTCCCTACGGTTAAAATGTTCACCAGTGTTATTAATTTTGTAGTGTGATACCACAAAGTCATATTCATAAGCCTCACTTATCTGGTTGCCCACAAACCTTCTGATAAAATGAAACCGTCAGACATGCATGATAAGATCATACACTGAACCTGCTGCAGGCGAGTTTCCAAATAGTTTAGTAGGCTCTTTGCTGATCATCCACCACATAGACTGAAAGCAAAGGAAAAGATGACTACATTTAGTCAAACATTCCTAGTAAAGAAAAAGTCTCAGAAAATATGGAATTACATTGCTTATTAGTATAGCCAAGATTCCTGTAGATTGAACTAATTACATCTGTATATTTCCAGACACTGGTATCCTTTTCTCATTTAGAAATGGCATTGATAGAAGCTGTCTGCTTTTTGTTGTCAGGTGTGAACTACAGGAGGACCACTGAATCAGTGGCCATCTAGATACAACGAAAGACTTCATTTCCTAGGCAGAATGATTCCCTGTACTGGTTCTCAGTTGCATGACTAACCCCAGTCATAGCTCAGCAGGTCAGATAAATCTTATGGCTGTTTTCATCCTCTACCAGAAGACTTTCTGCTGTCAGTGCTACCTTATGTGAATTTCCACCTTGTAAACACAAGGATGACTAAGGGAGACAACTTTCTGAAATACATTACATTTTATTTAACATTCCTCCTGTAAATTCTTAACTGAATAAAATTGTAACCTGAAAGTTCATCTTACAAGCAAACTGTAGCCAGCAGGTTAGCAAGAGGCAGCAAGCTCTGTCTTGGTCTCATTCTTCCAAAGTATCATCATCATAGGCAGTAATATTAAGAAGGGACATTGTGTTTATGTAAGCACTGTGGTGAACATTCACAGAGTTCAAGCAACTGAAATATCAAAATAGAGATCACAAGTTTAAAGTAAACAGCTAGGCATCATCTACAAAGAAAAGTGCCCCCCGGTAACATTCATATTGCTCATTTGTGAAGGTCTATCCCTGTAGATGTACTATCACAGTTGAGCAAAGCAATAGCTGGTCTGAAATCAATGTGACAAAAGACTAGACATTACATGTCTGAATCAGTGCTCATTAGCTGCTCATCCAGTGACTGGTAACTCCCTTCATCTACTGTGCACAACCATTCCTGCCAGGAACCTTCTGGTAACATTCACAGCGTATTTAGAAGCAAGTATTGTCTAATGAAGCCCCGTTCCTCTCATCTTCTCCATGTTAGTAGCCCTAAGTAGAACAAGCTGTATTGGCTCTCAGTATTGACATTCAAATAGAGAGCAGAGAAACAAAGCCATACAGGCATGCAGAAAAAAGTTCATGTTTCTTCTTAACTATCTGCTTAACCCCTTTTAATGCCATTTGTCTACAAACAACCTCCAAGCCTTAACTCTTTCAGCCCTGTATAGCATTTTGAACTGGTATGGAGGAATTATCTTTAAAGCCCCCAACCCAGAAAGCCCAGAGATGGACAGCTTTTCTATTCACTTAGAAAAGGTTGAACAAGCATTATATCGGTGTTAACATGAGATTGATGTAAATTCTGTACTGACATCTTTCTAGCAAAACACGAACACTGATATTAATTTGCACAGTCAATTCTAACAGGGAAGAAGGCAAAAGTCCATGAGATAAGCTTTTAGTAGTAGTCACTAAAGCAATGCTGACAATTCCTCTTTGTTTTGCACACATTAAATTTGATTGTTTACTATGAGCCGTATATTTGCTAGTCAGATTCCTGTAACAAAAAAAATTGTTCCAAACCCTTTAGCCTTAACAGATTCAGCAGTTAACTAATTCTAATTGTATCACATGTAAAAATAATAAAAGCACACAAACTTAAAAACAAAAATTAAGAAAATGTTGTTAACACTAACATTACATACAATGCCTCAAGGCATCACAAGAGGAAGTCTTAAGGAGGACTGAGGGATAAATATTGAGAAGGATTTATGACTGTTCCTCAAATAGTGTGTATTAAACCACAGAAATGAACTAGGTGAGCCTGACAATGGCTTTGGTGAGCTTGTTGCAAAAATTATTTCAGCTGTTCCTCACACGAAGATATAACAGGCAAGTTGAGTAGAGCTTTATTTGTGGAAAAGTCTGTAAGAATGTCATATTCTTTGTTAAAAACCAAGCCCTCTGTGGACAAAGCATTCAGGTTTATGTTAAGTGCTGGAAGCATCCAGCTGATAATTAGTATCAGAGCACTTGGACTCCGTACTTTAACCAGTAAGTTTTCAGTTCCCATCTGTTGAAGGGAAAACTTCGGAGGTTTTCTTTTTTTTTTTTTTTGAAATACAGATTTTATCTCTTTGCTTACTAAGATGCTACAATCAGCTTTATACACTCAAGTCTTGAACTTGAGTTAAGACCTGGAAGGAACTCAGATTTCCTAAAGTAGGAAACAGACTATCAAAAGTAACAGGTAATAGCACACTGACAAGTCAGAGTCATTACTCAGTTGACCTACTGCTAATTTATTTCCAAGTATAAATACATTCAGCATCAATATGAAGTTACACTCCATTAGACATACTTTCTACCGGCTATTTATAGGCTTTTTACTGAAGGGAAACCTAGTAAAAAAAAAAAATCTATTTTAATCTATTGATTTTGTCTTCATTAGTTATTTTTACTGCTTTCTTAGTTTTCATAGTCAACTTTTCACCTGCCTCAGTGGGCTCTACTCATTGCTATGAGAAGTGAGCTTTAGCCTTCAGACTTGCATCATTTAAATCCTAGTCCCCAACTGAGACCATTAGACTAAGCATCCTGTTTTAAGATCCAAACAGCTTTGTCTTTTTTAGCATTTAAGAACCATACACTAACATCAGAGTAAGCAGCCAGATACATACAGCCTTTTAACAGTTCTGTTGCTAAAAGTTAAGTTCTACAGCATTGCAATTCTCCTCTTACTTGAATATTTACTGTATTCTAAACCTTGCAATTAGTGTGATTGAGCAAAGATTCCACTCTTTCTACAGAGGAAGTGAGTAGTGACTTTCACTTATATTTAACCAAAGTAATTTTTCAAAAGGAAAACTCTATTTACCCATTCCTTTAAAGATCAGCTCTACACCAGCCCTGGGAAGAATAAGAAAGTGAATCAACATCTAGGAAGAATAAAAATAACAGCAGAAAAAAAAAATCAACTAAGAAGCTCCCTACTCTTAATCCCTTCTTTGCTTTAGACTCCATATTTCCAGATAGCTAACCACATCTTGGGATCTTTTTCACAACATTGCTATACTTCCACTGGAAAAGTATCAAGGTGCCCCTTTGACAAATATAAACCCCATATCTTTGCTATTTTTCTATACATTCTGCACTTATTCACAACCTCAAACACTAACATTCATTCCTCAAAAATATGTCAAATGCCATAAATATCTAGTTAGAACATTAAATAAATCAGGAGTAATATTCCTAGACACCATTAACATTTATAAACTGTGTGAAGTTAAATCACACAGTCTAATGTTAAATTTTGGAAGGTTTGTACAAGAGCGCACTATTGAGTGATCAAATAGAATTGATTTCCAGAATAAGCAAAAAATTGCTCAATTTGTGGTGAGCAATGAAACAAGGTTTAGTCGAAGAGGGACATGGCTGTTATATTGCCCTTACAATTTTTAAGCAACAAACATAGCAGCACAATCATGCAGTAATGTACATGTTTTATTAAGAGGAATGTTTAAGAACAGACAAACATGAAACGGACAATACTTTAACCCTTCTCTACTTCAGGATAATGGTAACAAGTACTTAAAAGCACATAATTGTGGTCATACAGAAACAGCTTCAAAAAGGGCACTTTCATATATGTTTGCATGTTCACACGGGGACAGTGCCAACAGAAGCCTTAGTTCAGCTGGACAAAACAAGAGTTCAATAATCAAAAAAGAACTCTTAAAACCATTAGACCTGACTTTATCAGAGCCATAAAGTTTCAGCCATCCTGAAGTGACTTACTGGGAAAAAAATTCTATAAAAACATACTGATTAAACCCCCTAAACTATGAACTTAGACATAGTAACCCTATGGATACAGCTGATTTAATCTCAAAGCCAATCACTTCTTTAGCTCTTGGAAGTGATCATTCTTGCATATTTTCCTACAAAAATGCTGGTTACTTAAGACAAATGTAAGCTTCCTCAAACTCAAACCAAACTTCTTTCATTCCCAGAGCAGAAAAAAGCTCGAGCAGTTTATTACAATTCTTATTTTAACTATTGAATTATTCTCTCATTTATCTACACATCTCTTTACTGTTAAACTGAGTAACAGTAACAGAAAATCTGCTGCAACCCTGCTGCAGTGCCAGCATATGGAGTGAATAATCTGAGATCTAACAGTACCAAAAAATTAAGTCATTTATAATATGTCTTACAGAGCCCAATCAGGGCTGGTACCATTGCAACTGATCACAGGAATTTGTGATCATGCAGTGTCTAAGCAAAATAGCATATTTAATCGAGAATAAACTACTTCAAGTCATTGTCATAATACCCGGCCCCTGAAGAGAAAACAAAGTTGAACTTTGGCTTTAATTGATATTATGGGGACACTTGCACAGGAAAAAGCCATTAGAATATCAATGCAATATAATGCAATTTTATATACCTTCCACTTCCTTTGGACAGCATGGACTCATGAGTCTTGCATGCTTGAACTGTGCTAAGTTATATCTGAAGTGCTAAAAACGACAAGTACCTTAACCATTCAAATCCAAGTTCTCTACAAGCTACTCTTCATACTTTTCCTTTGCAAATTTCCATTGAAGTTAAATGCATCTCATGCATTTGTGCTAACATTTTCCTTGCCAGAACATTCATATAGCAGCCCAAATATTTTGATTTGTTTTGCCTGACATGGCACAAGTAAACTCATATAAGTCCTTCTTTGCAGGAAAAAAAATAGCACACTGTCACATGAGAAATACCTTGAACATGAACAGCAGTCTCCTTTGGCACCCAGCTGCTGCGATACATCTTATTGATTTTCGCCCTCAGTAAATCTAGGCTATGTTTCACTGTAAGTGCCATCTTGTATGGCTTTTACTTCGTGGCACAATCTTATTACACATGAACTCCTCAGATCACCCTCCCCCCCTGTAGTCTGAAAACCCTTTATACACAGACAGCCTTACTGAAGCCAGCAGCCTTTTTTCGCCATGCTCAGGAAACAACGCTTTGGCAGGAGTGTTTGCTGCTGTGGTGGGGAGGGGGAGAAAGAAAGTCAAGGGGAGCAAAGCAAGGAGAGCTTGGAGTAGAATCCGATTCTGTCCTTCCACTTTGGCATTTTCCACCAAGAGCAGGCGACTGAGCAAATAACAGGAAAACCATGAACTAATTTTCTCCTCTGCATTGGCAGTCAGAGGACTGGGACTGAATCAAGACAAACCATGCCATGCTCTTTCCTTTACTCAGCTGCTATCTAGTCACAAGTGCTCATGGGCTACCACAGTAAGAGAGGGAAAATACGCAGTGTTTAAAGAACCGATACTATATAGGACTGCTCTTCTTAAGATCATTGCACATGCAAAGTATCTTCATTTTACCTCAGCCTGCAGGGTACAGGCAGGGAACTTTAACTTTGGGAAAATAAGATTAGTTTCTTCAATTATATTTTGCATAAATTTGTCAACCTGTTACTGTTTTTCAACTTCAGTCACTAAAGGGCTGAAAAAAAATCAAAATGCAGACCAAACATTTAATCCAAAAGATATTTTGGCTGTTCTTGGCTTGCTGAATTATAGGCCATAAGATGACCAGATACCAGTGGGGCATGGATCATGGTGATAAGTTTCTCTTTTAATGTATAACCATGTGGTAAGCTAAAGCATGCTACTGCACCATAACTCAGTGTGACACTTCAGGAATGAAAATAATCAGCTCTGTACTAGCCCCTGTAGCCACTCCGCAAGGCTAAACGCATGCACACAAGTGGCACACTGCAAGCATGAAAGGGACATGCAGTAGTCAGACTAAGCCTGTCACACCAGAAATCTCTTCATAAGAAACTTAAACAGCTTGTTTTCTTTAATGTGTGATCACTGCACAATCTTGAAACTGAAAAGGATAGGCTTCAAGATTTTATTGTTTTAGAACAAGTTTCAAGGGGTTAGGAAGAGCAAGGTTATGAAAAATGGCTATAGTTATATTTATAAATTGCCACTCTTGTAGCCTTACTTTATTTAGATCAGGTCCAAATTTTTATGACAGTATCTCATCACTGCATCTCATCTACCACAAATAATCACTCCATGTAATTCCAAACTGTTCAATTCTGTTACAACCCCAGTTCAAGCAATTATCTATGCTCCCAGTGCTCACATGAAGAGCAGAATCATCCCAGAATCTCTCTCATGGGGAGTTTTCTTGTTACAGTTACATGCTCACCTAAGTAGTTTTCAGCCCCTACTTAAGTGTTAAGATGTTTTGAGATGCTGTGAAGTAAACTCGACAATGCTCAGTCTAGGACATGTCAGAACACAAAGATATCACCTAGTCATAAAATGTTAGAGAATAGAACTTCTACTGCTAACAGTTTAGGCAAGGATGTGAAATGAAAAAACTATTGGCAGCCAGCAGAAACAACCTTGACATGCTTTCCAAGCATCCTTTATGTAACCACTGGGTAATTTCTACATGATTCTACAGGAGTACCCACAGGATTTTCTTCTCCTTTAGCCACTGTATCCCTGAAGAGAACAAATAGCAGCAGTCAGTGCCTTCAGCTTCCCGACCTGGTCATACATGGTCACATGAGCTAGCTAACAATTGGCCCTTTGAAGCTGGTTTGACACATGAAAGCAGCAGCATTGTGTGCTGTCAGTACATACATAGCTGTAGATCCCCCAAGATATCATTAGCTTTTAAGACCTTGTGTTGAAACACCAGGCTCCTACAGGGACTTTAAGTGAAAGTGATGAACATTTTGTTCTGTGTGCAGGAACATCTTTAAGCTTTATTCATTAGTAATAAAAATGCAGAGGGTCTCATACAAGTCAAGTAAGGATAGTTCAAGTCCCAGAGAGCACTCTAAGTCTTCAGGATAACATACTAATTGAATATTCCCGACATCTACCATAATTCTGTAGGCTTCTGACACCAAACCACATGCATATTCGAATGACTGTTCTCCCCATGCATTCTCTGCACAGCTCTATTTTACTTCCCATCTTTTTATTCCAAAGAAGTGGCAGCTTTGCTAGCAGAGATTAAAGACACCATTAAATGCAGAATAAAATATAAAAACATCCTGAAATGTGTTTTTAGAAAATTTGGAAGTGCTGGACTCCACCTACCACAGTTTGATGGACTATTTATAATATAGTGTCAGAGCACATTCTAAGATTAAACACCTATATTCTTAAAGGAAAGAAAACTGGCTTTATCTATACCAATCAGTTACGAAAAAGGGAAGAACAGATTTGGCAAGAAATCAAAACACCTGCCAGGGTATTTTATTTCATCTCTCCTTTAAAAACAGGAAAGCAAGAAAACTTGGTCATTGTATTATGTATTAACAGCTATAGATTTGTCATGTCCTGCAATGCAAACTTAATGCTTTACATACTCCAAGTCAACTTTTATTAACAGCCTTCTTTCCTTCAACTCTTATACTGTATAGAAAACAACTTGGAGGCTTTGGGGAATTTTCTTTTGCTTGCTTCGGATATATGTTAGTTGGGAACAGGTGTTTAAGTGAAAATTCTCTCCAATCCTAAACATCAAGGAAGAAAGTATGGTGATGATCAACTGTTACAATAACAGCCCACAATTAGAAAAAGATACCTACTATCATCTCTAAATCACCTAGGCCAGGATCCTGATTTTGTGTGGTATCATAGCTAGACTCTGAACTGCAGTATTGCATGATGGAAATACAAGTTCTTGGCTCAATTTCTGTATTGCCATACATTGCAACTGAAAATTCTTAGCTCAGGCTCCAAAAGTAAAAAAAAAATAAATAAATAAAACTATTGAGATGGCTTGAATAAAGATGTTTTGAAGCCTCCTTCCCCCAGCTGAATCATGTTGGAAGTATGGGCACACAGTATGGCAAGAAAATAACATTAAAAATCACTGATCCTTTTTGGTGTACCTATTCCAAGTGTTCTCAAATGCAAAGAACCCACTTGTGGGTGGGGGGAGTAATAATTCACTGCCTGTTCTGTGTAATCTCTCTCAAAGGAAATTAGTGCTAATTTCCCAGGAATTAAAGTGCAGAATGTTCAGACCCATTTGTAATTAAGATTTAAGATTGATTAGCAAGCTTTCAGAACAAGTCAATATTTTTTATAGAATCAACTCTACATCATTCACCTGCATATACAGAGAAAAAGATTAAGGCCCAATATAGTTTAGAGAGCTCATGTAAGCTCCAGTTTCCAGGACTTCCTAACTATTAACTTTTTAATCACACTTTTGATGAGGACATCGTACAAAAACATGCACAGATGCTAATATTAAATGGGGAACAGCATGAATGTTTATGAACTCCCTGCTAGTTTGTCTCTATTACTACTTTTGCATGGCAATTTGAAAATTCTTAAGTGAAACCAGCAGCAATATGGCAGAAGTCTTCAAATACACAAGGGCAGTTGTTGCCTTTCAAATATTCAGACTAGTTTCTTTTACATTTCCAAATAAACACCTGAAGCCAGGAATGCAACACAAGGGTTGTGAAGCAAAGTGAGAATATATGGTTGTGAAGTAGCTTAAGATAGTGTTTTTCAGAGTTTAATTAATATATGTAGCCTGTCTATAGTATCTCTCACTGCTGACTTTTCCTGCATTTGTGTATGTATCCAAATTTATTCTGGGTCTGCACTGGGGGATATTGAAATCAAAGAATTCTCATGTTTATAGACACCAAACTATTGAAAAATACCAATATATTTAAAAACATTTATGAAAAACAAATGCATGATGGACAGATGGATACTAAGACTATAGAGGTCTATCAGTCATCATTTGGGTGTAGTTCTGGTGAATTAAATCACTAACAGGAAAAACTGATGGAAACCCACCTCAGAATACTTCCTCTCATCATTTCAAGGGAACTCAGCTTAGAACTTCCTTGCAAGGAATCATTTAACCAGTGGCCCAAGTCAAACAAAAAATGTGGATCTTCACCTCTGAGATCAAAGAGAAATGAAAGGTTCATCACAAAGGAAAAAGGGACAACCCCAATAACAGGAGTACAGCAAAGCAGCAACATATGAGTAGGCACACAAGCTGTGCTATACCAATTTCTTGGTATTTTGCAGTTTCGCCCACATTTTCACCTGATCTACTTATGAATCTTGGTGCCTGTTGAGTTGATATACCTACCTATACAGAAAATTCAGAAGCTGATAGTCTGATTCATAGCTGCATTCAAGTTAATCTGCAGAATGCTGCATAGAATTGATGAGAATTTTTGGAAAGATCAATAGAAAAGCAGTTTAGAAACCACAGAGCTGGTGGCTTTGATCTTTTCCTCTCTGGTCTCTCAAGCAGCCTAATTTAAACACAGGGCTTCTAGTAAAGTTCAGATTCTGGAAAGCATCTCTCAAAAATAAACCAAGTAAGAAGATGCAGTCAGAACAGCTCCTTCCCTGTATTCCACGTGGGAAGCACATCTGGGGAATTAGGAACATTGGTCTGTAAGGCACATCAAGGGTAATCAGGTCTAGTTCCCTGACAGACAACTGCATTATTAATTATTGACCATTTCACAATGACCTTCAAACAGTACTTCAGAAAGAATATAACACAGTATGGGTCAGACTTAATACATCTATGTAGACTTCTTCCAAGGTTTTTTTTTTTTTTT